>OX465096.1:67880093-67972593 GCA_949987625.1 Chalcis sispes
GAAAGATAGACAGAAACTAGTTAGTAAAGTAAAAGAAAAATTACTCATTCTTTTTAATCAACTTTATAAAATTATTAAGAAATATTACTATTTTTAACGATCGACGATAATTTTTTTGACAATTACTAAGTTCATCCTCCCGTAAATATCAAAGTGATAGATAACTAATTTCTTTCAATGATATAGCGCATTCGTACCAACTGTTGCTACGTGGAAAAACATACATTTTTTCTATTACTATAATTTTAATTGTTACACTTAATACTTTCATATTTATACCAATTTTTTTTTTTTTTTCATCATTTTTACAAATAAACAGTTTTACATTAATACAAAAAGCTTAATTAATTAAAAAAATTGTTATAAAACAAATTCGAAATTTTTTTGCATACGACCTTTTCAGATTGCCATATTGTTGCACATTTTCATTTTTTTAATTAATTTTTTTTAATTAATTATTTTTAGTCAATTAAATATTGTAGATAAAAATAAAATTTTTGTGTAAAATAGGCGTAAAATTTTCAGAAAATCCGTAGGGACAAATTGTAGCAAAATTATTTTTAAATAATAACATAGCATAAAAATTATACAGTAAATTTTTTTATTCTTTATAATTGAATTAAATAGTGACATATTCGTAATATTTAATTAATAAAAATCTTAAAAAAACAAACATTTAAAGGCAGTAAATTAATTACCAAATTATTGTAAGGGTGCATAATAAATGTATTGTAATAAATTAAATGTTTATATTAATTTGCATATATGCATTATTTTTAGAAATACTGAAAATAATTCAATTATAAACTTTGAAGTTACGCGTTTCATTAATGTACTTAAAATGAGTTCGTATATTTGATCGATTAAAATTATTGAAATATCGAAATTCCAAATTGATAAATAATAAATTAACGTTAATATTGGAAATATTAAAATATAATTATTCATTATTTCGTATAGATTTCAAATAAATTTTTTATCAGAAAGTTTTTTACTAACAACGTTACCTATTCGAATCAATACTTTTACAATATTAATTAATATAATACCCAAAATAATTTCATTTTTTATAGAATTTTTTTTTTTTTTTTTTTTATTTTTGTCTAAACAACTCTTTACATGTTTAAAATAACAATTGTTGAATAAAAAATTATAAGGGTATGTCTACATTTTTTGATTCCAATTGAAATCATAAACAAATTTAGTGACAACATTATTCCTCGAGAAAACGAACTGATATAAAACTTTCAACATAATTGTTATATTTTATTGCACCAAGAAAAATGGCTTTGATAAAATTTCTATAAAATAAATAAATAGAGAAAAAAAAAAAAAAAACAACGACTATACATACAGTTACACCGTAAATTTTACAGGAACAGTTAGCAGGAAAAGTTAACATTTAAAATAATAAACATTTTCCATCGCAATTTTACCGGCAATTATATCAATCATAATGATAACAATAATTGAAGATAAATTGAGGCACTAAAAACATTTCCTGCGAATCCATATGTTCGTTAATACACACATGGATTCGCGTTTGGCTTTTAAAGAAATTTTATCAAATTAATAATTGATTACGATACGTTAATAATAATATAACTATGTTGCGTATTTTATTTTAACTCGCGTAAAAAAAAAAAAAAAAAAAAAAAAAAAAAAAAAACAATCAATTGATGATTGATAAAAATAACATCATCTCGTCTAACTTTATACTCGTTAAATATAAATAAATAAACTTTAATCGTAACGATAAATTACAAAATGAGCGAAAAATTTTGAGGCGCGTATAAATATCTCATAAAACAATGAGAATAAATTAACTCTTTTATCCTCCGCTGGTTTATAATACAACCTTTACTTTAGCCCCCGTAACAAAGCTGTTTAACATTAATATTATTCGATAATACAATTATCGGACAGTTTTGAGGGGCCGTATTATTCCTCGCCGTGGCTATATAATATGGAAAGTGTCCATAAACTCGGGCGATAAAATTAATAATCTTATTTAACCTCAAACTACTCAAACCGTAATCTCTAATATAAACGCGTTTAAGTAGACCCGTAATCTCTAATAATGCGGAAGATTAAAACTTTCTCGTCTTGTTTATTAATTAATTTGATGTTTAATACTTTACGAACGAAAATTTCATTCTCTTTTAATCGCTATTACTGTTTTTTTTTTTTTTCTCATTCTTTCTTTTTATTCTCGCGCGCGACATCCTCAAAAGGTCATTCAATTCGAATAATTTTGGAAGTTTGCCCAACCGATATATAATACGCGTGAAAATGTTTTTTTTTCTTTTTTTTTTTTTTTTTTTTTTTGTTTTTTCTTTTTTTGTTCTCGTTTTCGAATCACCGAATCGCGTATACGGCAATTGTTTTTTCAAGGCAATGTGGAACTTTGCTTACCCGAACAGTTCATCGTCGCACCATTTGGAACTCCGTTTGATAGCGGCGATGGATATGACCTGAAATCAAATTAAACGTATATCTTTAGTTATGATTGAAAATAATGTTTTATGATTCTAATATTAATGCATTTATAATAAAATTATCGATTTCTAGTTATATTTATCGATCATAAATCATTGATATTCGTTAGTACGCCATAATAAATATAATATTTTTCTAAAGTCAAATATATTTTAAAAAATGAATATAACGCCTTAATTATCACTAATTTATAACGACCGTCGATACCTTAACTCATCCTCTAACGAGCCGAATAGAAAAATCATCAACTATTGGCATTACTTTCACAGTTAAAAAAATGTTAGAAAAAAATATACGATTACACAATCTACCCCATACTTGGGGTTAATTTTAACATCTATTGAGGATAGGTAGTAACGGTAAAAAAATTAAAACCACAACACGTTTGAGCTTCTATTGTTTTGCTTTTCAATAATAAAGTCTGTATAATCAATAATTTTTATTAAATAATAGACTGAAATAAACTTCTACTAACTCGTTCACTTCCTGACTTTGTACTGCTCGCTCTGAGTTTATTTTATACTCTCTTATTCTAGAAGGAAATAAATTAAATGACATCTTACCAATCTCGAATTTTATAATAATTAATATTTTATTAAGATTTGGCGGCAAGTTATATACATTTATATATTTTTAAGTTACATATTTCATTAGATAACTACAAAAAAAAAAAAAAAAAAAAATTTATGCGACATCAAAAACAGACCAATTAAAAGTAGATAAAATAAACAAAGTTTTGAATTACTTTACAATATAATAATTAACGACAACGAAACTTTTACGTTATGGGGTCAAAATGAATCACGCCTATATATCCATTTTCCGCACCGCCTGACGTAACACACTGGCCGTAACGACAAGTTGTAGCGCGATATAAAGACGAGTTTGAGTAAAAAAAAAAAAAAAATTAATTTATAAAATTTAAATTTCCGATGTAAAAGGCGCGTTTCTACTTACCCTTATTACAACAACAATAATCCCGCGTTCTCCTACGTTTAAACTTTGTTTTATAAACTTTAACGACAACTATTTCGAAATTGTTAATTCGACAACTACAAGTTACGTAAACTTAAACAAAAAGCTTTTACGCTTTTAATTTTTCACGGCTATAATGTGTATCTCGGAACGTAATTATTCTTTTTTTTTATAATTATCAACACTTACGACAATGTCGTGGTTATACGTATTTCTATTAATACATCCTCGTTACTTTGAAACATCGTCATTAAAATTTTTAAATTTCCGCTAATTGTCCAGATAATTATCCAAATTAAAATGATAATTGAATTTTAATGAAAAAAAAAAAAAAAAAACAAAAATGGCCGAAGGACGTTTTAAACTTTTGTAAGACTCAAATGTTGGAAAAGCTTTTAAAAATAATTTATACAACTGTTTGCAAACAGTTTAAAACACTAGTTGTCGTTTTACTTTAATATTCAAGATTAACTTGGAAACGTTTAATCTTTAAAGGCTTTCGATAAGTTTTCACTCGAAATACGAATAAAATGAGGTAAAAAATGAAAATTTTTATCATTATAAATCACGATATTAAAGTAATATAATTCCGAATATAATTCATTTTTAAAATTCATCTCAATAAGCTTTTAAGATGTAAAAAAAAAAAAAAAAAAAAAAAAAAGAAAATTAAATTTTCACGAAAATTATAAAAGTTCATTCGTAAAAACAATTGTATCAAATCGCCAAAAATATAGATAAGAATAAACTTTTACGTTATACCCTCTGATGATATTTTAAATCCTAAAAGTTCGTAAGATTACGACGTATTTTGCGAATCGAAAATTACGAAAAAGGACAATTTATTTCAAACTACGAGGCTTGACCATTACAACTGGATAAAAGTTAAAAATAGATTTAAAAAAAAAAAAAAAAAAAAAAAAAAAAAAAAAAAAAAAAGAATAATAAAAAGGTCCAATTTTTTTTTTTTCAAAAGAAAGTCAATTGCGCACACACACACACACACATCCACACAAACACTCATTCGCTTAATGGCATAACTGCATTACGATTTTCACATTTTCAACAACTGTTGTACGTATCCATCAAAGCGCGGGAGAGAAAGAGAGAGTGTAGGTGTTAGTCGCGACAGAATTTCCAGAACGCGAGCAATATGTATATACACCTACATATACTCGCCGACAAAACGGTTTTGATTTCCAGAACGAGCGAGCAGTACGAGCGTATTCGCTTAATTGGTATTTCCAATTAGCATAATTTCATCGAGAAAGAGAGAGAGAGAGAGAGAGAGAGAGAGAGAGAGAGAGAATGGTTAAAGCGGGAGCAACAGCAGCTGCGTTTACAAACTATCGGCCTCCCGGAGAATTCGATCGGACGTTAACGTTCGATAACGTCAAACTCCTTAATTGGCCCCTGAGCCCACGAACCGAATGTATAATACATACGCTTTCGCGCGTGTGGCTATGTGTGTGTGTGTGTGTGTGCATGCACGCGCGAGTTCAAACCGTCTATTATTATTTTCTCGCGACTTGTTTTGAAGATAAGACGCTGGATGCGAAATGGGTGACGACGATGGGTTGTGATATACACTCACTTTTAGCAACTTTACTATTCTATGGGTTGAATTTAACGATACGATGTGATCGACAAGGATTGTTTGTAATTTTACGTCTTACAAAATGATGTGGTTTGTGTATGTTTTGCTTTTCTTGCTTTTTGTAAGAGTTATTAATTTTTTTAAATATTTTTTTTTTTTTTTTTTTTTTCATTAAATGGACAATTACTGACCAAATTTAAAGGTACTTATACTTTGTAATCTTAACCCTTTCATTCGGAGGAGCCTATAGTAATAAATATACTGCATTTAAATATAAGACTAAAGTCACCTATTGTTACGAAAGGGTTAACCGAGAAGTAGTAAAGAATATTTGAAATATTCCGTTGACACGTATATAATCCAATTACTCGAAGATTTTATTTTTATTCACTTAAAGTAAGAAATTTTCAGCCAATTTTATTATTTATCAATTGGATTTATCGAATATTAAAATTTTTAGATTTTTTTTTTTTAAACTTTTAATTTATGGTAAAAGATAATTTAACATATTTTTTATTTAAAACAAATAGAAAAAAAAAATGGATCAAAATGATTCATTTACTCAATATTTTCTAATAATATAATATTTTTACAAAAAAAAAAAAAAAAAAAAAAATAAATAAAAATCAACACCAACAATAAACAATACTCAATTATATTAACGATAAAATATGCTCAAATACTCATTTTTTATCTCAGACACTAGTAAAAAAATAAATAAATAAATAAATAAATAAATAAAATATATAAAATCTGATAGCTTATCGTTCGGATCAATGTTTACAAACTAAAAAAAAAAAAAAAAAAAAACGAAAAAATAAATTATGAAACATTAAATCATAAAAAAAAAAATCTCGAAAAATCAATAACTTTGAAACAATAAAAGCCGCAATACTTTCAGTTATCTCTTTATTTAAATTATCACTCGCTCTCTTTCTCTCTCGTATCCAAATAAATCCTATTCAGAATTTTCTCTCTATCAATTAATTTGCTCCCTTATATCGAGTGAAATATTTCGAGTCTTCAAACATTTATACAGAGGTTGGTGTGCATATACGTTTCACCTTTCGTGAATCGCATTCGCCTTTTATTGCAGCCCAAGAGAGAGAGAGAGAGAGAGAGAGCGAAAGAGAGAGTAATTAAATTAATCAATTAATTACTTATTCTCGCTTAAGTGTAATAGTAAAGTATGATGTAAATTGGTTATTTTACGAAAATAGCCGAATCGAGTTAATCAAGCCTAATTATTCGTTTCGACCAATAAACATAGAGCTGCTATTTCAATTTGCTATCCATAGAGATTCTCGCTGTAATCGATCTCGACATATTTTAATTCTCTTTAATCTTTTTTTTTTTTTTTTTCCCTATCATTTTTATCATTATATATTTCTAAAACTTGAATTTTTCTTCCGCTTTACTATTATTTCGGCGTGTAAACGCGTTTAATTAGTTCCTTTTTTTTTTTTTTTTACAATTTCATTAAAAGAATTTTTTTCCCTCTATTATATTTTCGGCTCGCTGCGGTGTTAATTATTACTTTTTTTTTATTTTTTACGCGGGTTCAGCAAATTTTACATAATAAATATATATTTTTATCCCCGTCTTCTTTATCATTCCGAATTTTTTAAATCTTTTTTTTTTTTTTTTTTTTGTCATCTCTCGCAAATAACTCGAATAGTTCTTTTATTGAAAAATATTGCAATAAAAATTAATAAGCGCGATGAATTTTTCCCCCCACCACCGTTTTCATTGTTTTTTGTTTTTTTTTTTTTTTTTCAATTAGCCGACTTTGCATAGATATGCGTACGCGTATTTACAATATAATTTTTTTTTAAATAACGCAAACTTATATTCTCTTACAAAGCGCATAAATTCCGCATTTGTAATTAAAAATTATGAATAGTTAATTTAATTTCAAATACTCATAAATAACGCATCAAAGTAGTGTGTATGTTATATACATTCAATCAATGTTACTTTTTTTTTATTTTCGTCTCTTTTACGCCAATTATTTTACCGTTTTGAACGTAAACGGTTAAAAAAAGTTAAAAAGTACCGTATAATACATAATCGAGGGTTTATCGATCATAGATATATACACGACGAAAACGGTAGAGGTGTATATGTAAACGAAATATACCGCAGTGGTATTGAATAACGTTAATAATACGCAATTAGTAAAACATTCGAAACACATTATACCGCGCTATATCGATAAATCATAGTTTTATATATATATATATATGTATATTAAAAGCGATACAATAGCGTTAACAAACAACGCGTTTATATATCGATAAAGATACAAGTTAAAACTTTGATCTCTCGCGCGCGGTTATGGAAATGTATAAAAATGTAAATTTTATATCATCCCTCGTTTGCTGGATACCAAACGCATTCCCTTTTTTTTTTTTTCGTCTTTTTGCTCGGTCGTCGTCGCAAAGAAAAGAAAGCAGAAAAAAAAAGAAGAAAAAGGGAAAGAGAAAATTTGAATTTAAAAGGAGAGGAAAAAAGAACGTTTATTTAAATACACGCACACATATACATACATAGACATACACTCTTACACGAATAATCGAATTCGCGTCGTTTAAAATCTCATCCTTTATCTTTCTCTCTCTCTCTCTCTCTCTCTCTCTCTCTCTCTCTCTCTCTCTCTCTCTCTCTCTTTTCACTTGCAAACTTTTTCGTACGATATACATATAAGCTACGAGTTAACTCCTTAGCCCTCCGCCTCGCGAAAGCGAAAATAAATGCGCCCAAACGATGCATTTGAATGCGCGCGGGTAGAAGAGAGAGAAAGAGAGAGAGAGAGAAATGTGCAACAGGTATACAAATACATATACGCGAAAATATGTACGAAATGAAGAGAAAGAGAATGTAAGCAGCCGGAATATATACAATTTTCATTTCCACGTATATGCAAACCCCCAGTGTCTCTCTCTCTCTCTCTTTTTCTCTTTTTCTCTGTATATCTATATACGTCTACGTTTCTCTCTCTCTCTCTCTCTCTCTCTCTCTCTCTCTTTCTTTCTCAAATGAATCATAAACGATCGCGGGCACCTTTTGTTGCTCTTCGCTTCACATTTTTCTTTTTCTTTCTTACTGAATTCTTTTTTTTTTTTTTTTTTTTTTTTGCACTCGCTGAATAAATTAGTGGTACTTTGCCGCACACCGCCTCAGTTTTACCGGCTCTTTCGCCTGTTTTTCCTACTCGTGTGCTTTTTTTTCTTCAATCTCTCTCTCTCTCTTTTTCTCTATCTCTTTCTGTTTACGCGTCTTGCGTCCGCTTGCGCTTGGCGTTTACCCTTGTTTTGCTCTCATTTTTTTCTTTTTCTTTTTGTTTTTTCGACTTTTTGACACAAATTTCACTCGTTTAGGATGTGCTTTAAATTTGATTTTTTTTTTTTGTTTGATTTCGCTTTTTCGCTTTTTCGCTTTTTAATGAAATTCGTATTTGCGATGATTGCGAAAGGATTATTGTTTCATAAAGCTTACATACAAATATATTTACGTTTATATTTAAAAAAAAAAAATTCTTTTTGACTTTTACATGCGTATTTCCTTTTAGAAATGTAATTTTATTATTATTACCTAACAGATTAGAATTATATCGTCCAATGACAAAAGTTTCGAATCTAATTGTTGAAATTTATAAAAATTATATAAACAAGTATAATTAACATAGACTTTAAGATGTAAAATAAGTTTACATCATAGGTTTATAATTCGTAAACATTATCTTACATACTTTGATTTTTCATGTAAATATATTAAATTGGTTAAAGATTTTCATACAAAAAAAAAAAAAAAAAAAAAAATACATTCAAGACTAGTTAAATTTATTAATAATTTTTCACACGAAAATTGTTTTTTTCTTAACATGGAATATTTTTGCAACGCATAAAAGCCAAAAAAATTCTTATACTTCATAAATTTCTAAAATAAAATTAAATATTTTAAACTTTAAAATTTGATTACAATAACAAAAATTGTCACTTAGTAATATAAAATTACTTTAATTTTCTAATATTAATTCATCTAAAACAATTCCATAAACACACACGATTTCAACAATTCAACCGACGGAGCGACAATTTTCCTCATCTCTTCTTCCCTTCGGAATCCTCGTTTGTACTCAACGTCTATTATAGTAATTCGTCATTTAGTAATTCTTTCAGATCTCGAAATCATCGAAAATTAAATCAATCCTAAATTTTTTCAATAAACAAAACATACATCTACTTATTTTAAAATCAGCATAGACTATGCAACAAACGTCAATAATTACAAAAATTGAAACTCGCATATTTATCCACTTACCGAGTATTGTTCAACATATCTATGATATCGGTAAAATGATAACGTTAAAATTACAACCATTTTTCACTTATTGCACGTATAAGTAGTTTTTTTTTTTTTTTTTTTTTTTAGTCTTTTAATTTTTGTAATTATTAAATTTGATAACGCGGTAACTTTACAGCTGTAATAATTAAATGTTGTAAATTTATAATTGTGAATTCCGTATGGATATTACGTATCCATAAATCGTTATGAAAGCTCTGCGTTGAAAACAAAGATTAATTGTGTCAAATTTCAATTTAAATTCGTAATACTTTTGTCTACATAACGAAGCAATCGATTCGACGTCGATATAACTTCAAAGTCATCCTTAAAAATCAAACAAATAACGTACGTACATAACGAATAGATCCTCAAAAGTTAACCGTTCGACCGTTTAATCTAAACGTTAACTCGGCTCTAAATAATAAAAGACGCGAACGAGCGTAATAATTAAGAGTAGGGGAAAGTAACGTAAAATAATGAGAGAGAAAGAGAAAAAAAAAAACGATAACGTGGATATATATCGAGCGAAGGTACATATAAGGGAAAAGGGCCAATGTGTGTAACTGTGAGGAGAGAAAGGGAATCAAACGGAGAGGAATATTCGAATGAAACGTATGCATACACAACTTTGGAAAGGCTTTGACGTGTTTTCCTCTCACAAAGCCCAAAGTCCTTTTCTACGTTGCTCCTCTTTCTCTCCTTCTCACTCCTCTCACTCCTCTCACTCTTCTCTCTCACTCCTCTCACTCTTCTCTCTCTCTCTCTCTCTCTATCTCTCTCGCTGTATGTATGTATGCGTACATATTCCTATCTTTGCGCCTGACTCGACATTGTTAATTAAGGAGGCTCTCTCTCTCTCTCTCTTTTAACTGGTCTTAAGGGACGACGTGAACTGTTGCCTCTCTTTCTCCTCCTCCTCCTCCTCCTCGGATGTGGAAATGTCGACTGGAGTTGAAGCGCAAAAGTGAATGAATTGCTTTGATGGTTAAGATCGTTTTGTCCTTTGCGTACGAGAGAGATTATTATTTTTTTTTCGAGTCGAGGTGTAATTTTTAACTTTTTATTTTTAAAACATACAAAACTTATCATGATTATGAATGATCACTGCAAAAATAGTGAAATTAAAAAAGAAGAAAATAAAACAAACATACAAACGCGTTCTAATTTCTTTTTCACTTTCATCGCGAAATTAGTTGATGTCCTTTTATTTCGCTTACGTTTAAAAATCACACGACACTTTTCAACATTTTTCTTATTAGTTTGTTTCAGCTCGCGTTCCAAATGGATTCGCTAAAATGGAGAAAACGGTTTGCCATCGACTAAAAAGAGAGAAAGAGAGAAAATACAAAACTACACCACATTTTCTGGTAAATCGTCGATGTCTAAAGTACAGATGACCAAAATCGATAGCGCGCGCCAATCTCTAAAATCCATTAGCATAAAATCTAGAATGTTAGAGGATTTACGATGGCCGCGTTGGCGCTCGCATAAACCTTCGATCGTTCATTTGGTTTATTGAATTTTATGTTTATGAGCTTGATGACAGCTGTTTGGCTTTCTCGATTCAAGGTTTCTAGACGTTGTACGTAGGTTACGATTGAAGAAATTTAAAAAAAACAAAAAAAAAAATATATTAAAATAAAATAAAGAAAGAAAGAAAGAAAGAAAGAAAAAGAAAATAATGTTATAATCAACCAAATATTTCAATAAGTTTAAACGTTTCTACACTGGAAATTTTCCATGTGAATTTTATACTTTACCAACTGTCCGATATTTAACCAGAAGATATCTGTCCTCAAATTTTAGTAAAACAAGGTAATCTTGGAAAATCGCCGAACTATTCCAAAGTCATGGCTGTATAAACGGTATCCCAGTCAAAATCAACATAAATCACGCTTGCCTTAACATTTCATTCATCAAATAAGTATAGATGTATTACATTGTTTAAGCTTATATTAACAAATAAAATCGTAGCATTAATCATTGTTAAATAGTCAAGGATATATGTATATTTTAATATCATACAACAAAAGCTTTGATAAAAAGAAAACTTGAAGAAAGAAAGAAAAAAAAAAAAAATACAACGAAATCATTAAGATTATCACGAAATGAAATATCTTTCTCTTTTCGACTCGAGGTTTCTTCTTCCATCCATCTTGAGATCACCATAAAAAGTCATTACCTCACCTCACTCTCTTTAGATCTCCATTAAAACAAGCTTCTGTGACCTTCTCACCTCGAGCTCCGAGAACGACTGGAATCATCCTAACCCTAATTGTAACGCAATCACGGTGAATTTTAACTTTCTCTCTTACTATTTTTCTTACACATCATAGCTAGGAGCAATTAGAACCTCAATCTCTTTCTCTTTTTCTCTCTCTCTCTCTCTCTCTCGTTCTCTTGGTGGGCTCTACAATTACGAGATGGATAAGTAAACGTCGGTGGTAGTACTCTCGCGACCTTGTTTCACGAAAGAGAGAGAGAGAGAGAGAGAGAGAGAGACAGAGAGACTATAGAATTGCGACGATGTTGCCATTGAAGCGCGCGCAAACGCGCGCTCGTTCTCCTTTCTCTTTCCCGTTCGGCTCCTTCTCTTCCCCTTCTTCCTCCGGTTTTGTTTCAATGTACAAGACGGTCTACGAAACGCCTCTAGTCTAGATAAATACATGCACTCGACATATATGTGCACGTGGATCGTGAAGAAGATTTTTGGTCATTCTTTATAGTCTATATATCCTGGAATGAAATTGATTCGCTTGTATTTTCATTGTTCATTTAACACTTTATTCGTTTCTACATAAAATCGTTTTATTTCGCGGGCACTTTAATTGGCCGCGCGTCTATTGTGAGAGAAAATTACGCCGTTTGAGAAAAGAAAAAAAAAAAAAAAAAAAACAAAAAAAAACTCGAGAGAAAGAACGACGTTTTAACGGCACGGTTATCTCGATGGACATCGATACGCGCTTTCTTAAACGACGGTAGATTAGATATTTTCTTTCCTTATTTTTCCTTTACTGGAATTCGCGAGGAAAGAACACTTTTACCGCGTTGCCGCGCATGCCGACTTTGTTATGGATTTCTACTTTTTTTATTTTTATTTTTTTTTTTTTTTTTTTTTTTATTAGCGAAGGAATACCTTTGTTGATATACACGACGCGCGAACATGAAATTTTTTTTTCTTCTAATCTTTACACGTATAAGGTATAAAATTTTGTCCCGGTGATCCAGTAAACTTTACGATCTTTGTCGCTTGATTAAAATCGCGCTTGAAATTTTCATTTATCGGATTTTCTTTAAGGACGTTATTAATTTTTTAATCGGGTTATGTCACTTTAATAAGTAGACGAGAACGAATCAAGTTTCATTTCCTTTTTTTCTTTTTATCGTTTCTCACACACACACATACACACACACACACACACACACACTTTATGGCGACACTTTTTTAAAAAAGTAACGTTGATCGTTATAATGCTCGTAAAACAAATAATCATAAAAGCACTATCGTTTTAAAAAACGAACGAAATTTTGACTTTTAATGATTAAAACGTACGCAATCTATGATATTACAATACAAAAGGAAAAAAAAATAGAAATGCAGTAGCAGCGCGTAAGGTCTCTTATACACGCAGAAAGAAGAGAGAGAAAGAGCGAGAGAAAAAATCGCAGCAGTTGCGAGCCTTCGTTTACGTAACGATAACGACTCACTCGCGCGCGAAAGACGAGCGAGATACGTATAGAAACGGAAACCGTCCGTATACTAAGTGCCGGTATAACTCCGAAAACGGAAAGAAGGTAAATTCATATCGCGTAATGACGAATTACGCGAATTGCGCAATCCTCGTTGTCGCGTTAAGATTTTTTCTTTTTTTTTTTTTTTTTTTTGCGGATAGGTGAAAGAATGATGAATCGGTGACGTGGGTAAATATAAATAACTTGCTTCGGAACTAGACACGTGTGAGTACTCGACGAATGAATGTATTACGTACGTTGAGTATCTGAGATTTTACCCGTTAAACGAAGTATCGCATCGGTACGAGAAATCGACATGGTTTTTACAAAGAGAAATTGATTCATTCGCTTGCGCGTTATGATTAATATACCTGTTAAGACTTGTTACTTACACCACATTTTGACGTCACGTGTAATGATCGATGAATGAAATAAAAATATTTAAAAGTTTTATAAAAATTTGACTTTACTGTAACTAAGGGAAACTTGAAATTTTCTAAGGCATTTTAAAAAAATTGATTACTCATCAAGATAAGTATATTCAATTAAATGGAGATTATATTGAGAAAACTATCTTGTAATTTTGAAGATAATTAACCAAATAAAAAAGTTTTAAACTAAGAAAAAAAAGAAAACCTTACCTTTGTAACAACAAAAAATTATATACACATACGTTTTAAACAATTCTTAAAAGGTGTCAAGGATAAACATCGGCAATATTCGAAACGGACGTCGCGTACACACCGGGACTCGCATCAAAGATACAACGAAATCGTAATCCGCGTTTCGGGACGACTCTCGTATACCCGCGTACGAATAAAAGAAAAAGAGAAAGAGAGAACTCGAGGAACGTAGAAAAGCTCGACGAATTCGGCATTCGGAACCAGCGAGCGAATTCTCTTTTCTCTCCCATATATATATATATATATATATATATATATATATATATACATATATACCCAACACGACAGCAACGCAAGAAACACACGTCGAAATAATCAATAGAAACGTCGGTTCTTTCTCTCTCTCTCTCTCTCTCTTACTCTCTTTCTCTCTCAGTCTATCTTTCTTTCTTTCTCTTTCTCTTTTAATCCACAGCCAAATTCTATATATATATATATATAAAGCCTTTCGATCTCCCATAGCGAATGAATCTCTTTCCCTCTATACGTATGTTTGTACGCGTAAGGCATCTTTGTTTTAAAGGTATATACGCTCGATTATAAGTGTACGTCTATACATATATACATATAAATATACATTTATATATATATATATATAGATATATATATATATATTATTTTCATACAAATATGAGTGGATCCCAAGTAAGCGTATACCGAATACATGTGGGTGTACACCCGGTTTGCCGATTAAACACACACACATACGTATACAAACTTACACGAGATATCGCTTGAGGAGAAGGTGGAACGTTCATTCTCTCTCTCTCTCTCTCTCGCTCTCTCTTTCTTTCTCTCGCTCTCTCTCTCTCTCTCTCTCTCTCTTTCTCTCCCTTACCATTCAAAGCGCTAATTACACCGTGAAAAGGAAGCTTCCTCGAATGCCTCTTCCAGCTCGTTTGCCACCCTCTCTCTCTTTCTCTTTCTCTCTATCTCTCTCTCTCTCTCTCTCTCTCTCTCTATATATATATATATATATATATATATATATATGTGTGTGTGTATATACATCTTTCTCTCTCTTTCTTTCTAGCGCTATTCTTCCTTGGCTCTTTTCCACTCGAATGCCCTTGCTTCTTTTCGTCTACCTTTTTCCTGTATCTGTCTCTGTCTTTGTCTCTCTCTATCTCTATTTCTCTCTATCCCTTTATAACTCGCTTTTTCTTTTTTCCTCTTTCTGTGCGAAATTAGTGCTATTTTACAAAATAAAAAAATACGTATATGCATACATGGGTATACCCTTGAGATATATATATATATATATATATTTCGAAAACGCGCGCTTTTAACTTCGATCACGTCGACAGCGACTTACGACTGTGTTGTGTTACTTGCACATTTGTACGTACAAACCTACTGGGTGTGCGAAAAGAAGACAAAAAAAAAGACATTTTAACCGATGAACAGTCATCGATTTAACGCATCTTTTTGCCTCGTTTCATAATGAGATGTGTAAATTTATTTCGGATTTTCCGTTCTCTGATGGAAATCGCAAGACGTTTTTGTTTTGTTCGCGAAACAACAACAATGAAAATTAATATATGCGCATTGCGTGTGCATAAAGCATCATCCAATGTTTATGAAATAAAATTAGGTACGGAGTTTCTCTCTAATCGAAAGATTCCACGAAGCATTTAAAATAAAAATCAATCGCGGTAATTTAACGGTAACAAATAACTTTAGATTGCGATTTTCAAAATTAAAAAATTTTTAAGATTACTTAGAGTTAATTTGATTTCACGTCGATAAAAAAAAAAAAAAACGATCGAGTGGTTTAATAAGTAAACAAAAGGATATTATAAAATTAAAAACAGTAATCTCCGTTTTCTGGATAATTATCATTCCTTTTAATTGTTAATTAGCTAAAAATTAAAAAACTAATCAAAAGATTCGAAAATAAAAACAATAGCAATCGATGTCGCGTGAGATACACGCAAAAATTTTTATATATCTATTTCAGTTTTAACAAATCCATATCTATAGATGAATCCATCAATTGCGATGTAATAAAAATTTTTCAACTCGTTATCTCGCATTACGTTTCTTGATTTATCGGATATTTCGAAACGAGTTAATGAATTTGAAAATTTGTAATGACAGGTCATTATCAGAATTAAAAAAAAAAAAAAAAAAAAAAGTGCTACCGCGTCGATGATGAACATTTTCGTTTTTGATTAAACGCTTCGATGTTTACATTATATAAACCTTTAAAGAAAAAAAAAAAAAAAAAAGAAAAGAATAAAATATCGTTGTAATGCGATACATTATTACAAAGTAAGTCTAATTTATCGTTAAAGCAGTATAACGAGCGGGCAATAAAATTTCATCGAAAGGGAACACGTTTCATCGAGATCATAAAAAAAATCCATCGTCCATCCATCGATCGAACGAACCGCGGATATTTTTCAAATCCTTTCGCGCTTTTCTTCTCACCGCGCCATCGTCGCGCGTATAATTTTTCCTCTCGTCGTTCCATAAGACACGGATCGTTCCCTCTTCCCCCACTTTGAGTCCGATACTTTTGGTACACCCTGTACACATACACACATACCCCGCATATGTACAGGTAGACCCCAGGCACAATTACCACGCTGCACGTACTATATATTTTAGTCCTACCTTCTTTCCCTGCTCCTCTTTTATGCTACGTTCGCGCACACACATACGCACACACACACACACAGCTGTATACATAAAACTGGGCGGTTCGGCGGTGTGGCGTGTGCGCGCTTTTTACGCGCTGCTGCTGCTGCTGCTGCAGGCTTGCGTCCTGACCTATGTACCCGCGCTCTGTATATACGTACGTTCTCTAACCCACACGTATACGCGCGTGTTTAAGTACGTACGAGAGAGAGAGAGAAGGAGAGAGAGAGAGAGAGAAAGAGAGTGAGAGAGAACGGGTGTGTGTGTGTGTGTGTGTGTGCGCCGGGAGGTAAATACGAGGAGAGGTATATGTATATAGGGGGTAGCGTGTAGGAGATGGCTGGTACATAGAAGTACTTGCTGGAAATGACTAGAGCCGCTGGCGGGCGGCAGAAGAGAGGAAGGGTGAGACGAGCGGGGATGGAAAAGGGAACGAGCAACCCAAAGAGAGATAGAGAGAGAGAGAGAGAGCGGACGGTGGAGTGGTTCTGTTAGAGAGAAGAGTAACGGGAGGGAAGAACCGAGTAGCGACGGATTTGAACGTACGCCGGTCAGAGTTAGGGTACGAAGCAGCGAGTTACTGCTTGCTCTCTCTCTCTCTAGGTTGCTGCGTTCTTGCTTTTTTTCCTTTTCCTTTCTTTCTTTTTTTTTTTTATTTTTTTTTTTTTTTTTTATTTTGTTTTGCGGTGGTTAGGATGGTTCGTTTTCATTTTGTCTTTTTTTTTTTGTTTTTTTTCGTGAGTGGTAACGACAATCTTCATCCATTTCCTTTTTTTTTTTTTTTTTAAATTATATTGAAAGATTTTCAAATGGTTTAATGTATGAAGATGAACTTAATTTTTGTCTCGTAGTGATTTGAGAGTCGTAAACTTTTCTTTTTCATCGGGAAGCAAATAATTCGATTCATAAAAATATCTTAAACGTTAAAAGTAAACGAATAAATTTAAAAAATTTGTATGAAATAATTAATTGTCGATAGAAAAATATTTTAACCTGACTTAAGATTTAAAGAAACTTTTCTTACCATAATAAAACTAAATCATTGCACAGAAATGCAATAATATTAAAAAAAAAAAAAAAAAAAAAAATACAATAATATTAAGTTTTTAAATTTGCGAAAATAAATATTTACTACTGTTTAATAACAGTAAATCAAATAACTTATCTATTTAAAAGTAAAGGATAAATATTTTAAAATTAGGTAGAAAAATTGTATTAAATTAATATATAAATAATAAACGTTTTGTCATTTTTATTCAATAAATTTCTTGATAAATTTTAATAAAATATTAATTATCAATCGTTCGTTCTTCAGACTTATCTTTTGCCGCACGCGTTAGGCACCGGTATATTTTTTTAATGGCGTGTACATTTATTTCAAAATATTCTTATAAATATCTAAGTATCGTAAACCGTAAACGTGAAAAAGAGGAAGAAAAGAAAAAAAAAAAAAAGACATTTGACGAGACGTGACATTATAACTTATATCCGGTAAAGCTTCTGGGTTAGTAAGTAATTCAGGGAAGCCTGCATCGTTTTTTAAATAACAATTATCTAAAAAAGCTATTAAAAATCCTTCGAATATATACTTTTTCACGCTTAAGACATTACCAGACGCAAAATATTCATAATGACTTTTAATATGTAACATCCCTTTTGGCTTTCGAAAGGACAGCTTTATCGTTGTTATTATACAAATCACATATAGTTCGTATCGGTATTCTTCAGTTTTGTCGATATTATTATAAACAAATTATTTGTAAAACTTATTGTTTTATCATCACCGCGATAATTATTTATTGAAATATAGGAAGTTATCCTTTTTATCTTACTAATAATTCTTAAATAACTACGAATAATTTTACCGTTCTAATGAATGTATATCATTGATAAAAAAAAAAAAAAAAAAAAAAAAAAAAAAAAAAATTATATATATATATATTTATTCGGGTTATTTAGTATTACAATTTATGATATACTTAAGATTACCAGACTTATTATCTATTTTATTTATCATACTTTTATTGAATTACGGTAAATTTTAATGTATTAAAATACAGTTACATATCTCGAATTATTAACAACAAAACTAATTTTATTGCAATATTCAATTTATCGTATACGTAAGCGCATAAAATAGAAATTTTTATTTCGAAATATAGAATAAAAGTAGATAATTTGTGTCTGATAAATCAGTGGTAATAAATTACACTAGTTATAAATTTGCCTTAATATGCTCATCTCAATATTTAAACAGTGAGAGGGGAAAGATGCAACTTTTCTCGTTCACAAAAACGGATTTATTATTTCTATCGTCATCGTGAAATTTAACCAATTACGTTTATGTTTTCATTCGACAATCGAATCAGTTGCGTCGGTTGTTCTTGGGCGATAAAATCAGATAAACCTCTGACAAAATAATTTAATCTGTTTGCAGTAAATTAATTACGAATTATAATTTCTTGTTTTCATTAGTATTATGAGATATTACGTGTGAAAAATAGATCTTACTTGTGTAATATTTTGATATATTTTTCAAAATCTTGAATTTCCGTTTCTCTCTTTTTTTTTTTTTTTTAAACAAGATGTACATTTTTTTATAAACGACTCGATAATTCTATGAAAATACTTCAATGAAAGGTTGGAAAATAAAATGGGAGAGTAGATTAAATTACAGTTACAATTTAAAATTTTGACAGTTCACGAAAATAAATTATTAAAAGATATCAATTATTTTTACAATTTTTTATCCGTTCTCAAAGTAAATAATCGCAAATAATTGAATAATTTAATAATGGCTAAAGAAAAAAATAATAATCGATTTATTCATTTTAAGAGAAGCATTATTTTGTTATATAACTTATTTATCGTTTAAAAGGACGATAAGGTAATCGTTAATTACTTATGCAAACTTAATAAAATCTTTTCTCTCTTTCAAGTCATCCGATCATTCTTATCGAAGTTTAAAGTCAAATCTCCAATACAATTCTATAATAACTTCATCCATTGAAAAATTTATACGCGACGTGCGGTGATAATACACATAACGCGCGTAATAAACGCCATATATATATATATATATATATATATATATATATTCGAATAACGAGTCGCACTTGCACCGTAGCGAATTTTCAATAAAATCACGTGACGCTAGCGCTATCACGTATAATCAAGGCGAAATCCAAGAGATAACGATTTCGTCTCGCGTACACGCAAAAGAATTTCGGCGAAATTGGTTTGTTTGCTAATTTTAAAGAAGGCCGGGATTAACGCCGTAAAATTAATCTCCATTAATTCGCGCAGAATTTCATTTTTTTTTTGTAATACGATATAAAGTTCAAGCGAAACAAAAAGAAAAAAGGGATAGAGAGGGAGAGAGAGAGAGAGAGAGGGGGGAGAGAAAGAGAAGAAAATTCGGTACAGAAAAGTTTACAAAGACTTTTGGCGCCTCGCGTACATACTTGTCGCTAGTGTATGTACGTGCTTACGTTACATAACGTACCCGTAGTGACGCAACTAATTGCGCGGCCTGAAAGGTCTCGTAGAGAGCTCCGTGTACGTCTATTTGTGTGTGCGTGCGCGCGCGCGCGCGCGCGTGTGTGTGTGTGTGTGTGTGTGTGTGTGTGTGTGTGTGTGTGTGTGTGAACACGCGCGCACACGTATCTCTTCTCTCTTTTGCCGCAAGACGAGTCCGCGGCAGTAGTAACGTTTTCGCAAAAAGAATTTAAATTCGCGCAACGTCATCGTTATCTCGTCCCCCTTCCACCTCACCCCCCTTCCTTCCCTCCCCGCTTACTACTTCGTCCTTATATCCTTCTCTCGTTCGTTCTTGGTAAATCGTTACAAACCGCACAAGACAGATATACACATGTGAATATGTATATAACGAGAAGCTTTCTTTTCGAAATTTCTTTTTCTTCTCTTTAGCTGTGCAATGCACGCGACGGTTCCTACCAATACGCGATAGATCTTTTATCGATCAACCGAAACTCTCTCTCTCTCTCTCTCTCGCTCTTTCTCTCTGGGTTTTTAGGGCTACTGTTGCCATTGCTCGCCAATAGAAGCTACACAGTATGGTATGGTCTCCATACAAAACATCCACGTGTGTCTGTACATGTGCATCCATTTACTCCGCGTTAGCGATTGAAAATCAGCGCTGGAAGGAATAAATTTCGCGTATGGTTTGCAGCTCTCCCACTAAACCTCTGTGTGTATGCGTGTGTATGTGCCATTCTGTATGTGAGTGTATGCGATGTTCGTGCACAGAACCAGAAAAAGAGTAAGACAGTAAGCTTAATTCTATAGTATCGGTGTACATATTTGCGTGTGTGCGTGTGTGTGAGAGTGCCTTGCTACTAGCATGTTGTAGTTTCTCTCTCTCTCTCTCTCTCTCTCTCTCTGTGCCTCGTTGCCAGGGGAAACCTCCAGAAAACTCCACACGCTCGAGCAACACACACCGACTCGACATGTTCTCTCTCTCTCTATCTCTCTCTCTCACTCACCACGACAAGCACCGCCAGTCAGCCAGCCAGCCAGCGATATAGCACGAAGATCCACACTCGCTCGCGTTCTCTTGCCTCACATCATACACACACACACACTCACATACACGTGCACGCACGCGACCAAACGCGTTCGTACATGCAAACGCACACACGCTCGCATACGTACGCGCGACGAGGGTCAGAAGAGGCTCAAGGGGATTTCACACTGGCGAACGTGTACCTAGGATTTCTCGTGCGCGAAAGGGTATTTTCGAATAGCGTGGAAGGAGGAGGAGAGAGAGAGAGAGGGAGTCGGGGAGAACTGGCAAGGGAGAAGAAGGGTACGAATGAAAGAGGGAAAAAGAATTTTAAAGGGGATGTGCGCCGCAGATTTGAAACGCGAGAGTACCGAAAGAAGTATGAGAGAGAAAGAGAGCCAGTTAAAAAAGTAGGTGGATCCGCTTGATGGTATTTTACATACCAGCAACGATGAGACGTAAGTTTACGCCTTAACGTTTTTCCGAACTTTCTATCGTACACGGATTTGTATTTATTTAATGATACGTGATGAATTGATGTATACAACTTTGATAAAGTTCACGATGGGTGTGTGTATCTCGTAGTTTGATTATCGGACTCGAGTTCATCATATGGTTTATAAGAATTTAATACTTTAACGATTTTTAATATATATATATTTACCGGTTAAAAAGTAAAATAAAATAAAAAAAAAAAAAAAAAGGAAAGAGAACGCCAATTAAATTAATCGAAGGAAACTGCGCGTTAAGCGATTAAAGTTTGTAAATTGGGTGAACTAGTTATATTTCGAAATTATACGAATTTGAGACGTTCGCAAGGTGCGTTAATAGGTCTCTTACAAAGCCACCTTTAATTCTATTTTAAGCGGAATGACGATTGCGTTCGAAAATGAGCCTTCGTTTCGTTTAAATTTTATCAGATGCTGTATTTCGCTTGATTCGAGTCAATCTACTTTCTTGAAATTGAGCAACAAAATGCGTGTTAATTTTTTTGTTTTTTTTTATCATTTTGGATAAATCAGAAGTCATTTGTATATTTTTTATCGCTCGTAGCCTGTTTAATCTACCTTTTGTAGAATAGCTTATTTTATTACCTTAAAGTTTATCTGTGATTAAAGCAACATTTATAAAAACTCTTAACATTATTGATAAAAAAATACCAATAATAATCATTTTACATAAATAACTTGTAAACTCAAACTTTATATCAATAGAAAACTTATCTCAAATATTTTTGAGAGTAAGTAACCTAAAAATTTTATCTCCAAACTAATGTAATAAATCGACGATATCCTACTAACAAACTTAGAAATCTAGAATTCGAATAACTCGCAACGAAACAAAACCAAGATTTTGTCAAGTTCGTTGCTCGATCGTTTCCACCATTATTATTCACCAACTATTAATTACTACCTCCTTTTTTTATATATACACACACACACATACACACACACACACATATATATATATATATATATGTATACATATTTTTTTTAACCAACGTTATCTCAATAAAAACAGGCGGTGTGAAAGCCGCTGAAGAGAGAAAAGAGACCCGGGCGTACTTCAACGCACGCGAATTCAGTCTCTCTTTCTTGCTCTCTTTGGTCCCTCTCTCTCTCTCTCTCTCTCTCTCTCTTACTCCTCCACCTACTCTCCGGTCTCTCCTCCTCCTCTTACTCCTCCTCCACCTCCTCCTCCTCCTCCTTCTCTTCTACCTCCTGCTCTTTCTGGCTGCCATGGGCATGTCGGGTATAAATGCGAACGAGCGAGCACGTCGTCGTCGTCGACGTCGTTGTGTATGTGTGTACGTGCGCGCGTGTATAAGCGTTTGCGTGAGCACATGCACGTACTCACGCACACACTCGTAATGGCCGGCGGCTGTGCGGGCGAGCTAACGCACCTACTACTCTCATTCTCTTTCTCTTTCTCTCTCTCTCTCTCTCTCTCTCTCTTTCCGTCTCTCTCTCTCTCACGCACACACGTACATAAACTCGCACTCGAATTAGTAGCGAGGGCGCGCACACGCATATATGTGTGAGTGTACGTACGTGTGTACATGCCAGGCCCCTGGCGAAAATGTCGATAACGAAAAACCGCGCGCGCGAGAACGGGGCTAGAGAGTGAGTGAGTGAGTGAGTGAGTGAGTGAGTGAGTGAGCGAGTGAGAGAGAGAGAAAAAGAGAGAAAGAAAGAGAGAAAGAGAGAAAGAGAGAAAGAGAGAAAGAAAGAGAAAGAGAGAAGCTCTCCGACGAACTATTTTGTCGGTGCGCAGTTAGAGCACGACGAGCGATGGTGCTTGCCCGCCTTCCGTCCGTGTGTAAGTATATACACACGTACACGCGTGATACAAATGCGAGCCAAATATACATATACACACACGCGCGCACGCATATATATATATATATATACATGGATGTACGGCTCGCTTAACGTCAAAATCTATCGGGCGCGCTTTAGCCCCGCTGCTGCTCCTCCTATATACGTACACCGGTACTGTACGTGTCTGTATATATCTAGAGATGTACATATATTTATATTTATATAGACATATACGCCAGAGGAGATGATGCTCTTTATCGAAAATCGCTCCCGAGTTTCTTTCTCTTCCCCGTATACGAAACTTCTACCCTTCTTTTCGGCTCTTCTACTACTTCTACTTCCTCTTCTTTTACTCATTTTGTCTTTCTCATTTTTGCCCGATAGAGCAACGCTCTCGAGTCACCCGGTGCGTTATACCAACACATCACGCTACCTTTGTGCAAACTCGTTGTTTTGCACCGCATCGAGTTGTGTGCTGTCGTTTATACTTGCAACGAGAGATGCTGCTACTGCTGCACCTTTTTGTCGAGAAGATCGTTGCCGAAGATTTGCACGTTTTTTTTTTTTTTTTTTTTTTTTTTTTTTTCAAGAAAACGGCAGTGTTTGATGATTAGCGTTAGGGAACGATATGACGTTGAATTTAAAGATAGAGAAAAAGAGAGAGAGAGAGAGAGAGAGAGAGAAAAAGTCATTGCCTACGTGTAGAAATAAATGTTTATTGAAAAATTCGATGTGTTTGATAAATAAGTTTCATTCTGTTTACACTTGTAAGGTTATGAATTATACGTCGCGTATGTAAACAAACAATACTTCATAATAATTGATTTTCTTGAAGAATAATGGGATAACGCATTATGTACTACAATGTACGTGTCATTCGTACAATCAAAAAGATTCATGGGACACACGCGTACACACTCGCATACGTACACGTACACATAAACATACACACACACATATATATATATATCGACGGTTTATTAACAATAACTCGAATGGAAATTATCGTCGGTAAGGTCGGTTAAATACGAGATGTATAACCTACAAGTTTAAATTAGCCATAAAACACGATAATTCAATATACAACGTTCCACGCCGATTTGATATACGACACAATAATGTCTTAACTCCGTCTCTATTATATGTGCATACCTTGCGAAATCCACTTGTTGTACCTGCGTTTAATCCATCGGGTATTTGTAAACTGCGCTTCTATATGTACATCGACTTTTCGTCGCTTTTAAGAACGTTTGAATTCTTTTATCGATAAAACACAATGATTGGGATTTTAAGGTAAAGGACGAGTAGTTTTTTTTAGGTTAAGTTGATTCAAGTAACGCATAATTATACGAACATCAACAAACGTAACGCAACCACGAACGAGCAACTTATCTTTCCCACGATAACCACAAGCAGAGAGTAACGATAAAGCAATCTATTTAGAATCAACCTTTTAAATCAACGGATTATAATGTCCAACGTGGAAATGCGTTAATTACGAATCCGTACGCGTAGCGAACGGTTACCGTCGAGCTTTCCTCATCTCCGTAACGAATCTCAATGGCGTTAGTAGATGCAGCGGTAAAGGTTCGGTAGACCGCGAAAACTACATCGCATCCCATAACATAAATACAGAGCCCGTTCTACGGACATAATCGTATACGCAGAGAGAAGGAATAGAGTAACAACGTCCACCGTCGAGACAGTAACGTCGGTATAGAGAGAGTGAGAGAGAGAGAGAGAAAGAGAGAGAGAAAGAGAGAGCAACGAGAGAAGTATGAAAGTGCTGTGTAGAATGGTCACGAGATATATACATGTATGTGTATATATAGAAGAGAGACAAAGGAGTTGAAACGCGCGTATTCGTTGATTAGAACAGGATAGCTTCATTACACTGATGATGTCGTCGAGAGGTAGGTGACATACCTTTACAGACGGAGAGAGATAGAGAGAGAGAAAGAGAGAGAGAGACAGAGAGAAAGATGAACGTGCGCGAGCGCGTAACCGTACATGCAGGTACACGCGGGCAACGCACAAAGCATCGCCATCCCATCCTATTTCCCTCCCCCCTCCCGACCCCTCGTGCCCCGTTGTAAATTAATGTCGCGCGAAGCTTTGTAAGCACCCGCAACTTGTTATATGTATATGTATATGTATATGTATATACGTATACGACATATCGACGTTGTAAGGGAGGAAGGTCGTGTGTGTGCGTGCTCTTTTTGTATTAGTAAAATGCGTTACAGCGGCGTTCGATGACGCGACAACGACGTTGATAATGAATCGCTTTTTAGCGGGTACAATCCGCCGGTGAATTATCAGTTGATAAGCTCGTCTGCGCGAGCTTGCGTCTGTGTGCGTGTGTGTATTCGAAGTTGATGCAGTTTGTGGATTGATCGCCTTTGTTCTTTTGAGCGAATAGAAGATTTAGTTTTGTTGAATAATGAGTATATTTTCACGTTCGTTCATTAAATAAAATTATAACTTTCGCCGTTAAGTTTAGGAATAGTAGAAGAACACATGCTATCTTAAAAATATATGTGCGTGAGTATTCTTTAGATCGACGAAAAAAAAAACTAGCCCAACGCACTTGCAAACACATAGACAAACGCTGAACATGCTTTTATCCACACTCCCGTTACATTTTTCTCGCGGTCTAAGTGAGCGTGTCGGTAATCTCGCAAGGGCTATTAAAAAATTACTCTCCCACCCTTTCTTCCTCTCTCTCTCTCTCTCTCTCTCTCTCTCTCTCTCTCTCTCTCTCTCATTCTTCGCATATAATCGCGTCACGACGTCGACCACGAGGAAACTTCGTAGTATGTTGTTGGAAGAACGAGAGAAAGAGAGTGTGTCGGTGTGCCACAGGGCGAAATTCTTCAGAACGTGGCCAAAGCGTCCGACCAGTAATATAATGGCGAGCGAACGAGAGAGAGAGAGAGAGAGCTCGTAAAAAATGCAAAAAAATAAGAAAAAGAAAAAAATGAAAAAGTATCGGCTTAAGAGTACACGCACACGCGAGGCCCGGCTGCGTGAACGATAAAAATTTACGAGGCAAATAATAACCCGCAAGCAAGCAAGCAAGCAAGCAAGCAAGCAAGCAAGCAAGCAAGCAAGCAAGCAAGCAAGCGAGCGAGCATGCAAGCGCGTACTTACGGAATACGAACGTAGTTGCTGCGTGTGCGTGCGCATGTGTAACCGTAAGCGAAATATATATGGACAGCTGCATTTCGTATGAAGGTGGCGTGAGAGGTGTGGTTGTACCTTTAATATACGCGAGCGTATGCGTCGTAAGCCGTTTTCATCGACGAACGATGATATAGAAGCCGAAAAGATCGATTTGATTCGTCTTTTACTCGTTTCCTTCTTTTGCTCTTTCTTTTTTGAAAAAAGCGCGAAAAGATAAGTGAAAGAGAGAGAGAGAGAGAGTAAACCCGACGATACGGTCGGTAATAAACGCGTAATCGGACTCTGACGGACCTTATAAATCGTAAGATGTTGCTAAACCCTCGGTTTCGTTGGAGACTTCTTTTTTTTTTTTTTTATGTTCTTCTTTATTTTCGGATTAGGGCAAAAGAATCTGGAGGATAATTTTATTTCTTTTTTTTTTTTTTCGTTTGAATGAATAACGAAAGCAAAATTTTAAGTCCCAAGCGTCATTTGCGTTGATAGTAACGATTTTTCTAATGATTTTGTTTAAAACGTTACGTGAAAATGCTCTCATTAAAATTGCAAATTATGCGCAAAGTAAACCATATTATTGGATACAAACATTAAAATAAAGAAAACGAAGGCGATGCCTTTACTTTTGGGCCTGGATTTAAATTCGTTAAGGATACTAATCAATTTTAATTGATTGGGCAATTCCAAGTAACAATATTAGTGAAAAATTCTAATCGGAACAATAAAACAATTACAGTACATAAATAATAAAGGTTTTATTTATACATAATTTTTTAAAATCCAATAAAAATTTCATTATTTCTAATAATTACAAATTTACATCGGAATAAAATTCATAATAATTATAGAAAACATTTGACCCGAAATAAATAAAAATAAAGAAAAATTTTTGTCAATTGCATAAATTCAAAAATCATCGGTAATCGTAGGCTAACTTTTTAAATCAATGACATATTCTTTACTCGCATATACGTAAAGGAAACTATCGAGTTTAAAAAAAAAAAAAAAAAAAAAAAAAAGGTAAAAAGAGATAAAAGAAAAAAAAAAAAGAAAAAAGAAAAAGAAGAAAATAACGCAATAAAAATTTCAACGAAAGGTTACGTACGTTCGCGCGCTATAAATATAAATCTGAGCATCGAGTTAAGCGTGAATGTGACTTTGAAATGAAGATAACACTATTAAAAAGTGAAAGTTTTTTTAAAAGAAGAAACTTTTATAAAAGTAGATTATAACTCCGGGGAGTATTTAAAGATCCGTTCGTCTTCTTACGTGTATTAACACACACACACACACACACGCGCATATCCACATGAACGCACACACACACGCATATCCACATGAACGCACACACAAACTCACACAGTAAACGCGGCCTGGGTAATATTATTAAAGTTAAAGTTAGACTATGATTTGGAAACTACTGATTTATGTGGTTAAAGTAGTTTTATTTAAAAAAAAAAAAAAAAAAAAAAAAAAAAAAAAAAATACGAAGCGAAAAATGGGGCTGATTGATAATTTTATTTTTATTTGATTTGTCGAGTAATATTTGTATACATTACTTAATCGTTGCGAAGTTGGAAAAAAAAAAATTTACTTTTCTTTTAATCGTTAATGCGACTATTTATTTAAATTAAAAAATGTTTGACGACATTTTTAAAGTGATTTAAATCTCATTATAGAATCAAATGTAAACTGATAAATGGTTATTGTCACGGGATTAATGAACAATAAATTTTCTCAATTTCGAGAACATTAAACATTTAACTTGTTGAAATTACGTTAACTTTCACATGAATATCGTTATAAAGTTCGGTGTTACTCATACCTTAATCACGTTTATCTATAATTAATTTAAAGCTTTAAATTAATTTTATGACGTGCAAAGAAAATTTAGTGTCAAATATACCATTCACCACCTATTTACCACCGCTTTTACTAACCACTACTTATAAAAACCTTGGGATTCCAAACGTTGCAAAGTCTACATAACAATAAATTCTATATGTGCATTTGCAAAAATGAACAAAAAAAAAAAAAAAAAAAGAAGAGAGAGGAACGATAAAATGTTTATATGTATATTCCTTAGCGACGTGGCCGCAGTAAGCCCATAAGCAACTTGAACGAAAAAATAAAAGTCCATTGCATACAACAGGCCGCAACGGAGAGAGTCAACTCGATATATACGAAGGAAAGACAGCGAGAAAAAGAATAAACAAAATGTATGTATGCGTGTATGCGTGTATGTATGTATGAGAAAGAACGAAGTGTTAGAAACAAAAGAGGAGCGCGATAAAAAGAAGGAAGAAAAAGAAGAAGAAAGAGGAGGAGGAGAAAAAAGAGAAGATACAGGAGTAGGAGGAAAAGAAGGCACACGCACGGAGAAAGAGAGAGACAGAGAGAGAGAGAGGAGGGCTACAAAGATAAAACGAAAAAAACAAAGAGACAAGGAGCGGAACAGGGTTGCCGAGCTAAGAGACGACACGGATCGACGGAGCAAAGGAGGAGGTATACGTGACGGGAATGCTAAACAGTCGCGCAGCCAGAGAGAGAGAGAGAGAGAAAGAGAGAGGACTAAGGAATATTCGCGAACAATCGAGATTTCGCGCGGGGATCGTTGCTCGCTCGCTCGCGCGAATTATTTTCCGAGAGGGAGTCTGTCTGCCTCGATGGAATGTGTACATATATATGCATACTTCCTTTATCCTTGTATTTTGTAAATTGTTTTTCATTGTTTTTTTTTTTTTTTTTTAAGGAAGTTTTTAGTTAAAATGAATAACGAATTTGTGCGATATTGAGATTCCATATGTGTCTTGAGGAAAAAAACAAACAAACGAGAGAATAAAGTAAAGGTATAATTTTAAAAATCGTAAAGATTATCACATTTATAGCAATTAAAATATTTATAGTCTTAGCTTACAGCTTACGGTAATATGTTATATTTTTTCTCAGTTTAATCCAAAAGTTATTAAAATTTGTGCTAGTTTTGCTCAACGAGTAGCCAATCTCGATCTCGCTATGTAAGATTAAAGCTTAAGTAATCTCTAATCGTAAAAATATTAAAATACATATGAAAATTAATTTTGTGAAATTTTGACAAATAACATAAGTGTAGGTTATTGAGCCTGTCGACGAAAGATTAGATAAAGATAACGGAAAGCTCGCTCTATCGTCAAAAGTTACATAAATCATAAAATGTTATTATGCAAATAATTACAACCAAGAGATTAATAAATAAGTAAAGAACGAGATAAAAAAGATCGTTGGGTGGAATTTTATAAAAAGAAAAAAAAAAAAAAAATGGGAAGATTAAACGGGATTAAAGAAGCGATTAAGTAGAAGTAGGTTAAAATTAAGCCTTTATTAATAGAACTAGTTTGGAATCAGGTAAACTTATGTAAATGTCTTGATGAGTTAACGAATCTTTGGATTTATACGTCGTTTACAGAGTTGGAAATATTTCCGATTGCAATGAGAATCGATAATAAACATCGTATTGAGTTCTGTAAAATTCACCCATATAATTAAAAACTTAAATTATGCAAATTAGTTGCGATACATAGTCGCAATTATCGAATTGTTTCCAAAGGAACTCACAACTGTTCGGACACTTTCAGGCGTTCATTTAAAATCAATCGAATTTGCGTTTTACATGCGTAAAAAAAAAACGATGCACAATAACGTCGACAAAAAAAAAAAAAAAAAAAAAGAAAAAGAAAAAAGAAAAAAATAAATAAAAACGAAACGAAACGACCGAGATAAATTTTTTACCAAATTACGAAAAAACAATCCGTACGCTTTTCTCCCTTAACCCATTCACTCTGCGCGTCGTAACGGAAAAAAGCTAGTGCGTTGATAAAACCAAATGAACAAAAAACGAAAGAGACCGAAAGAAAGTCAAAAAAAAAAAAAAAAAAAAAATGAGAATCGAGAGTGCGTGTGTGAGAGAGAGAGAGAGAGAGAGAGAGAGAGAGGAAAAAATAAAACGTACGATCGTCAAAATATGTCGGCAAAGTTGAGCTTACACGAGCAGAAAATCATTTGAAAACAATTCAAAGCTTTAATACATAATGCGCGCATTTACACAAATCATATATTCGACGCGCTAGCGCACTCCCAACGAGAATATACCGCAACGAACAAAAGAACAAAAAAAAAAAATAATAATAATAATAAAAATAAATAAATACAATAAAATAAAATAAAAATTAAATAAAAACAAAACGAAAAAAAAAAAAAAAAAAAATTAACGAAATAAAAAGAAAAGCACGACGGGAGATGCGTTAACGATTGTTGCGCGCGTATCTCGCCCCCTCCCCTCCTCACTCCTCTACCTGGAAAATTATCCAAGTGGCGCGAAAACGCGTTATATGATTTCCAAGCCATTGCGGCGAGAGATGATTCTCTCTCCGTCTATACCTACGCATATTTATGAACGCACATACAGTGTGAAAGGTAGAGAGGAAGGGGGTAGTTATATCGGCGAGCGCTCATAACGCAAAATCGAGCTCTTAAAACGCGTTTGCAACTCTCTCTCTCTCTCTCTCTCCCTCTATCGTTTCGTGCATATTTATACATGTATATGCATGGTCGTACGCGAGATAACACGAGCGCGGGAGATAATTCGCCTTTGCCGAAAGTGCGCGGCCGTATAATTACCGTAAACGCTTCGAAAGTAGAACGCACGCGTTTATGCACGGCTAAATGTTTGTTACTCTCTCTTTCTCGGGGAGCGTGTGTTTATAAGCCGATGGAATTTTTGGTCAAAAAAAAAAAAAAAAAAACAAAAAAACAAAAAAACAAAAAAAAAGGTAAAAAAAAAAAAAAACGACTATTACGTATATACTAATACGAGGAGATCGCTTTATGCACATTTAGGCTTGCGGTTTTGCTTCTCATTCGAATGGATGGCTGGCTCGAGCTCTGGATTTTCGGTTTTATCATAACGCGTTGAGGTTAGCTCGCATCGATAAGCGATGAGTATCGAGATATAGTTTTACGACAAATTTTGATACCCGTACTCTTCCCCATTATTTTTTTTTTTTTTTTTTTTTTTTTTTTCTTTTCTCTTTTTTCGTTGGTTCGCATGGAAATGTTTAAAAATTGATAGTGGAAATATAGCCGATAGCGCGCGGAAGTAATGGAGTTTTTTTTAATAATTATTCTATGATACGCGCGGTTGAAAGAAGATTACGAATATCGTTGCTGAAATAGTTTGAAATGAAAAAATATATATAAATTTACTATTAAACGGTATCCAATATTTTCCTGTGTTTCTCTCTTTCTTTCTTTTTTTTTTTTTTTTTTTTTTTAATTTTTTTCGATTCTAGTTACTTTTTTCCTTCGCTCGTGCATCGCGCGCAATCTAAAATGCTTATATAAAAGTATAAAAAAAGTATATTGAACGTTTAGATCTTTTAACTTTTAATCGAATTTTAAAAAATTTTCATCGAAACGTCAAACACTCGTTTCAATGCGCATAAAAATTAAAAGTCATTTCACAATTTCACCGTAACGTAAATTTACGATTTTATATCACTAAAGATTATAAAGACGTAAGATAGCGCACGCATAGATTTTTTTATTCCTATAAAATTCTTCCAAAAATGAAAGAAAAAAAAAGGGAGAGGGGGGAAAGAAATATCTCTATCATATATCACTTTGTCAATCTTTTCATCGTTTTTTCAAGCGTCGAAAATAACGCGCGGATGATTCGTCGCGGATCCAAAAATCGTGCGTCGCGGCAAACGAAACCAATATACCACCGGGGCACGTTTACGGTTGTATAGAGCAAATCGTACGCGTGCGTATATATAATAAATACGTGTATGCGTGACACGCGTGTAAAAAGCGCCAACGGCAAGCGACTACGTATCTCTAGGTAACGCAATAGCCCTAGCGCATCTCCTCCGCGTGTGTCCTCTTTTGCCTCCTGGATTACGTTGTTCTCTCTTTCTCTCTCTCACTCGCTTTCCGTGCATTGTACGGTATCAACTCTCTCACAGGGAGCTTCTGTCACCGATCCTCTCGGAAACATCGTACGCTTCGGTGTACGGGAGATGGCTCTCTTTGCTTTTGCGAGACGTATGCACATCTGCGACAATACGAGCCCCTACGTGCGGCGGTGGATACCAGGTGAGAATATGAGAGACGTAATGGCCGATGATATGATGTCGAACGACCAGCGAAATTTTTTAACCGATACACGCCGGTGAAGATCAAATTTTTAGGAAGCGTTCTTTTCTCTTTTCATTTTTATAAAGCTTTACTCGTTAAATCGATCGTTAACTAGCGAGAAATTTATTTTTAAGGGAAAATAATTTTGAATTATGTTAAAATAAGTTCTACGAGCTAGAATGTCTTGTAACGTTAAACGTTTTTTGGAATAAGTTGAAGAACTTTTACACGTTTCAATAAATACAAGCTTGTATTAAATAATACATAGGTAACGATGTTGCACCAAACTACGTTACATTTTTTTTTTTTGATAATTACTTTTATTACAAGTAATCGTTTGAGCTTTCCAGCATTTGAGAGTTTAAACTTAGTTTTTAGAAAAAGTATAACAAACAATAGTTGCTACTACAACGTTACTAAATTCAAAACAAGATCTTAAAATAACCCAATTCTTGAAAAATATAACACCAACGCAAATCGCTATAATGTTGTACGTAATAGAGTTATTGCACATATATACATATAGAGATAGGAAAAGAAAAGAAACTGTCAAATGATAAACGTTCTTACTGACAACGCAAATAACCGTATGCGGGCAATGCAACGTTGCTATCGATAAAGCGAAATTCAAAGGTAAGTATTATAATACAGAAGCTATATTTTCCAACAGGACTTCGTGATAATGACGAATAACATATTGGAAATTTTACATGCGTTTTCCAACAAGATAGCGTTCAAACGTTCTTGTAAAAAAAAAAAATTGTTATCTACTTCCTTGTTACGATATCGGTTCTGCGAGACAACGTTTAACCAAACGTCGGAAAGTACAGTCAACCGTCGAGTCATTATAATTAGTGAAAGTGTAACTCTTATTGTTTCAATGTATTAATCGATCGGTTAAGCGACGTTTCATCCAATTTTGATTTCAGATATCCAAATATTTGAATATCGTTATAGTTTGCTGCATCCGTTATTATCATTGAAAACTAATTCCATATATTGAAACTCACCGGTCAGCTGGTCGAATTTGCATTTGAACATTAAATCAGATATCAATAGAAGTAAACGATGAAATTAAGTTTTTATACGTTGCAAAATGTCTACTTTATTGTGACGTTGATCATCGCTAAAATGTTTTCTTGATGCTTAAAACGTTAACACAGTTAATTAAGAAGATGGCCAAGTTGAAACGTTAAACAAACGTTGCATTTTATTTTCAAGAGTTTGTATAATAATATTCGAAACTTCATAAATCTCGAGCGTTTATGAAAGTGATATTAAAACTTAAAAACGTTTCCACGACGGCTACTGAACGTTTGAAAAAAGTGATTTTAAAGCTTACAAAATTTTACCTTTACCAAAACTTTGACCAGAAAGTTAACTTGCCCGGAAGTTTTTATCTTAAATTCAGAGACGTAACTTTTAAATGATGTATGTGGAAATTTTCAGAAAAAAAGGCAAGTTCCCGTGTAATGCGACCACTGAGTTTCTAAAATTGCCACTGAAACCGTTAACGCACTTTTTACGCGAGTCTAGGTATCTATTTGTTTTAATTCGTTAGCGCGTTAACGTCGCAAAAAAGAAAAATAAGAATAACAGACATTCGCATACTCGTAAATGTATTCGACGTTCTTTATGAAAAATTTTAATATCTTTTTACAAGTCTAAAGAAAGCGAAAGAAAATGAAATTGTTTAATATCAACATCGACGACAATTTACGTTCTTTTTTGATTTTTTGCTTTTTAAATCGTTCTACAAACATTTAACTCGCAAGTTTATCTCCTTTCTTTCCTTTTAAATTATAAATCTTCCGAGAACTAATCGACTTTTTCAACTTTCCAAAACAAAAATCAACTTATTTATCCTTGGAACTTTATAACAACGACTTTCGCAAGCAGAAAAAAAAGAAAAAAAATAAAGAATCGCAATCGAATAAATCCAAAAGATATTTTCACAACTGTAGCTTCTTTCTTAAAGGAATAAAATAAAGGAAAAAAAATGTTAAAATGAAAGAAAATATACGAGGTTCATCGACCAACCGGCCGTTATATAAATATGAGGGTGGCGGGGGCTCGAGGCAATTTGCGCTCCTTATTCGCGTCTCGGCTTTCATGCACGGATGATGCAAATCTTCTTCGTAACGGACAAATCCCGCGGCACGAGTGAGAGTGAGCAAGAGGGAAAGAGAGAGAGAGAGAAGGAGAGAGAGACATAGTGAGAAAGCTAACTCTCACGAGTGAAACCCTCGAGCTACGAAGAGCTGCCGAAGCGACTCTTTTTACACTTCTAATACTTGTCATCGATAGTCTGGCTTCGGTCTAATCCATTTCGTGAATCCAGTCTCTCCCTCTCTAGCCTTGCCGGTAATCTTCTCTCCTATCTCCCTCCCCCTCCCCCCGCTTCCACTCTTTAACCTTTGAGCGGAGCTCGTTTAACTCGTAATTTTTCACGCGTAACGCGCGCGGCTCTTTAACTTTTTCGAAAATCGAAGCCCGAGATTACTCGGAAGCTGATGGTCTATCGGGAGGTGGGTTAAGGCGAGCAGAAACGAAAAGCAAACGAGAAGCGCACGAGAGAGGCAGACAGGTGTAAGTAGGCCAGAACACAATCGAGTTCGATCGGCTATGAACCAAGGAGAGTACGTCACGTCGATCGAATGCGCGCCGGTTGCGAGAAATGAAAATTCGAGCTTGTTGACCACTGGTCGAGAGTTAACTCTGAGGAGATATTAATGGTTGGGATGGCACGATGACGATAACCTTTCTTCTGGAATATGAATGATTCGTGATTCGTAAAAAGGGAATGATAATAATTATTATGGTACTAGGTAAAACGTTTTGTTACTCGATGTATTTAATCAAAAGTTGACAAGTTGCGGTGGCCAAAGACAAATTTCTGATGATATTGTTTCAGGAAGAAAAACCAAAATCTTACATGATGAAAATGTTGATTTTTTTTAAAGCGTATATTTAAGGCGCAGACTGTTTAAATTTAAAACTTCATAATTTAACGAAAACTTATTCGTTAACGAAATCTTAAAGTTACATTTATTAACAATTGTTGTAAACGCGAATTTTTCATCGTATGATTGATAAAAAAACTTATTATTAGCATCTTCACAAAAGTTATCTTTCGATAAAAATATGCGTAATACTCTTTTAGTCACACGAATGCTGACTATCTTCAATTCGTTTAACTTATAAGTTTATGATTGCTTACGAATATGGTATAATTGAATTAACTCACATGACGATAAGCCTTTTAAAATAAATAATTTCTGTAACTCACCTGTAATGAAAAAAAGAAAACAACAATTAATTATGCGTTTCAATGACGCTTTTGCGATAAATTATATTGTATAAAAAAAGAGATAAAAGATAAAAAATAAGAAAACTAATTAGTTCATTAAAAAAAATCAACAATTACAAGATTCCCACCCCAAATTTCCAAGACACTCCAAAGAAAAACACTCTCGAAGCATCAAAAATGCTCAACTTGTCAGACTTTACCATCACCGTGAGAGGGAAGTAAGCATAGCCCCTTATTTTCTCTTCGCGTCAGCCGCCGATGGCAAAATCTCTTGCAACGTAGTTTCGAGCGAGAGAACAAAGATTCCACATATACATACATCTATATATATATATATAGTATTTCGAAGAGAGAGAATCAATCAGCACGCGGTTCCAGGTGCGCGATAACGACGCTCGTCAATTGACGGTCCGTCGCCGCACACACATACACATACGTATTAGAGAATATATAAGCACGTGATCGATCGCATTTACGTGGATGCGCCGTAAAATTTGCAATCTCTCTCTCTCTCTCTCTCCACGATATTTCTTTTCTTTTTCTACGTATACTACTCTCTCTCTCTCTCTCTCTCTCTCTCTTTTCTTTCGCGCTCGTGCTTTGCCATACGTCGCTCGAGAGGGAAGAAAGAGGGGCGAAAGGAGCCCTTCGAAATTCTACTCTAGCGAGTTCTTTAGAGCGTAAATTGACTGCGCGAGCGCAGCAAGACTCGAGAGCACCACCGCCGGAGAAAGAGAGAGAAAGAGAGAGAGAATAAGTGCGCGCTCGCGCTCGTTAATATACACTCGAGGGATTACTTGGTCGGGACGACGGCATGTAGCGCGGAAGGAAGTGTTGCGCTCTTTCCTTTTCTCTCTCTCTCTCTCTCTCTCTCTCTCTCTCTCTCTCTCTTCTTTTGCTGGAGTGGCCCCCGCCTTCCACCACAAGAGGAAAGCGGGTCATTTGGAGTTTTTTGGTTTTTGCACCACACGCACCAGCGCTTAGGAAAAAACTTGCTTCCTCTCTTCTTTCTCAACAAATTTCTCTCTTTCTCTTTCACTTTCTCTGTTTCTACATTGGAGTTTTTAGAGTAGAAATTTCACTCCTGTATGAAGCGCAATGTGAGCTGCGCATTAGTCTTCTCTATTTTTCTCTTTCTTTCTTTTCTTCTCTATTGTAATGATTTGTAGCGAGAATTTATAATTTTTCGTAGTTACAAAACACAATTTGGCTCCAAATGTTATGGTGCTTAAAATTCGATATCGTTTAATCTAATATCGAACTTGTTAGAAAAAAAAAAAAAATAATAAAATAAATAAATAATCGTACGTATAAAACGTTAAAAAACGTTTTAAACACTAAACCTAAAAATTACAGTTTTCTTTTGTATACAAACATTTGCACTTGATAGATATGTATCTAATTATAAGGATATGCGCAAATATTTTTTATCGATGCTACATTAATTAATTCTAGCTTGATGAAAAACAAGAAAAGAAAATGCAAGAACTAAAGAAATGAAATTATTAATCGATATAATGATTGAAGAGAGCTAAAACACCAAAATGGATTATAAAATGTAAATGTATATACAAAAAGTAAATATATTTGTGTAAATCCCGTGAATTAAAATAAAATCAACAAACATAGAATTAATATAAAACTCAGTGAAGCTACTCACTTTAATTAAAGGTTTTTATTTGCTAATTTAAAGGAAATATTGCGCACCGAAATAAAGAGAGAGAGAGAGAGAGAGAGAGAGAGAGAGAGAGAGAAAGTAAGAGAGAGAGAGAGAGAGACAAACAAACAATGCAGCAATTTTATATACACCGACCAATTAAATAAGAGAAAGAGATATAGCGGACTAAACTTTGTACGAATGAAAATTAAAAAAATATTTTAATTTTATTTTTTTGTCACTACGACTTTTTCATTACTTCGCTTTTACAATACTTTAACCTCTAATGTAATTGAATAAAATATTTTCGTTTAATATTTTCATTAATAATTTTACATTTGATTTGATTTTCATTAATAATTCTCATTTGATTGAATAATCTCTAATGCAATGAGAATATATTCTGCAGAATCAGAAATAATGCGAATTTTATATGAATGCATTTATTCATTTAGATTCATAATTTTTTATTGAAAGAAAAATTAATTTTTACCAGACTAATGAATTATTCGAATCATGCAATTAAAGTCATTTTCATTATTGAAAATAATGTTCTTATAACTTGTTAAATATAATAAAATATTATCGAATTATTATAATAAAAGCGATTCATTTAAAAATACGATTAAACCTAATGTTTCTTTTATAGGCAAATTAACAAAACAATTCACAACGGAGAAAAAAAGTGTCTCAAATTATGTTTGTTAAGCGATTATTTCCTACGATACAAAAAATTTTACACTATACACGGATTTATTAAGGAAACGCGTTCGCAACAATGCCCAGAAAGGAAAAATTCAAAGTAATAAAATTCCGATTATCTATGCAACGCTCCAGAGGGAGCACAAAAAAAAATTTCAAGCCACCGCATTTACGTCCTAGCCTACAAAATAAAGACATAAAAGTGACTCGCGCACTCGCTCGCTAAAAGCGCCGACGCGAATATAAAAAGGTATCCTAACCTAAAAACTCGACGGCTCGGTTTTCGCGAGAAGCGAGGTAAAAAAAAAAAAAAAAAAAAAAAAAAAAACAAGGAAAAAAGCCCAAGCCAGCGTTGCAACCGCTACTAGCGCTCGAGCGCGCTATTAAAGACCGTTCCTTTAATAACGGCAATAACCCGTAAAGCGTTTTTTTAAAAGGCCACCACCGGCGAATATATATCGAATATATATACCTGCGCGATACGATGCGCGACGAAAATAAGAGAAGGGACAAAGAAGAAGAAAAAGTAGAAAGGAAAGAGAAAAAGAGAGAAAAAAAAAAAAAATACAACGTGACGCTCGGTTGATCGGTCGCGCTATATGCAACGTCAGACGCGATATTGTACGGCAAACATCTATGTATACGTATACGTGTATATATACGGAGACTAACATTCGCCACAGATGAATGAGCGAATGAATGGAGCGAAGCAGCACGCGGCCGCCGTCGCGCGCGTTCCCCGTGAAAATGCGCGCGGCGACGGGACTTTATACGTACATACACGTACATGTATAATATAAATGTATAAACGAGGGTGTATCGGTGGAAAGATAGCTAAAAGAGATAAAGAGAGAGAGAGAGAGGAGGTGGACTATGTATCGGAAGAGAAGCAACGAGGGAGACGTTCCGCCACGATTCTCTGTAGATCCGCCTATCTACCTTCCCCCTTTCCCCTCCATGTGCTTCCAGCCCCCCCCCTCTGGACCAATCAAATTTTATGATTCAAATCCATCACCCAATTCCTCGCTCTTCTTCTATATATCTCTACCTCCGGATTTATTCGTTTCTCTTGGTTAAATCGAATCCCTTTCCTCTCTATCTATCTCCGTCTCTATCTGCCTCTGGTTTTCTCTCTTTCAGTCTCTTTTACTTTTTAGATCGTCCTGACCCACCGCAACGCGGACCTTCTCTTTTTATCCTCGTGCCTTCGTGGCGGCGATATCGTCGACGCATTCCCCGATGGTACTCAAGTTCGGAGCAAGTTTTGCGTGTGACGTCGTTGGCTTTCCAGCTTTCTCTTTTATTTGCTTTTCACCGGAAGAATGAGAATTTCTTTAAAAGTTTCTTTTATACTTCTTCTTTTTTTTTTTTTTTTTTTTTTTTTTTTTTTTTTAAATACTGTGAATTTGCGCGAATGGTTAACGTCTTGATAAAATATTTTTAGCCATCGTATTCATAAACATATGTATTTACTGATTATATCGTTGATATTAAACGATATAAAATTAAATATGTTTCATTTACAATTGGTCGGTAATGCTAACGAATAATTCTTTTAGGCAAGTTTTACAATAAAATATTCCACATATATCTTTTTTCTTTTTCTTTTTCTTTTTTTTTTTTTTTCAATTATGAAGAATAATGAACAATTATTTTACTTAAAATCGCGCTGTAACTCGTTACGAAAACATATTTTATTTATAACGTAAAATTTTATTGAGAATTCTATAAAATATTTTTATTATAGTTTAAATAATTTGTAAAATTTTAACTTATACAATTTTTAATTTAGAAGCTTAACTTTTTTTTGTTAACAATAAACTGATGTTAATTATTGACACGTAAAAATTTTTTTAATTTATGCAAAATTGAATATAAATTTATTAAAATTTTTATTTTATTTTTTTCTTTTCTTTCAACTCAATTTTTATACTTTTTTTTCCAATATTTTTCTTCAAGTATCTACTTGCAAATTCTTTCAATAACAAAAATGTCCCATATATATTATATTCTACCGTATTTTAATGAATGAAATCTAATTACTCTCATGCAGTACTTCAGGAGAAAACGTTGAAACTGAGTGCGAAAAGTATTATCATTTTCAAATTGTGCAGAAATGATAAAAGAGAGAGAGAGAGAGAGAAACAATTCAAAAAATACTAAAGCAAAGTTCATTAAAGTTGCAAACCACATTGCACAATATACTTTTAATGAATAAATTTTCAAACAAGTAAGACTAAAAATAATCTGGTACTTTTTCATCATTTTCCTTTTCCTTCCCACTAATTGAAAAAAAAAAAAAAAAAAAAACTCGCTGATATTTACCTAGACTCTTCACGCGTCATTAGATCCTCGCGATCATCGTTGACATTTTTACCCATACGTAAATAATGAAAAGAGAAAAAAAAAAAGACCTTTCTTCCTAGATATAAACCCACTCGCGAGAATAACTTTCACGGAAAAGCCGCACAACGTATACGATTGTCTTACGCAACGCTCGCAAAAACGTAACCTAAAATTCATGAAATCCCAATAACAAAACAGTATCAAGCTCTTTTCTTCGGATCCAACTAGGGCACGCGTTAACAGCGCGCGCTAATTCCACCGTTAAATCTAAAAAGGTCCATTAAATATTAGCATTCGTTCGAGGAAACAGAAATGGTTGCAGAAGTAAAAAAAAAAAAAAAAGCGGGTAGCCGTAGGTTGAAAGAGCTTTGTGCGTGTACGTATACAAACCAACAATGATGCTCTTTCTGCATATATATACATATATATACGTTACGACGCGGCTACGTCGCCTTGACGCAACGGCGCCGACGCTTTCTATAACTATGACTTCGTTGTTTATATACGTATTCGTTTATATTTTCTATCTCTCTATGTAAATAAAAGAAAGACTTTGCCGTGGACTTCGAGTGTAGTACGGGATATACTAAGATCGCAACGTGTACACAATGCGTTTCGTACATCCGATTCGTGTCTTGTTTTCCGAGCTTGAGCTCCTATCTAACATACATAAACGCGTTATAAATAATGTAGCGGGGCTCGGCTGTACGATGACATTTTCTTACAGTTTTACAGCTAAGGTAACATTTTCTATACATGTGCAACTCAGATGCAGAGTACGAGTGGTTATATCTATACAGCACGTATTAATTGCGTTAATTGAAAGACAGGGAAACAATTATATATATATGTATTAAATGAATAATCGACATCTTGGTCGAAAGAAGAGACAAGAAAACGAACAATGAAGTAGCACTAGAGTACAACTTTTATACACATAAAGAGTACAATTGTACAAAGGGACCGCGACGAAGTCGCATTAAGTGCATCTGTCGTTGTTCGTTGACGCATACACTTACGCTCGCGCGTCGATTACTTCGTGTGCACATAAGCTTCTCGCATTTCTATACTTTACTCGTTTTGCCCACTTTTCTATGTGTGAGTGTGCCTGCGTGTATCGCGTTTTCAAACGCCATTGACTGCGATATGGATATGCTGCCGCTCGGACACCAGGGGGGGGGGGGGAGAATTTCATTGTGTAAGAATCGTTGTAATTTTTAGGTTAAACGTAGGCTAAAAACCCGTTGATTGCTGCTTCGAATTAGGTTAATGGTTAAGAGTCTCCTCTGGTATTTAAAATAGAATTTAAAATATAGTTAGCAGGTGCGAGTTAAACAATTTTTACGTATCGCGAATCGTAAAGTTTGCGTTAAATAACGCGACGTATTTAAATAAACTTGATTTCCAAAGCCTAAACTCGACCCACTTTTTAATTTTACGGTATAAAGCGAAGGACGAATTTTCATGCCGAAGGATAAACCGCTGTCCTTTGCTCGAAATGCCGAAAGGAAAAAAAGCAAAAAAGAGGTGTGTTTATCGCGGCAGCTATAGGTTGCAGAATAATAAAAAAGAAAAAGAGAAAGGAAAGAGAAACACAATGGAATAATAAATAACACCGCCGTATAAACAGAAAACGCCAAAGTGAAACGCGTGCATGATAAACGAGAATGAAAAGATAAAGAGAGAGAGAGAGAGAGAGAGAGAGAGAGAGAGAGAAGAGGTTTCGAGTATAGCCCCCTAACCTATCAGGTGAGAAAATCGGGGCGCGACGTTTGAAAAAAAAAGCGAAAAATAATAATAAAGAGAGCGAGCAGCCGACGTTTTAAAAGGGCATTAGAGAAAAATCCCCGAGTCAACATCTCCATTTCAAAGACACCTGTCATTCCCACTCGAGCGTTGATTCCCTCTCTTCTCTTCTCTCTCTCTCTCTCTCTCTCTCTCTCTCTCTCTCTCTTTCTCTCTGTCTCTCTCTCTCTCTCCCCACTCCTCAAAAAAAAATCAAACGCAGAGGCGACGAAAGGAAGAGGCGAATAACCCTATAAACAGCGACGGAAGCTTTGGCCTCCCCTCCTCTCTTATATCATAGCTAAATTCCAGTCCCCCGATTCGTTGGCTCTACGTGTGTATATATACTTGACTAAAAAACGGTTCCTTATTATACGAAGCTCACTTTATAGCTCAGCAGCAGCGACGGTGTGAATGCGTATTAAAAAAAAATAGGAAAGAGAAGGGGAGCAAGAAAAAAGAAAAAATCGCTCGGGTACAGGTAATCGGATCGCTTACGAGTAGTTGAAGTAGGTGTATAGTAAGGGCGAATGAGGTATAGAACGAGGGAGGGAAGGAAAAAATGTTCGCTAAGGGAGAGGTAGAGAGAATGAGAAAAGGTAAATATAAACGTCATTACGTCATCGTAATACAACGTCGTCGACTCGGTTAACGAGCTAATCCCGGGCGCACGCGCGCATCGTTCTTCCTTCTCTCTCTTTTTTTTATATACACATGTACATGCATTTCTTTCTTTCTTTATTCCCAGACAATCCGAACGGGCGCGCGAGAGATCGGAACGTGATCGTTTCTTATGCCCGCGTACCCGCGTACGAAAGGGAGAGAAAGAGAGAGAGAGAGAGAGAGAGAGAGAGAGAGAGAGAGAGAGAGAGAATGAAAAGAACAGGTTTAAAGCTTATAGTGAAAATGCCTGCGCGTGTGCGGTTCTCTTTGGGGGGAGGGGTTTATATATCTATACAGCTGGTGTGGATCGCGAGGAATTTGTTGGCGGCGGCGATGCTGCGAGAAAGAGAAAGAGAAAGAGAAAGAGAAGGAGAAAGAGAGAGAGAAAGAGAAAGGGGGGGGGGGACCGATGGTCGATTCTACAATGTTGCGGGCTCTTGGAAGTTTAACGCAATGTTAGAGTATATACATCGATGGGACAATTGGTGACTTTTGTGCATGGAGTGTGCATTAATGGTTTAATTTTTTCAAAAATTATGGTGCTTCATACCTGTTTTTAAAATTATAATCGATAGATAAATCTTGAGAACTTAATGGAACGTTCTAAGATTTAAAATTTTTAACATAAATATTATTGTAATAAAAATAATCAATTATTGGTCATTAGATAAAATATAATTCATCGTTTAATTAAAATTTTAAGCGAATTTGAATAATTATTTTTAATGTTACAAATTATTAAAAAAAAAAAAAAAAAAAAAAAAAAAATTAATAATTTCAAAACAAACGATCATTAATTATTTAAAAAAATTTTAGTTTCATTCGATGTGTGTAAGACTTGACAGCAGAAATTATCGCATCGTATATAGAGCAAGAGAGATTTAATCGAATTAATAAATTTCTATTTGTATTAATTTTGAAATAAATTACCGAATCGAATAACCGGTAATAGCGATAATTTCAAAGTGTAGGTTAAGTCATTGAAATGAAATTAATGACAAGTCGTTCAATGTAAAGGATAGTTAATTTTTTATATATATTATATATTTAATTAGCTCTCAATATCGCATTAATACGTATAACGATAATGTCTTTTCGATTATCTCGTCGTATATCCTTTAAAGTTTATAACGAAATTATAGATTAACGAATCTTGATCGCGATTCAATTATATTAAATTGTATGTAATTTATTTTCAGATGAGAAAATTTCAAAATGTAACTAGTTGCTTCAAGTAAATGTAATCTACTTACGTCGCTTATGCAATATCATAGCAACTATTACGAGACTCATTAATTATCGATAATATGTAAATTAACCGATGATATTTACGAATAATAGCTTATTAATACATTTATATCGGCAATTATTAACGATATCGATATCTTTATGTATACAAACAATTCGTGTAATCGAATTTTTTAAACTTTATCAAAACGTTTTTGTCCATACTAGCACATTTAAAATGTTGTGTATGCAATTATTACACGTTTTTATGATTGATATACGAGTACATAATAGACATAATCGTTTTAACATTGAAGATTGTCTTAATGGAATAATATTATTGCGTAAGAAATTTAACGCTCATCCGTAAATTTTTGATACTTTTTTCCTCCTCTTTTTTTTTTTTTTTTTTTTTTTCAAACGGAGGTTATAAGTAAGCATTATAATGACAAATTACAGTATTATGCAGAGTAGAAGCGCGTCTTTATCACAAAATGATAAAGCGAACGAATTGTATTTTCTGTGCGCTTTTTTAATAAACTCCTTTTTTTCTTTATTCTTATGAAGACTAAATGATTTTTACAATTTTTTGCTTTTTCTTACATTAGCGCGATATTTATTAATTTTATAGGTAAATTTCATAGATAAATCGAGAGGCGATAGCTTGTATATTTATTTATCTAACGACACGATACGTAACGCCTTATTAATTTCAACGGAAAACTCAAAGCCAATAACAACGAAGAAGAAAACTTACGTTGAAATTAAAATGAAGCAATAACCAAAAGTAAAACAAAATCCCCGATGCACAATCACGGGAAGACGAAATGTCGAGAGCGCGTTCTTCGTTTTTTTTTTTTTTTTTTTCGCAGAATCGAAGGTAAAAATCGAAAATTCATCAAACGGTCTTTTCACCCCGGAACAATAAAAATTCACTCCTGCCTGCGCACGTATAAAAAAGTAAGAGAAAAAGGCAGAGAGAGGTGCGCGCGTCGGCGGCGGCGGCGGCGCAAGGCAATAAAACAAAGTCCAAAAAAGATTTAGCGCGCGTAAAGAGGGAGAGAGAGAGAGAGAGAGAGGGAGAGAAATAGTGGTAGTACATACGAGTATATATCTGGGCGCGCGTAACTTTACGATGCTGCCAGAGCCAAACCAGCGACGGCAACGTAACATCGTCACAGAGTGGGAGTCTTGTATGTATGTAGCGAGAGCGAAGCAAGCAACCGAACGTTAAAGAGACAGAGAGAGAAGGAGAGAAGCTATATCTATCCGACAGAGAAAGAGAGAGAGAGAGAGAGAGAGAGAGAACCAGGCGACACCACCGTCTCCACGTACACACACATATATATACAAGAAAGAGAGAGAGAGAGAGACCCTTCGAAGAGAGAAAGAGACACGGCAACACGACGCGAGACTTTGACCGAGTTTTCAAAGTAAGAGAGAAAGAGAGAGAACCAGCGATAGTCGTGGTAGTATGTACACCGGTGTAGCACGACACGCTATATACCTCGCGCGCGCAGTCTCTAGCTCTCGCGACTACGACGCCGTTGCGTTTTACTTCAACATCTATCTGTCTCTCTTTTTCTCCGTGTGTATATAAAGAACGAATGAGAGAGAGAGAGAGAGAGAGAGAGAGAAAGAGAGGAAAAGTCTTCTCTACCACCCTGGCAGACGACCTCGTCGGGAGTACAAAACCGCCCTGTATGCATGTATATGTAAATACATACACTCGAGGAAATAGCGTTTCCTTCTCTCGCACGCACTTTGTTCTTACGCCATGCGTTCACGTACACGTAGACTCCTCTTCTTCTTCTTCTTCTTCTTCTTTTTTCGCTTACACGTATATACACATATATATATACATACATATGTACATTGAACTGTAGAAAAGTGGCGTATAATACTTGAGCGCGGTGCTTTTTCTTAGAAATTAATGCGCGGCGATTCGCGGAAAAGTGAAAGGAGTATTACGCGCTCGGGGATATCGCCCGGAGCGATAGGTACGCGCGAACCTCGTATTCCACCTCCCTCCTTCCCGCACCCTTCCCTCCCTTCCTCCTCCGCGCGCAATAAGAGATACTCTTATCGCTCGAGGTGCTTTTTACCTTTTTTTTTTCCCTTTCTTTCTTTCTTATTTTACCTCTCTCTATCTCTATCTCTATCTCTCTCTTGCTTCTTTCATCGCGACGACCCGGATCGCGATATTCCCGTGAGCTCATCGTTGCGTTTACGTACACGCACACCTCTACACCTATGTATACGTACAGATGTATACACGTTCATAAGTACGAATGCATTTACCCGAGATATAACTTGGCGCGCATCGATTATTATTATTACTTTTATTTTCATTCGCTTTTCTCTACTCTTTTACGTTCGTTGATTTTTTTTTTTTTTTTTTTTTTTCTTACTAAAGCTCTGCGAAAAGTTTGCGCGTTTTCGAGGAGAGGCTTCTTTTTTTTCTTTTCTTTTTTCTTCTTCATTTCGTCGTACACGCGAAAGTCGTCCGTTATAATTTGATAATCGATTAGAAGCGAGTTTAAAGTTTGTGCGCTTACAAGAGGTATTGCATTGTGCGGTATAATGGAATGAAAAATTTTGCCTCCTGGCGTCGATCGTGATATATACATACATATTCGTGTGCGCTTTAAAGTTTTGGGAAAAAAAAAAAATAATATACGTGAACGAGATAATGTAACATACCGTGTAATACTTCAATCTATCGTTAAATTTAAAGAGAGAAAGAAAAATGTTTCTCGCGACGATGGAATGTTAATGTTTTTTTTTTTAATTTTAACTATTTTTTTTTTTTTTTTTTTTTTTTTTTTTATTTATTTATTTATGTATAAACGTATGCGCATAGTACGTGAATTTTTTCCAAATAAATAAAGCAAAAAATAATAAAGTTTTTAAATAAAAACGTCGTTTTAGCAAAAAAAAAAAGAAGACGTTTTAATTTCGTACATTAGTAAATTTTAATCAAACTGTTATTATTTTAATAAACTGTTTTTTTTTTTTATGCATAACACGAATAAATCTGCCCATCTATATATTTATTTAATACGATTAGAATAATTTTACAACATTGGAAGTGGCCTTCGAATAATTTTTTTTATCCTCACAAAATGTGTAATGATATTTTTAGAATGATTTGGTTAAACATTATACCGTAACCAAAATAAAAAACAATGCAAGTAACAATAACAATTAAAAAAACCACGAGGTTACGTCGAGACATTGTATTATTTTTTTAATTTTTATAATACGAATAATTTTTCCGAATTATTCGTTATAACATAAAATTAACAAAATAACAATTAAAGTTTCATAATTATTAAATATTTTTTTAACGACGATACGTAATAAACGATATCTTACAAATTATAATATTTAAAAAAATAAACGTTAAATAAATTTACGCATGCACGAAAATCTATATAAAAAAAAAAAAAAAAAAAAAAAATTTATTTTAATTGCGATAACACAATATTGTTTACCTTTATAACAAATAAATGTTTTGGCTGCAGATATACTTACGATTGAAAAACTGTTTACAGCTAAATTATCTTTAAAATATAACCATTTGTTTACCTTATAATGAACTCTCGTGTACCATTGTCTTTATTAAATTTCTCATTTGTACAAATAATTCGCGCAGCAAAAATATTAGTCTATAGTTATTTGTATTCGTCGGGTGTTACTTTAACAAAATGTATGAAATGTCGCAAAATAACATGTAATAAAAATAGAAAGGAAAAAAGGAAATTTATTTTTTACTCTTTTTTTTTTTTTTTTTTTTTTAAATTTTTTTTTTTTTTTTTTTTTTATATTCGTATATTTTACGTATAACGCCAACAAATAATATATCAAAATGTTAAAATTTAGTAATACGATTGAACTATGAGCGTTTGTTTGCGCTAAGATTTAAATCAATTTTAACAAAAACTTTATGGAAACATTAAAATAAAAAAATCTTTCTCGACATTATTGTTTGTTTATTTTGCTAAATATTATTTTACACTGCTGTATGATACGAATTCGTTTAAATAATAAACGAAAACCCAAAACTAGCCTATATTTATTCTCAAAGTTCCATAATTTATATAACAAACAATTAAATTTAAATTGTATTTTACGAAAAGAAGAATATTTTTAATGATGCAAAATATATTCTCCGGCGTAAGAAATAAGAATTAATCGATCTATTTGATATGATTTTTTAATATCGCTCAAACTTTTAACGATAAATTCTTATGAAATTACAAAAATAGGAAAACTTAAAAAAAAAAAAATTTATTTTTTCTTTTATTTTAAAAAATTAAACGCATCAAACTTTTATTCGAATGGATTTAGTATTTTAATGTAATCCTTTGTAAAAATTCAATTCTTCAAGAAGTTCATTTACGAGAACATATGTATGTATAATATGGTTCGATTCTACGCACGAGATTTGTGAAAATATCTGGAATAACTAAGGCGAAATAAAAAAAAATGTATTTGCGCAGACACACACATGTGTGCGTAAACATTTTTGAGATGCGTGTATACTCACAAGTTTGGTAAACACATGGATCGAATAAAGCGCACGCAAATATCTATTTACAGGTAAACAGAGCAAACGAAAAATTGTTTAATTATTTGTTTAATAAGGTTGAAGCGCGTCAATTTTGAATGTCCGTGCAAGGATTTGAAGAGAAAAAGATATTAAATAAAATTATACCAATCTCGTGGATCGTGATAATTTTTTTTTTGTTGCACATAAACTATTATATCGTTAAATTATATCGATCAATTCTAAATTGATATTTAAGATTGGTTACTATATACTTTTTTTTACAAAAGTTATTAATTATTGTTTTTGAGAACATCATAGCAAAAGATTTCAGAACATTTTTTCATTTCACAAATTCTTTTTTCCTCCTTTCTCTCTCTCTCTCTTTCTTTCTCTCTTTCTATCTCTCGTGCGTGCGCGAATGTACCCAAGCATCGAATAAATATTTATCCCGGATACTTTCGTATTTGTTTTATGTCTCTGCTAAATATTTACCTCGCATTCGGGAGAGAGAGAGAGAGAGAGAGAGAGAGAGAGAAAGAAGGAGGAAAAAAAAGGTCGCAGGTTGAACAAATAGCGATTTACGCTTATGTATTATACGCGCGTTAAATAATAGCATATATATATATATATATATATATATATATAAATAAACATATTTATACATTCAACATTTCATTTTTTTTTCTATTCCTTTAAATTATATTCGCCTCGATAACGCAAATTCACGATTTCGTCTTTTAAGAGTCGTTTGATCGATTTCCTACTCGAACGGCCTATATATATACACACACACAAACCATACAACACTATGAGTACATAAGGTTAACTTAAAAGGTTGTGCAAAAGCCGCATATGTAATACGTCTCGCGTATGTAAGGTGAACGTCGCGACCGGCACGGTATGTATATGTACATATATAACAACGATAATAATAATCGTAGCGAGCGTCGCGCGAGACTCCTCTCTCGCTCCCGCTAATTCCCGTCATTACCGTTGTTAATGTAAGAGAATATATATGTATATACAGTATAAATATATGTATATATGTCGTACAAAAAGAGAAGAGAGAGAGAGAGAGAGAGAGTGGAGGACGGGAGAGGTGTAGGAACGAACACGTAGATGGTATCGAACGATAAGCCTTTGCGTTCTATAGGGAACAAGAGAGTGAGAGAGAGAGAGAGAGAGCGCGCGTGAGCCATCGCGTGCAAAGCGCGCTTTTCTAAATGCCTTCAAGCGCAAGCGCGAGCGATAGGCCGCGGTGATAATGGCTCGGAGCCGTGCCGGATTATGTAAAACTCTTCTTGCACCTACCTCTCTCTCCCTCTCTCTCTCTCTTTCTCTCTCTCGCTCGCGCCTGTTCTTTTTTTTTGCGTTTTTGCGTTTTTATTTTGCGCGCCGTGTACTAGTCCGTATGAGTGCGAGCCTCTGTGTGAGTGTGTATACGTGTAAACACGTTGGAGCCTTGTACGTACGTTCGTGTGCTCATTTCTCTTTCTTTTTCTTTCTTTTGGCTCTCTTTTTCTCTTTTCCTCCCTCTCTCTCTCTCTTCTCTCTCTCGCTCTCTCTCGCTCTCTCTCTCTCTCTCGACAACGTCGTGTCGTTTTTGCTCCTATCGCGACACCGAACTATATTCGTTTGTGTCCATGTGTTGGAGTTTGTGTACCGAGCGCGAAAAGGAAAAGAAAAAAATGGCAAAGCAAGAGGTTGGCAAAAGAAAAGGAAGAGAGCCGCGAGGCGGTGAGGTAAAAAAGAAAGACGATAACAACAAGCCACGTATATACGTGTGCGTTGTCGTCGTATTCTTGTTGTATTGTTGGTGTTATATATGTTAACCCTTGAAAGCATGCGGCCTTTAATATACGGGGCGCGTAACGCGCTTACAAAGTGAACCTTTACACAAGCTTAATAAGTACCTCCTTTTTCTTTTTCTTTTCTCTTTTCATTTTCGTCGATCGATAATCAAGGCGCAAGATTTTGTAAAATCGGTTTAACGCGTTTCTTTTTCTTTATTTTTTGGTTTTTTTTTCCGCTGCAAATTGTTTGCGAACATTTTATTTTTACGCGATACGTCAGAACGAGCTGTCACGTGACTACTGAGGCGTGACATGACGCATCCTTGTGTAATCAAGTGATTCGTTATACATATGTACCACTAGCCGTTATTGTTTAGTTGAGTCCGTTATACTTTAAAAAAAAAAAATAGATATATACATATATATATATATATATGTATATATAGAAATTTCTTTCTCGATGTTCAATTCAATGTTTAAATATTTAATGTTTTTTAAACAACATGTACTTTATAGCAATAATTGAAATGCATAATAAAATATTTAAATTATAAATAAATAAAAAAATTAGAAAATTTAAGTTAAAATATAAAGTATCTTATTTAAAAGAATAAATAAATGACATATGTTGATTAAAATTAAATAAACTTAACCGTAAAACTTTAAAGATAATTTAATTGTACTTTAATTCTTTATTTTATTATAAATCGACACTGAATTATGTGACTTGTATTAAAAAATTTCAAACATATTGAAAAAGTCTATTTTCATAAAAATTAAAAAAAAAAAAAAATACAATTTTATGAAGTAAAGACACTAATCCATTATTATACTTCAGAGGAACGATATGACTGCTAATCTAAACATAATTAAATAAGTGCACGGCTAAAAAAAATGTCTTTCGAATTATAAAGCGTAATGTTACCAAGTAAACATATCTAATTAATAAATACAAGGTTTAATAAAACAACGCCGAAGAAGAGATCTCGGGAAATAAAAATAAAGCAAAGCTAAAAGACAAAGATATGCTTTTAATTGCTTTCGAGTTAACGCATAACGCGCCTTTTGTTAAAAGTTTTGTTTGCTCGTATTCCAAAAAGAGAACGGAAAATAACCTCTTTCTGTCTATGTATATGTATTATACTGTATGCATATTAAACATTTAAAATTTTTAAGATCGCTTAAATCTCAAATTTTTAATTTAAAATGAAAATGTTTATACGAGGTATCTCATCTGTTCCGAAAAACAAGCATGTTATATAAAAAAAAAAAAAAAAATTAACCTTTTACATCGTTGGATAACATATCAAAGTAAAGTTTACATCGAATCGTATGAGATAAAAAGTTGCTTTGGCGTTAATTTATAGAATCTGAAAGTCAATTTTTTATTCCCTGAAAAATTGTACACTCGATTTTTAAAGATTATAATAATGAAAATATATGTTGATATTTGAATAAATGCGGTACATCAAAATAATTGATAACTTTATATTAGACTGCATAATAGTACTCTCAACTAAACAATCATTATATTTAATTGCACATGAACTATACACGGTAAGAAAAGAATTTACTGAAAAAAAAAAAAAAAAAGATATTTTTCCTACTACGTGATTTTTTTAAAATAATTATACATATGACTCACATTAAAAAAAAAGAAATAATAAATCAGTACTCACACACAAAGATTAAAAATATACGCGTATTCACATGTAATGCACAAAACTGTCTTCGGCATTGATAACATATTTATGTAATGTTTAAATTTTACAGTTATAAAAAACGTACAAAAAAATTATCGTTGTTTGTACAACAATGCTTCTAAATTTTTTTTATTATCGCGAACATAAATTCGGCTTAGAGAAGTTCGTGTATTTTTTTTTTTTTTTTTTTTTTTTTTTTTTTTTTGTTTTCAATAAAATATTATTTCATATATAAGCATGTGTGCATTGATTATTTTCGTAGCCGTTCATACGCGTGGAAAAATTGTCGACAACGTAGTTTTTACACTTATAAGATTTGCTAACCGATTTATTTTACATATATCGTTCATATTCTATTCATCGTAACGCGAAATTTGTTCGGATTATAAAACTTTGTATCGTATTTGAAAATATTGTAGCTTATCAAACTTGAATTTACACTTATTTTAATTTATAATTTTTTGGAATACGTTTATTATCGTTGTTAAAAAAAAAAAAGAAAAAAAAAGAAAAAACAAATTTGAAGAAAAAAAAATCGTTCTGTAACGCGTTATTTTTTACAAAAACATAACGCTATAAATAAAACCTTGGCCTATTTTGATTTACATAACGTTGTATTATATTCGTACAAAGGTTAGATAGAAAATTCACGGTAAGGTTTATTAGATATCGCAATAATAAATTTATTTCGAAACGCCGGTGCATCCGCGTGCGGTAATGCGATGAAAATTCACTTCCGAATCCGAATATTCAAAGGATTAATTTCCGTTGAAAATTCATAATTTTAAATTAAAATACAAAGTTTAATAAAATAACGGAAATTTCGAAAAATATATATTCTAAAATTTTCAAATATTTGAAAAGTTTAACCGTCCCGAACTTCCGAATTCCGTGTGAATTTTGGATGTAACGAAAGTATTTGAGAAATTCCAAGTGTTTCAATTTTTTTTATCTTTTTTATTTATTTATTTATTTATTTCTTTTTTTTTTTTTTTTTTTTTCATTCAACGGATTTCGATCGATTTTCACATAAAAGCGTATATATTTTATTTGACGATTCAAAATGTGCGCGAATAGAAATAATCATAATGCATTAAAAGTTAATTTAATGAGGTAACTAATTATTTCTGAATTTAAAGTATATAAATTTCGCCTAATTCCTAAATGCACGTTAAAATAAATCTAGAAAAAATATTTTGATTTAAAAATCTAATTTTATTTATTAAACTGTTAATGAAGATTATCATATTTAAATATACATTTATTAATACGTAACAGTTAATAGTGACAATAAGTGTCGATTTAAGTTATCGACAGGAGAATCTTCGATTTCCAAAAACGTGTAAAAATCAATCAACACTTACTCAAATCCAAATCGATAAATGATTAATAGATATAGTTTATTAATTATATAACGCATTAAAAACGTTAATAAACCAAGAAAAATTAGCTTACGTTAACGTCAACCTCTTCTCATTATTAAACTTTAAAGAAAATAAGAAAAAAAAAAAAAAAAAAAAAGAAAAAAAAAAAAAAAACTGAATCGAAGCAGCATTCGCGAAAGTTTGCGCTTACGGAAAACGCGCGCATCAAGAGCTACAGAGAAAGCGCGTAAGGAGGGCCACTCGGTAGCTTATGCATTCGTGCGGTGACTACATACACACCTCGCGTCCGACTCTCTCTCTCTCTTTCTCGTTATCTTCTTATACATTTGCCACACGCTCTCGACACACTTCTTCGTCTCCTTCTGTCGTTCATACTTATTCTCTCTTTATTTCTTTATATATATATATATATACATTTTATTTTAAACTTTTTTTAAACTTTTTTTTTTAACTTTTTTTTCTTCCCCCTCTCTTTTTGCACGAGCGCCTTGTCGCATCAAAATCTAAAAATAAAAAGCGAAAGAAATAAAGAAAGAGCCGGCGACTAGCGGGGAAAGAAAGAGCGACGGAGCAAAAGGAAAACATAAAAACGAGCGAGAGAGAGAGAGAAGACGGAGGAGTTTCGCTCGTCAGCTGTGTGCGCGACTTTTAGAAAAGAGACGAGGATAAGAGAAAGAACGCAAAGAAGTTTATATATATATATATATATATATATATATATATATATATATATATGAACTCCTTCTCCTTTTTCCGAGTTATATAGGCGGCGGTGTCGATCGTATTCACGCTTTTATGCATGCATGTGCGTGGCCGACGACGACGACGTCGCACACTGCCCCTATATAATGGCCCGACAGCAGACATACATATACACACACACGCATACACAGATAAAACGTTCTTTCCTCCTTCAGTTGTATATGTGTGCGTATATAGCTCTCCCTCTCTCTCTCTCTCTCTCTCTCTCTGCGCGCTATTCAAAATAACGCATGACATCAGCCGCTCGCTATATACCGTACTGGCAAACTCTCGCTGTACATATATATATATATATATATTTATATATAACAGTTTCAACTGCTGCTGCTGCTGTGCTGCTGCTGCTTTATATTCCGCGAAAACTACAGATGGGCTAGATTTTTTTTTTTCGTACGTGGTTTATTTCTACCGATGAGTTTTTTTTTGCATGTTGTTAAGGTTCGAAATAAAAAAAAAAAAAAAAAAGAAATGAGAGACTAGACGTGGATTGTGAGAGTTGGTTCTAGATTTCGATCATTTCGAATAGCTTGAGAATTTTTGTCTGGCCTTTTTTTTTTTTTTTTTTTTTGTAATTTAACCATTTATCTTTTTGTTTCATTTTTGCCGAAAAAAATCGTTCGATAAAAATTAACGTTCGCTCGCATTATTTTTATATTATAATATTTGGAACTTTATAGACAGTTTTATTTACCGTATAAATGTTACTTGTACGTTTCATACTTGTTGAAACTTTTCAAAACGTGAAAACCAAAATTTCACTCTGTTGCATATTTTTTAAAAATAATTTAACTAAAATTAAAAACTATATCGTCATCTTGAATAATCTATACGCAATTACTAACGTAAAAAATCTGTGAGTCAAGTATTTTGAAAAAAAAAAAAAAAAAAAAAAAAAAATGAAATATAATATAAAATAAAAAAACATCTATTCGATCAAAAAGCTTAAGCTTGAACTTTTCAACTTCTTGAAGCATTAAAAAAAGCGCAGTTTTAACATATACAGTTGGCACGAATGCAAATGACTTTTGAACTTGAAAAAAAATGTATTCCTTGTTTTTTTTTTTTTTTTTTTCAATTTTTTTAATCAAAAGTTTTGTCGCGTTAAAAAGGAACTACTTTTTCGAGTGAAAAAAAATTCTTTTTTCTCTATCCTTATACCGTGCATCTTAGTAGTTTTTTTTTTTTTTTTAAATTAAGATATTCTAGAAAGATTTGGATTCAATCAACGAATCGAACTATTTTCGAAAACGTTCTTCCTTTTTCTTTGTGAAAGTTGATTTCGAAAGTGTGTATTTTTTATAAGTTTTCGATCATCCAAAAAGGATTTTGCCACCATTAAAATTTCCTTTATTTTTAACCGATTCGCGTTATCATTTAAACTCTTTTACTCCGACCCAACTTTTTTTTTTTTACTTTCAGGCGACTATCGAAATATTTTAAACTTGTGCGTAAGTATAAAAAAAAAAGGTTGAACGTTTTAATATATTAAAACTTTTTTTTCGCGATCATTTCGCTGAGTTACGATTTTCTTTTTTAATCCTTCAAGATAATCCTACGGATGTTTGCTCCAAGTTTATCGAGCGAAGGTTGGGGAGTTTTGAAAATGCAAACGGTCAATACCATAACTTCAAAATTTGCAAAGAGAAATAGTACAACTGTGTGTGTGTGTGTGTGCGCGTGTGTAACTTCAAAGAAAACAAACAATTGCCGTATAAATCAATAAACTACGAATACATATTTCGCTTTAAAACTCTTCTTTGAAACCAATAAATTGTATTTTACTATAAAGATCTATTCAAAAATTATTTTATTTTTTCTCGAGCTTAAACTTAAACTATTGGAACTTACGCGACGATGAAGTTTTGATAAATGTTATTTTTGTGAACTCACCTGTAACATAAAAAAAAAAAATTGCGGTTAAACAATGTACACATTTAATTATGATAAAGATTTTTAACTGTCAATCGAAAATAAGATAAGATTTTTTACGATTATTATTTATCATTTTTTCAAATCATTTAGAAATTAAAATTCAATTTTGTTTTTTTATAAAAAAAAAAAAAATATTTATAAAAATAATAATTTATTGAGCTCATCGATGGAAAATTAATTTAATAAGCGTAAAAAAGTACCGTTTAATAATAATAATAATAATAATAATTAATTTGACGTAATAAATTTTATTTCATTCAAGATTATAAAACATTAAAAACGATACACATTTATATATTTTTTTATTATTATTATTTCAACGAGCATTACATAATATTATTCTATTAAGTAATTCATAAATTACGTTAACCATTTGTTTATATGCCGTACAATATGAAATTAATAAGTCATTATCTCCTATAATTTTATGTAATAACGTTAAATACGAAATGAAAAAAAAAAAAAAAAAAATACATAATAAAAAAAAAAAAAAAAAAAAAAATTCGATAATCATTTTCCTTCTTTTAATTTGCCTCTCGATGTATCAATAAATCAAAACCGATGTGCACGAACAATTTCACGGAAAAAAGTATACACAATCGAACAATATATAATCCTCTCCTCGTGATTACTTCATCTCTAGCTTTATATTAAAAACAATCCATTTAGATGCGAATGCGTTGCGGCATTAATTCAACGATGGCAAAAAAAAAAAAAAAAAAAAAAAACTCGTACGTTGAGCTTGCAAAAAAAAAAAAAAAAATACTTCATCGTCTAACATTCGCGCTATTATAATTACACGCGCGATGAAACGAACGAAAAAAAAAAAAAGACGATGTAATAAAAAAAAACAACAACATAATTCCTCCGTCTTGGTCGTAACAAAAAAAAGAAAACCGGCTTACACCCCCTACTTCCTACGAATTAACGAGTAATTATGCATTAAAAACCACTCCTTGATGTAAATACGCATTATTGTCTGGTCATTTTTTTTTTTTTTTTTTTTTATTTCACGACAGATGAAAAACTCAAGCTTTACGATGCATTTAAAAATGACTTTCGTGTGTTTATTTCTAAACGCGGAGCCCGCGCGAATTAAGAAATGTTAAGATAAGAAAAAAAAAAAAAAAAAGTTTAGGATCCTCCATTCCTCGATGAAAAACGATACGCAATCAAAAGATTAAAAAAGAAAGTGAATCCTGGAATCTCCGTATCGTACGTAACTTTACTTTCATACTGGATAAATTAATCGAACGCGATAACTTTATCTTGTTCTTTTGCTTTTATAATTTGCGAAAAAGAAAATGAAAAGAAAAAAAAAATAAATAAATAAAGAAGGAAAAGGAACGAAGCAAAGCCGAGATAGCAAAAAAAAAAGGTAAAGGTCGCGTCATCGCCGCTACCCAAAGCAAAAATTTCCCGACGACGACGACGACGACGACGACGTCGTATAAGCGATTAAGTCCTCAAAAGACGAATATATTAAAAATTTTTTTTTTCGCGCGTTCTATTCCCCCCCCCCCCCCACTTCACCGCTCCTTCTCTCTTCTCTCCCTCATTCTCCTTCTTTTTCTTTCTCGCGGAATCGATTATACGAAGTGGAAAATTTATAGGTTACGAGCCATTAACCGCGCGTACAGCACGTGCTTCAGTTTAAAAATAAGTCGTCGCGCTCTCGCCCGCTAACCTATACTCCCATATACGTGCACACATATACATTCATACTATATCTGAGATGCATTGTAGGAAAAACCGGTACATAAATGCGCGCGAACATGAATTATAAGTGTGTATGTGTATAAATCACTTGTAAAATTGATACGAGTTTCGCGAGGCACACGGCGTCGTTGTGTGTTGTTATTACGTTAAATTGCCGTTTATCGTAAAATTAATAGTAATTAATGCATGAATATATAAGTACACAAAGTATTTATACGTGTATATTATATACATCGAAAGGTAAATTATTATCATCGAACCTAATTGTATACTTATATATGTATATATACTTGCGAGCGATGATATCTTTGGCGACGCGCGTAAAAGACAATTAAAGAGAGAGAGAGAGAGAGAGAGAGAGAGAGAGAGAAACGTTGAAATGAAAATTCATCGCTGTTTTCTTCTTTATTTTCGATCGTCAAGTGTTTCAACGGCGAGTTTTTGTTTCAGTTGACTTTTAATCGCTTATCTCGATTATTAGTATTAATAAGTTTATCAGCATTATTTTTAACTATCCGCCTAATGGTAATAATTTTAAACGATATGAAATAAATGTCTAATTTATTAACGTTTAACGTGTCGTTAATTTTTATTGAGCATTCATTGAAATTAAAAAAAAAAAAAAAAAAAAAACAATACATATATAAATATATACATGTGTGTGTTTGTAAAAATGAGATCTTTAAGATTCTTTTTCTTTTTACATTTTACGGATATTCCGAATCACGGTTTAATCATAATTTAAAGCGCCGATTTAAATTTTGTTTACAGGCGCATTTTTTACATCGCGTTTGTCGGACCATAAATATTGAAAGTATGTGACAGTTATTGGTAAACTTGCTTGGATATCCTTTTGAGAAAAGAGAGAAAGAGAAAGAGAGAGAGAGAGAGAGAGAGAGAGAGAAGGAAATAAATTAATTTGAATGAAAAAAAAGAGAGACTTAAACAACCTGCGCTAAATTTATCCGGTAAATTTCCGATGATCGATCGAGAAATATCTTTAAATGCATTATTTGTTTTTTCCAATTGGCTTTTTCATACCGCACCTGCATAATACATTAATCCAATTCATGAATTTTTCACAAGGAGTATCATAGGGAGCAAGCACCTTTTGATTATGTAAAAGTAAAATTATACAAATTGCTTTCGCTATACTTCGATACGTTTCAAGACAGAGTTTAATAAATGAAAAGAAGAGATTTTTAAGTGTGAGAAATTTGAATTACGGTGATAACTTTAAATTTAATCAAAAAGTTTATTTTTTTCTTTTTTTTTTTTTCGAAAGATTATCAAAGCTGCCTATTGTTATATAGTAACAAAATTTTCTTTTTAAAACTTATATTTGTATTTTTGCTTAATTTTATTTATCCCTCCAAGTTTACAAATGTCTTTAATTTTCGAAAATTTTAAACGTTAATTTTCGAAAAGAATATAATAGACCGGACGATGAAAACGACATACGTAAGTGTGTAAGTAAGTATACGACAGCGTCACGCGGTTACACGTATTCTAACTCATCGGAAATCGCACGTACATATGTGTATACACACACACACGCGCGCACGGACACACACGGTCACTTAAATGCAACAAAAGAAGAAAAAAAAGTGCACATGCCAATGTTCCTATTTTCCACGAGTCTTATCTCTTATCGAGACCCAGCGGCGTGTCAAGGTTGAAAAAGCAGCGAGTACGACGACGAAACAAGAGAAAAAAAAAAAAGGAAGAACGATCACGGAAAAAAATGACGGACAGAAAAGAGAGAGAGAGAGAGAAGGGGGGAGAAGAGAGACAGACGGCAAGAGTTTTTTTCTTATCGCTCAGAACGCAGCCGAATAATCAGCGTAAATTGCCGGATGATTCATTCCAGCTATTTCGGCGGGAGAGAGAGAGAGAGAGAGAGAAACTGGACGCTCGCTCGCTACTAGCACTGAATAATCACAGCACTTCGCGGAATTTATGACGGCGATCTCCCTGCCCTCTATTCGTCGTTGCCGCGACGTGAAAAAAAAAAAAAACGAAGAGAAAAATGTAAAAAAAAAAAAGGATGAACAAAAAAAAAAAAGAAAAAGAAAAAGTAAAAATACGTGTGTATGTATTTATGTGCATATATACATATGAACGTGAATCAGGAGGATCGTTTACAAGCGTTCTCTAATTCGTTTGACTTTGGATTATCGCAAAGAGAGAAATAGAAGAAAAAGAGAGGAGACGTACACACGCTCACACAAATTGGAGGTCGAAAAATGTTGGCCGATCGCCGACCGAAAAACGCATCCGCGCGATCGTAAATAATGCAGTAGGAAATCGCAAGAAAGCGACGTGTATATCTGTATATAGAAACGAAGAGAAAAGAGAAGGTACATACGAGGCTTTATTGTGCGTACATCTATGTGTACATGTAAGAGGTGAGAGATAGGCTGGCTCTGATAAGGGTCGTCGTTCCGTGTGTGCATGGATATATGTGTATTCACGTATGTGTTCACGCTTGTGTTGCTACGCGCGCGCTTGAGAGTGTGAAAGAGAGAGAGAGAGAGAGAGAGAGAGAGAGCGTGTTCTTGCGAAACGCACCCAGTGTTATATAGGTTATGTGCGCGTCGAGGTTACTGTTACGAAGTACACGCGTTTTACTTGCTTCGTCTCCTTTTCTCTCTCTCTTTCTCTCTTTACACCTTTTTTTCTCTCTTTCTTACACACTCTATTCTGTTTTTTCCGAAGTCTCGATGAGAGACGCGATCGATTTCGTTCGTCGATGCGAAGCGAGACGAAGAAGAGATTGTGATAAAACGAAACAGGAGCGACTTTGCTTTTTACAGATTTGATGAAGGCTCGAGATTATAATCGCATTCATCGTTTTAAAGAAATGTATTACTTTTTACATTGGAAACATCATTATCTTTTGGTATTTCTCAGATTTTCACTTCTAGATGGCAATGAACCCAAAATATCGATTATGTAAAATGATTACTTGTCAAATATATCGATGAAAAATATAAAAAATAAAAATTATTATTGATTCTTATATTTATTAATACAAAACAATTAATCAACGATTTAAATAACTCAGATGGCAGTGAAAATAGATACAATATTCTCACTTGATTAAATACAATATAAATTTCAATAATTATACATTTATTCAAATTTGCACAATCTTTATTTCGATGCTTGATTAAGATAAAAGAATATCAGTTCAAACATTCTAAAATCAAAAATCCGTTGTTAAATACCAATTAAAAAATTTTAAATGACGAGAATTTAAGCAAATTAACAAGCGATTCATACCCAAATAAAGTTCATACTTTTGCAATAAATTAAATAAAGATATAAATTTACAGACATTCTTAGCATCTGATAAAGCTAAATGTAAAAAACAGTTTAAAATATTCTATTTTAGATAATATATTATTAAATGGTGATAAAATTTAATAAACACAAGTACGCGTAAAATATCTCGAACTTTATGTATATTTAATATTCTTTGAATTAATAATCATTATTTTTACCAGAGTAAATGCATGTGTTATTTCGACCGAAGTTCTTTGAGTTGCTTTTCTTTTGCTGATCAAATATTCATGTTTAATGGTATTAAAATAACTATAGGTGCTATTAAAAATAACTTAATTTGAATAATAAAGTAACTTCAAATTGTTACAGTAATGTATGTGATATTTTGAAATCAGTTATTGATGATAAAGTCAACGATTTTGTCGGATCCATCAAAGTGAAATCAAATATTTACAAGAATAATTATCAATAAGGTATTCCACTGATAGGAAGTGAACGACTAGATTCTTAAACTCGTTTTTACTTAAACGATCTATCCGCGTCAAGTTGAATCAAAAAAACTTTCGCCAAATATCGAAAGCATTCACGCGTTTAAAGACGTTAACACATGGCAGGCGATAAAAAGAAAGAAAGAAAAATCAAGGCAACCATTATATAAAAGTCAATACGTCCGCAAGTTTTCGAACGGTCACGTCCAAACCTTTGATACACCTATCAAGAGCAAGGAAGCCAGTGTATGTGTATCTATACACCAGTAGGATCCAAAAGCAGCGGGCGACCTGCAACATTCGTTATCTCGTCGTCGCCGTCGTAGTCACCCGCTAGAGGGCGCCCCGGATTGTTCGCATAGTTGTACTCAACAATCTCCCCTTGGGCGCCATAACCCAAAGGGATGTATCCCTGCAGGCTGTCAGAGTGAGTGAGAGAGAGAGAGAGAGAGAGAGAGAGAGAGAGAGAGAGAGAGAGAGAGAGGGAAGAAAACAAGTAGTCTCCGCCATTACACAGCGAGTTCCCTCGTTGCGTAATCGGTGCAGGACGTAGGCAGAGAGAGAGAGAGAGAGAGAGAGAGAGAGAGAGAGAGAGAGAAAGAGAGAGGAGGGACTTTGGCGTTTCCGCAGCCCATCATAAGGGAAACGAAGCGGATCGCGCAGTCACGCGTAAATAATACATTCTCGATGGCGTGAGCGCGCAAAGTAAAGAGCGACGTCGGCAACTGCGGCACCACCCGCAGCTGTTAATTCTATGCGGCGCTCTCTACATACGCATGTATATATATATACATGCGCATGCACACACAACACACACGTATTCTCACATACACACGCAAGAGAGAAAGAGAGCGTCAGGGACGTCCTCGCAAACGAGCCATGCGAAACGTATATAACGAACGACTGTACGCCTCTCTCTCTCATACGGTTGGGCGAATGTTCAACGCCCGCTCTCTCTCTCTCTCTCTCTCTCTCTTCGTAAGCCTGGGGATTATTCCTGGCGCGGACGTATTTTTATCGTCCTCTACGCAGACCCCGCACCGCAGCGACGACGCCACGGCTCTTCTTTCCGTGTTGTGCGCTTGTGTTGTATATAGAACACACGATGCCTGTCTCTATCTGTGTGTATGTGTGTGTTTACGTGTGCATGTGTATGCTATAGTCTATCGCGCAATGCGTGAAAGAATGCGCACCGAATGTGTCCGTAAGAGTCGACGGAGAGAAAGAAGGTTTTTTTCTTTTTTCTCTTTTTAATTCTTGTGTAGAGTTAAGACTTACGCCTTTTCTGAGATTTTACGATTTTGATCCCAATACTCTTTTCCGTTTTATTTTTTATTCTTTTTTTTTTTTCAATTGTCAAACCGAATGTCGCGATTAGCATAAGCTTGTAAGCGTATGCATTACACCGTGTAAAATATATGTCGGGTAAATTGGATATATCGATCTATGGGCTCACACGCGCAAGTTTATATATCTAAATACCATTATGCAGACGAGGAGTCAATTATCCCTTCCGAAAAGCGCTATTTAACTATTCGCGCCGGAAATTTCCTGCCAAACCGAAGTTTATAAAAGGCACTCCGGGATAATTAAAGCGCACTTACGACTACGGTTGTATTCGTTAGTTTATGAAACGAACACTTGAACTTCAAAATTCACTGAAGATCACCGTCGCACTTGTTACTCGTTTAAGCTTATTACGCGATATATATATACACACATATACATATACATATACATATACATATATGCATTTGCTTCGCTTAAAAAACTTTATCTTTAACATCTGAAGTACGAGGAAAGGCAACAACGACAAAAAAAAAAAAAATAAATAAATATGAAAAAATATAGAGTAATATGTAATGGAATAAAATCATTAAAAACAATGTAGTTCGGCAATTTTATTTTTTGTAAAACGGCTTTTTTACTTAACGGCTTTTTTCCTCGATGTATATTGTTTATTAATTTTATGAGTATCCTATCTCTCTATCTCTCTCTCTCTCTCTCTCTCTCTCTCTCTCTCTCTCTCTCTCTCTGCCACACAAACACACATGAACTTTTTCTTCGATGCCGTTCTGTATTTCCAGCAGTGCACATTTTCATTATCAGTAAAGCAACAGCGACGCGTAAATGAGAGAAAGAGAGAAAGAGAGATAGAGATAGAGATAGAGAGAGAGAGCTGCATGCGTACACGCGCGTGCGTTGCGTGTGCACTCTATCACCGCGCGTATACGTGCACACGCAAGAAAGAGAAAGGAAAAAGAAAAAAAAATTTATGTAGCGCGAGAGAAACGGCAAGAACGATTGAAAGAGAGTAAAAATAAAAGAACGCGAGTCGTATATCTCTCTTTCTTCGGCTGTGCACGAGACGGACGGACAGACAGACATTGCATATATATATAAAGGTATATATTCTCGTGTTAATACATACTCACACGTGTGTATGTGTGTGTGTATTATATATATGTACATACACATACGTTCGCGTGTACGAGAACGACGAGGAGAGGAGGGACGCTCGTATTACAAAATCGCGAGACAAGTGGAGCAGAGAGAAGAAGAGCTCGTTCGACGAGCTTTCTACCTATCTCTTCCACTGTCTCTCTCTCTCTCTCTCTCTCACTCTGTCTTTCTCGCTTACTCGTTCTGCTTTCGATTACGTTCCGTAACGGAGAGAGAGAGAGACTTCTTTTTCTCTTCTCACTCGCGCGCTCTTCAAAAATTCTCTTCGAGTTTTTTTCCTTTTTTTTTCCTTCGTTTTTTATTTTCTTTTTTTATTTCCAGAGGATAACTACCGCTGCAGCACCGTACCCGCTCGTTTAGAGTTTTTTTTCTCTATTTATTTTCTTCGTGCACGTTACCGAGAGAGAGTCGAAAAAAAGAGACGGAGAGAAAGAGGTTTCGTTTTACCTTTTCTTTCTTTCTTTCTTTCCTTTTTTTTTTTTTTTTTTTTTTTTTTTTTTGGTTTTCTTGCCCGGTCCTGATGGCGACACTTTTAACCAAGCGATACACACACGCCCAAGTAACAGTAATTTTCTGCCTGTTTATTTATAGTTACGGATGTGACGACTAAATAGAAATGAATCGTTAATGATATGCAACGTTTTAAATAGGCGCTGAAATATGTATTTTAGAGAAAAACGGTTACGAAAAACTTGATTAATTTACATTCGTTTACGTCTAAGGCAGATTTTATGACTCGAGATTTACGAGTCGTGTGCAGAGGTATAAGTTCACGGCGAGTTACTTACGAATACTTTTAAAACTGAAAATTTACCAATTAAAAAGATTCACGGGTTTAGGGAAAAGATAAAAGGTACGATGATCCTATCCAAGCGTTGTTTTAGCAATACAATTATCTACTCGTATAATAAATTTGTAACAAAGTCTTGTTTGTACACGAAATTTTTTTTTTTTTTTAAGTATTTAATGTGGTAAACATTACTATCGATACCGACGCCAAATCAGCAATTTTTACAATTTTTGTTTGTCTGTTTATCTAAACACGTGTTGAGTTAAAATTGTTAAACAGACTTTGATGAAACTTGCTACACTAGTACTAGCCTGTTTTTCGGATCAATGTATAAGGCAAGTTTCGTCAAAATCGGCTTACAATAAGAAAAGGTATCCTAATTTAAAGTTTACCGCGGGTATAAAGTCACGTGCAAAGTTGTACTTAATATACGTGGATGAAATCGTGGGGCACAGCTAGTTTTATAAAATAATAAGAATCAAATAACAAAAACGACGATAAAAAGATCTTTAAGTTTCAAACAATTTATGTAGTGATTGACATTAAGTTTTTTTTGTTTTCTCAAGTAAACAAATATTTTATCGTTAGACTTTATAATATTACAGTTTTCCAGTCGAAATTATTTTGATAAAGTAAAGTACAAGTCAAAATATAAGTATTAGAGTTAAAGATTACGAATTTTCAGCTTACAAAAATCTTTCTACAATCATAAGTAAAACAAAACCCATCCATTGTTAATAAATTCTAACGCTAACCTATAACCAAACGAACTATCACGAGCTAAAAGTCTCCGCGCAATTGCAATCGCTTCTCTGTTATACAACCATCTACGCTCACAAAAAAAAAAAAAAAAAAAGAAAAAAAGAAAAAAAAAAAAAAGAAAAAAAGAAAAAAAAAAAAGAAAAAAAGAAAAAAGAAAAAGAAAAAAAAAAAAAAAGAGGAAAGAAAAGAAAATTAGCTGCAACTCGTTATCCATCCGCCCGTCGATTAATATTTTTACGTTTCATTCTCTAGAGAATGAGAGAGCGAGAGACAGGGTGGGAGAAAGAGAGAGCGATTTCTCCCGCAAGCGTTTAGTCAGCCATAAATCCCGCGCGTGTCCTTGAGTGCCGTCACAACTTTCCGTCCATTATTTTCATCCTCCTCGGGCACCAAAAAATGTTCTCCTTCCTCCTCTCGCTTTACATACTGCATGCGCGTAAGGGATTTTTCCTCTCTTTCTCTTACACTCAAAGCGTACATTTCGGTTACTTTGCTCTTCGACTTCGCTGTCGTCATCGCCAGAGAAAGAGAGATAGCGTTTTAGCTCGGAGCTAAAAAAGAAGAAGAAAAAAAAGCAACCTTCTCTCTCTCTCTCTCTCTCTCTTTCTCTCTCTCTCTCTTACCGCGTTGCTACCTTAACCGAGCGCGACGTTTACGCACGTTAAACCCTCTCTCCTTTACTCCTCCGCGCGCTCTTATTAAGCTCGCTCGGGGAATTGTTAAAACTTATGTACGCGAGCAAAAAAAATAAGCGAGCGGTCGTTTTGTTTTTAAGCGCCCTGGTAAAAAAAAAAAAAAAAAAAAAGAAAAATGAAAAAGAAAAAAAAACAGCGATCCGCGGTGTCGAGCTGTGCTTCTTCGGTGTGGTGTACCCTGATCCTGTTGCCTATGTATCTGTTTCTATGTGAAAAAATGAGAGAAAGAGAGAGAGAGAGAGAGAGAGACTCGTGTTGGTTTTATTGTTTTTATTGTGTATATGTCTTCACCCTCCCCTCCGCTCGCTCTGCGTTATTTTTTTATACTTTATTTTAAAGTCTCATTTCTCTTGTTATTGCTGCTGTTGTTATTTTTCTAACAGCCATTGTTGATGTTTTTGTTTTCGACACGAGAGCTACTCGTTCCTTTTTTTTTTTTTTCTTTTGGATATTTTATTTATTTTTTTTTTCTTTTTCGTCTTTTTTGGTTCGTCGGTGAATACGATGCATCGACGTCGAAAACTTAGGAAGGACGAGCGATTCGCTCGGTGTAGTGTAATTCGTCCCTCGATTTTTTTTTTTTTTTTTGTATATACACGTTGAACCCAAACGTTCGTGAAGGTTTGTATAAAATATGCGAGCGAATAAAGATTTACAAAAAATATATATACATGTATAAATGTATGCATAAAAATGGAAGGAAAAAAAATAAAAACGGAAGAAATTGTCGGGTGGATGATTATGTGCAGATGGATGGTATAACGTTCGGATTAGGGTAGCCAAACAAAAAGAAAAAAAAAACAAAAGATTTCATGCTCTCATATTCGAAACATAATATTTATCTTTGCAGATTTAATGTTAAATTACGATCTATTCATTTTAAATGTATCAAAAATTTACCTCGTTTGTGTATATTTAAATAATGTCTGTTGATACATTTACTATTATTTGATTTGCTACTTTAATAAATTTTCTATCGCATTCACATTATCGATAAACTTATAGCATGGATATATTATTAATATTAAAATTATTCAACTCCAAACCCTAAAAGTTATAACACTTTTCGTCTTGTTTATAATTTTATTTCAATTTGTATATATTTTTATATAAACTAGATATTCGAAATTAGACTAGATATTCTTAAAATATTTTCTAATTTATTAAAATTTCATTGTAAATAAACATAAAAAAGCTCATTAAAAGAATCAGAATTACTCGATTGATTAATAATCAAAAAATATCTGTATAAATCAATAAATTCACATCTTACTGTAAAGACAAAAAAAAAAAGTTAAAACGACAAATTAATGTAATAAAAAATATTTCTATTACATCGTATAGAAGCGATATAAAACGAGATAAGAAGCATAATAAAAAGAAGAGAAAAAATTAAGATAAATTGATTCACGTCCCTTAAGCGATTGATACATCGAAGCGGTAATCGAGCGATGAAAATTCAACATTAAAATTAAACGAGAATACCAATAAAATACTTAACGGCCGATAATATCTCAATTTATCCGATAAAGATTTCTCTTTTTTTTTCTTCTTCTGCCAAATCAAAAACTCAGCTTTCCACAAGTAATCGAAAAAAAAAAAAAAGGAAAAAGGGAAAAAAGATTAAGCAAACACGAGGGCGCGAGTCGTTTAAACGCAACGGTTCAACATATCGTCCTCTAATTAAATCACTCGCGCGCGAATCATCGTTTTTCTCTTCTCTCTCTCTCACGCGTATACCCGCACGAATAAAATAATCCATCGACGCTCACTTACCATCGTAAAAAAAGAAAAAAAAAAAAAAAAAAGAAAAAAAGAAAAAAAAGTAATAAAAAGCAAGAGTGAACCGCTTGCGCGTGTAAGCTTTTTAAAAATTCCCTTTTTTGTGCCCGCGCCTCGACGTAATGAAGAATTAAACGAGTGTGTCGCGTGCCATACACACGCACACACGTATACACAAAAGGGCTCAGGATAGGATGAAGTGTGGCGTCATGTGTATGCTTATATTCGAACAAAAAATAAGGATAGGGTGAGAGAGAGAGAGAGAGAGAGAGAGAGAGAGAGAGAGAGAGAGAGAGAGAGAGGGAGGAGAGAGGCTACTATTAAACGCCGCGTTAATTCAATCAGATCGCAATCTTTTATGTGGCGCCTTGTTCCACTCTTTTTTTTTCTCACTTCTTCTTCCTTGCTCTTTAAAACATATACGCGACAAATCGTAATCCCCGTCCCCATTTTTTTTTCTTCTTTCCATCCTCATACCTTCTCATCTCAGCTATCCTCTTACTCCCCCTCTCTTTCTTTCTCATTCTTCGTTTAATGGCTAGCCAATTACTTCCGCTCACCTCGTCGCGCTCTTAAACCCTTCTTCTTCTCCTTTTCCTCCTTTTTTTCACCTTAACTTCGCTCCCTTTTCATACATATCCAAGACTCTTGCCAGTTCCTTTGCTCGCCTTTTTTTCCACCTTAACGCTCTATTCCTTCTTTCTTTGCGAATCGAAACGGAGAACCTGGAATTAATTCGCCCCACGAGTATACGTATGTATGTGTGCGTGTGCAAGGGTATCGTGGAACGAAATGTGTCGGCAGCTCCTCCTCCTATCTTCCTTTGTACGTATCCTTTTGTAAGGTAAGTAATAGAGGGAAAGAGAGAGAGAGAGAGAGCAACTTTATCCTCACGCTTCTCTCGCGCATAATACAGGTGCGCAATGGTACGCATATACGCGCGCATACGTACGGTACAAACTTACACTCGTTTTGCAGATATAGATCGTTACACATGCACATGCACACACACACACACACACACACATACACGCACACACAATTTTCATACCGAGAGTATATGGACACGTGTATATAAAGTGGCCGTGCTTTTGTTTTCTCTTTCCTTCCTCCGTTACTTTCTTCCCTTCTCTCCCTTTTTCTCTTTATCTTTTCTGTCTCTTTCTCTCTATCCTTTATTTTTTTCCTTTTTTTTTGCTCGGCCGACGTGACTTCCTCGCGGATTAAGAGCCGAGTACCCCCGTGTGTGATGAAGTTATACCGGCTGCGTATGTTATTAACCGTGATTTATATTTCGATTCGATGGAGAAGGAGGAGGTGGAGAAGAAGAAGGAGGAGAACGACGACGGCCGTTATTCCACTGTATAATTTTATTATAGGCCATGTAATATCATTACGTAAACGTTGTTATAAGAAAACCACCCGAGCATATACGATTGAAATATCAATCGTAATTGCGGAAGGATAACGACAGCGACCTTTTATTCTTCCTCTTCTTCGTCTTCGTCTTTTTAACCTCCTCCTCCCTCTCTCTCTCTCTCTCTCTACCTTTTTTAAGCAAAGATATGTGATTTAAAAAAAGAAAATAAAGAAACTTTGTAAATTCGGTAGCTTCGATAATTTGGTATGTAATTTTGGTTAATAATGATATCAATTGCTGAGAAATAAAGTGAGAATATATTTATGAAAATTAGTAAATATGTGTCAATGTGATTACGTGAGAATATTTTACAAACTGCATCACAATAATGACGTCGGCGTAATTTAATATTCCAATTGCGGCACTAAGATTTTACGGTATACTTTTAAATCCAATTACTTCGTATACGAAAAAAAAAGACGAATTTTTAAAAAAAAATTTTGAAAATTTGTGAAATCTATATTAAAACAAAAAATTAACACTTGCTATTTATTTTTTTAATTTTCATTTATGAATTTAGGAATCTACTTGAGATAATTTTAATTTGTCTTATACACTTAAACGGTTAAAGAGTTAAAAATATTTTTCGAAAAGATTGTTTGCAACGAATATATAAGTTATGCGAGGAAATGTCAATTTGAAATTCATCGGCATCAAGATTTTTTACGCGATGAAATATTTAAAAGTTATCGAACGGCAGACGCTAGCCACATCCGAGAGATTTGAAAAACATCCGGTTGACTCTTTCTCACTTATCGCCGACAAAACCGGCGAATTACAAACACGTGCGAAATAAATAAAATTAAAATCAAGCAAAAATTCCGATTATTTGCGGAAAAATTTATTCTCAATGTGAGAACAAAATTTTCGTTATAAATTATTTATTGATTGAATGCGACGAACTAATCGAACGATACCGAATACCAATAATGACGTATAAATATATAATGTTAACAAAATAAACAAAGACGATAACAAGGTTTGCAAAAAATCTATACGGCGTTCGTATACTTGCCTCTTTTCCTTCTCTCGATTGTTACCGATTACTTTCTCTCTTATAAACAGCAATCATCGTCGACGGATCAACCGTACGGATTCGACAATTACGTCTTCTTATACAATACACACGCATCGTACGCTCCTCATTTATGCGAAAGAGAGAATAAGAAAGAAGGAGAAAAAAGTATATAAAGAGAGAGAGAGAGAGAGAAACGCGCATTAAAAAGAAAATTGCGAGTAAAACGAGGCTAAAGTGCCGAGATAAATACCCCCTAGGGAATAGAGTAGGAGAAAGAAGGCGCAGGGAAAGCGGTAACGAGCCCAAGATCATAAGCCATTATCGAGGAAGCGGGAGGAAGGAGAGAGCCAACTACTACGACTGCTGTGTGGCGCGCTCCTCTCGTAAAAACCGCAACGAGCTAGGTAAAATACGATACGACGGTATGTGTGTGTGCGCGTGCGCACGCGCGCGTGTATGGTGTGTTTATATGTACAAGGAAAATCGCGTCGAGAAAGAAAGATCCGAGAATAATATAATGCGTTTTCCTAACTTCTCGCTCTTTCATCTTGTACCTAGACGCGCGTTATATAAACGTACACGTATACATATATGCGCGTCGAGTAATAGTACACGCGGTAAAGAAAAAGGAGAAAAGTGTAAAAAAAAAAAAAGAAGAAAAAAAAAATATCGCGGCAGAGGAGAGAATGACGAGTGCGATGAGATATATACACGTATCCACACACACACATGCACACATATACGTTCGTACAGGAGAAGAGGAGATAAGCCAAGAGAGCGCAGACATCGCTTGCGTCCGCCGATTTATCAGGGCTGTCCGAGAAAGAGAGAAAGAGAGAGAGAGAGAGAGAGATAACGATTTATCAGCTGTGCCACGTGGCCTCGTTCCTTTACTTTTTTCTTTCTGTCTCTCTCTCTCTCTCTCTCTCTCTCTCTGTCTCTCTTCCTTCTACGTTCCGCGTATGCGTGTATGTATATACACGCATACGCGATGATTTATCGATACATATTAGTTATTTATGTACCTTGTGCGAGCCTCGCGTCATTACAGCTTGAGGCAAAATATGTTGTGGATGGATAGTAGGGCCGCAGTCGCGAGCGCAGCGAGCGACTAAGGCGCCTCTATCCATCCACAAAATATGAGCCGAAAGCTTTAATGACGCGAGGTTCACTCATGGTGCTTAAAAAATTTTTCAGCCTTGTAACCCGTACGAAGACTCTTACTTAGTTAACAGAATAATTAATTTTATTTTGTTGCATATCAATTAAATGCAATTTCGAACCCATACTGACAGTTCGTAAACTACAGATATCGTCTGCTAACGCATGCGCATTTTGTACACACACGCGTACATGCACATGTGTGTCAAAAAGTGACAGACAACATAATGTAAATATAAATATAAATTATGAAATTAAAAAAAATAGTAAATGGATTAATATTTAAAAATAAAATTAATTCTTGAACAATTATTATTTATTAAAAAATATAAATTTCTTGAGTATATTTATTAAATATTTATACAGAATAATATTTTTAACAAAAGTTTTTTTTATAAGATTTGAAGGCTTATTAATAATATTAATACTATTATAATTAATATAAATACTTTCTTATGTTATTTTTATCATAACAATACTATATTTGTTTAACACATTTTTTGTATAATCAATGAATTTTAGTCTCTTATTTAACATGAAAAAACAGTAACTTTTTTAAATATTTTAAATTTAATTTCTTCACACAAAAAACTTTTAAATTATTTATCTAAATCACAAACAAAATTATAAACTAAAAAATTATCACTTTAAAATCACTTATTATTAAATTTTTTAATTTTGCGGGATTATATTAGATTTTGCTTTTTCTATTAGTTTATTTAATTCACGTTTGCATTCTTCATCACTGTCACTATCACTCGTTTTTTTTTTCTATTATTTAATAAATTGTCCATTTTTATTCTTCTTCTCACATATTAAGAACGAATATTACCGACACAACGATACACTATACTGAAAGAAAACAAAAGAAAAGCAGAGCCCCGTGGTCGCTTGAATGTACATACTGAGCGAAGGAGAGAGCGAGACAGAGATAGGGTGGTCACGTGGGAGCAATGGTGCGCGCGCTCTTATCGCTATCTCGTTCTCTCTCCTTCGCTCAACATACATAAGTCTTATTACGCGTTTCGAAAATATAAGTTTCGATGAAGACTCACATGCTAGGCTATATGAAGCGACAAATACATAGCAGTGGCGCTGTTAACTTTTTTTTCTCCTGGCACGTATACAGCCTAGAAGGACGTATAGAAGGTCTATACAGCCTAGGAGGACGTATAGAAAAATGTTAATACGATCGAGAAGGCGCTTGCGCGTATGGAAACCATTTACACGCTGACGATGCTCCGTAGGTAAGAGTCGCCGTACGGGTTAGTAGGCTGAAAATACATATACGATACGAAAGAAAAAGTAGCCCTAGTGTATTACTTTACACGTACACAAGCGTGTGTATGTGCATGCGCACCTTAAGTGCTTTATTGATTGATGAATGACGACGAGGGAAAGGAAGAGAGATATGTTTATATGCGAGACGACGACTCGCGGCGATAATTCGGTACGTTGCTTTGCTTACTGCCGATTGCGCGGATGTTTCTCGTTTTATTTCACGCGCGGCTAGTGGTGTATTGCGATGTAAGAGCAATTTTAGCAGTTAACAAAATATAAAAATTTTACCGACAATGTCGATGCTGACTAATCACTCGGATATTATAGTTATAGTTCATTGGTTTTGCTTATACGTAAAGGGTTGCGTTACGTTTACGAATGAAAGTTAAGGTTGTGAATTAAAATATTTCATCTTTTCGACTAATTTATTCGATATTGTTAATAAAAATTTTCGTCGATTTCGTGAATAATGATAAGAAATTTCAAAATGCATTTTATATATTTATATCGATCGCTGAAAACTTTGTGTTAATTGAAATTATTCGAAAAATGAAAAAAAAAAAAAGAATCAGCCGATGAATTAATCTTTCCTAGAAAATAAAAAAAAAAAAGAAGGAATCGTTTCCTTAACTTTCCTTAGTCATACGATTAACTTTAACGATTTCTTTTGTTTTTATATAGATTGCACGTATACTGATATATATATATATATATATGTCGGTGAGTCATTTTGCCGTATGCCGAAGGTTATAGAACTAAAGTAAGTCTCGTTACGGTGTATCCAAAGTGAAAAGTAATGCTCGCATTGGTAACGCTCGCAAATACTTACAATAACTTCATCGCGCAATTAAAAAAAAAATTACTCTAATTGTTACGTCGATAATAAACAAACTATTCTCTAGAACGTTTCGAGGAAAAAAAAAAAGCAAAAAATTTACTTATGCATGTAGTCGTTCAAAAAGTTATCATATTCGTTATTGTTAATTACCGTAAGGTAATAGCTACAAGTTAAAAATAATTTGAACGTACAATAAAACATATATTAATGCCCGCCAAACTTTTTGAAATACCTTCTAATCACTTGATAACCATGAAAACATTTCTATCGCGAACGCGAACCGATACTTCTTTTTCTTAACTCCACATTTAACCACGCACCTAAAATATTGTCATTACGTAACAGAAGGAAGAACGCAAGAAGAAAGAGAGATTTCTCGCTTTGAAAATATGCGACCGAGGAAAAGGGAATTTCTTTTGTCCGACTAAATAATAATAATTAACCTCGCCGTAAGCGCGTATTAAAAAAAAAAAAAAATGCGTAATAACGGTGTTTTAAAGAAATTTTTCGCTAATTAGGTATAAACCTTCCCCCTCCCCCTTCCCTTCTCTCGCATATATTCTAGCAAGGCAACAAGGGGGAGGAAACTACATGATAATCATATCGAAGGTATAATTTAGAACGTAACGTGACATGTGAAATGTTCTCTCTCTCTCTCTCTCTCTCGCTTTTCGTAATTTTTCTTCACCCCGAAGAAGAATACCTTGTTGAGTAGAGTCATTAAACACCAAAGGGCTTAGAAAAAAATGTTTCTTAGTTCTTTTTTTTTTTTTTTTTTTTTTCATGGTTAATTACGCGCTCGACAATTGCATTACGGATTAATTGACGTAATTTAAGAGAAATTTTAGTACGGTAAGTGTGTGTGTGTGTGTGCATATGGGTGTAACGTTTAATCGAGTCGATATGTTTGGAAATTTTAATTTTAGTCGAACTTTAGTAAATAACGAAATCTTGATATTAAAGATTAAACCAAAATATCGTTTTGGTAAGAAGACCAAACCTTAACATTCGAAAAACCATAAAAATTTCGCACGAACACAAAGCGATGGTATTAAAATTGCAGTAAAAAAAAAAAAAAAAAAAAAAAAAAAAAAAAAAAAAACAACAACCTCGAAATAAACAAATAAAAAAATCAAGAAAGCTGAGAAAAATACCATCCTCCTACGGTGATAAACAGTACAGAGAAAGGTATCGCGGTGATCGTTATACACAAAACGTCTCGCGTACGTACACTAACACGACTCGTCTCATACGCGTAAATCCAGCACATGTACATATATACATCCATACATAAGCTCAGCTCCCAAGCGACGGCTGGAAAGGCTAAAAGAACGCGGGATTACACGGGCGAGAGACCGCGAGGCGCGCGCGTTAAATTTTCTCTCTCTCTCTCTCTCTCTCTCTCTCTCTCTCTCTCTCTCTCTCTCTTTCCCTTCCTTTTGCACGCGCGTGTGCAAGACCTCGCCTCTCTTTCTCGATCCGTTGTCGAGCCTTTTTCTTTTCTTTCTTTTTAACTCTCGTAAGCAGTGTGTGTTCATCTCTTTCTCTCTTCGTTGCGGAAAATTGTACGTCTCGCGCGAGCTCGTTCTGCTTACACCTTTACTTTCGTGATTCCGTCTCGCTCTATTATAAAGCGATGCTTATCGGGAGAATTGCAGGACCGAAGATGAGACGTGGCTGTAATTTCTTTTTTATTTTATTTTATTATTTTTCTTTTTTTTTTTTTTTTTTTTTTTTCGTCTTTATCGACAGTTGTACGGTTAAGCGAGTTTACGTGTCGTCGTGCGATCGCATGTGTAAAGGTTGATAAGTTAATTACAATTTGATGTGGCTTTAATAAAGCGCCCGAGCGCCGAAACTTTTTACGAAGATGATCGTCGTAAGATCGGCGTGCATAAACGTTTACCTTATATATATTTTTTGACTTTTAAGAATTGCCGAATCTTCATTTCTTCTTTTTTTCGATGGAACTTTTGAAATTCAAAGCTTAAATCTCGATTCTTCCCGCGCAATTCCGCTGTTTTTAATCAGCCGAGTAGTTTATTTTGCCTTTCGAGTTGAAATATCTAAACGCAGCGATAATATCCTTATGCGTATAGGTAACGTTCATGTTAACGCTTACTTTATCACGCGTCAAAGATTTGTTGATCACCGTAACCACGCTTTATCATTCCGAAATTTTTCCTCTTAAAAGATGTACACCTTATATCTCGTATTATTCAAGTAAAAAAAAGTCTTTCTTTCTATAAAGTTGTCTCAATTATAGACGGAATTTCTGCACTACTATACTTTTTATAATTACAAGTGCACATAACGATACCAAAGTTCGTTCTAAACCTCGTCTGTTTTATTGGACTTCCATAAATTCTGCTTCTTTAAAATATTTTCGATTAGAAATAAACCTTTATTCAAGACAACAAAATAAAGCTCGAATAAATCGCGCATTAATCCCGACGATGATTTATTCGCCGTTAAATTCACGAAAATTCACAACTAATTCAAAAGGCATTAGAGAGAGAGAGAGACGCAACACCAAAATCCCAAATGCATCATCGTTCAACCGAGCAAAATTTTTATCGGGCCAATCTCTTCGCCTTATAAAATAAAAGACCTTTAAAGACAAAGTCACGGGAAAACGTCGCGCGTGCTCTAACGCACTCGTTCGTCGTGTCCCGTCGCGCTATATCCCCGAGAAGTCTCTTAAAAATTCAGAAAGAGAAAAGTCTATCTTTCTCTCGCTCGCTAGCACGCGAGCTCTCTCAGGTTCTCTCTACTACTTCTCTCTCTCTCTCTCTCTCTCTCTCTCTCTCTCTCTTCTTTTTACGGTCGCGAAAAATTTTCGCAAGCGAATCACGAACGCTTTCAGCAAACGCTTCGCTCCCTCGCCATCGTCGCGTTTGGCATACACGCTGCATTTCGGTGAATCGTATACACACATTCGCACACGCGCACACAGCAAGACACGCACACATACCTAAATATACGTATATATAAATATATATGTATGTATGCATATATATATATATATATATATATAGGTAAAGGAGATAAGGTCAAATATTTGCACATCTTCCGGTAGATTTGCGCTCTAGCTCGGATTGTTTAAGCGCTCGTGTACTCTTACGCGGGACTTAAATCCACGCACGCGTCTCTTTTCATCTCTTTCTTTTAGGTTACGTACGTGCGTATGCGCTTTCTTCCGCCTTCTAATCAATGGTTCGACGTATGCGTGTGTAAACACGTTCGTCCGAGGAGGTAAAAGGGTTCGCGCGTCTTTAGAATATAATAAGGACGACAGTTTAAACGTTGTTTTTTTTTCTTTTTTTTTTTCTTTTTTTACATTGTGTCCTTTTTAGCTCGACGCGTTTATATTGCATTTTGATGATTTAACGGTCGCGAAAACTTTTTCAATTCACGGGCTATTGTGCATCATCGAAAGATGAAATACGTAAAAAGGTTAAAATAGCTCGGTAAAGCGAGAAATGTAAGAATATTTCACAAAATGTACACACATCGCTGAGGTTTGCAAGTTATTGCAGCTTGTCTGACGCTTTTTACGCGATTACTCTTAACGCTGTGAATGTTTCCTTAGCGAGATTGCGTATATATGTGTGTGTGTGTACGCGAACTGAAGAATGACGATGTTGGTAACTGATTAAATTAACGATAAAATTTATTTAAGGAAAGAAACACGTTTAGCGTGCAATGTTTTTTATGCGTATCGTTCATGATTATTGCAAGTGCTGAATTCTTCAAGTGATAACGATAGAATTCACTTTTGATGTGTTGAAAATTAAGCCGTTGCTCTTTTAACTCTTAAATTTTAAATCAGGTATACGTTATAAATGTTTAGTTATAAACTAAAATTGAAAATAATCAGTAATGATATTACCAATCGATTACTATAAAATTTAATTTAAAAAAGATTTTGCGTGAATTTAATGATTGAAATTCTTTCAATTTAATAGGTATGGCATAGGTAATTGAAAATCTGAAGAATTTGATTTCCTGTATTACATGACTTTCTTTTGATTTAATTATTTACTTGTTCTAAAAAAGAAAGAAAAACAACAGCAACCGACAAATAACAAAATTATTTACGAATCTAACAATCCTTCGCATCATTTATTCTATCCTTACTCTCCGCATACTCATCTCTCTCTCTCACACACATTCTCTGTCTCTCTTTTTCCTTTGTTCGTGTCAACGCCTTAAAGAGAACCAGCGTATACATTTTCTGTTTCTTTCTCTCTTTCTTATTCGAGCTCGCTTCTTTCTCTCTCTCTCTCTCTCTCTCTTTCTCGCTCTCTCTCTTGCTTGCTCTTTCTCTTTTCTGCATTCGCACCCGGCGTCGTTGTCGCGCGATTCCCCGCATCGATCTGTTCGACGACCCTCCCGCACGACGACGACGACGACGACGACGACAACAACGAGTACTCGGCGCGCATAACGCACACACATACACACACCCGCGTATATACTTACACTTACATATACAGGGCACGATTGTACTCTCTTCAGGTTTCTTCTCCACTGTCTCGTTCGTCGTGGATGCCATCGCGCAACGACCGAGAAGAAGAAGAAGAAGAAGAAGACGAGTACGAGGAAAAGAAGCGGTAAAAAAATGAGTAAAAAAAAGAAGAAAGAAAGAGAGAGAGAGAGAGAGAGAGAGAGAGAGAGAGAGAGAGAGAGAGAAGACGGATAAGGAAGGGGAAAGAGAGAAGGTGAACGTAAGTCTCCGCGAGGGAGTTGCTATTGGAATGGCAGGGAAGAGAGACGGGTGTTGCGGGAAAAGAGAGAAGAGCGAGGGAGAGAAGGAAAGAGAAATATATATATATATATATATATATATACACATATAGAGGATTACGAACAACGCAGTTACGGCAACGAGAAAGAGAGAGTATACGACGTGTGGGAAAGAACGAATGAAATAGAGATGGATAGGTAAGAGTGCGCGTTTTACCCTCCATCTTCCTTCACCTCCTCGACTTCGTCGTCGTCGTCGTCTGGCAACCTAAATTTTTCGATAACTTAACGGTTAAACTTCGCGCGAAATTAAAATTTAAAAATTTGCGTTGTTTGTGACGATTTGAAATGCAAGGGGTGAACTAGAATATAAAAAATAGTAGAATCTGTGTTTAAAACGGGAATGGGTCAAAGAAATCTTGTGCAATAGTTGTGAACTTTTTCCTCATCCTTTACGCATAAATCTTTGTACAAGTAAAGGAGAAAAAAATAAAGTAAAAAGCAAGAAGGAAAAAGGAAAAAGATAGTTTTAGCAAATAAAAACACACGAAAAGACAGCCAACGAGACGACCGAAACAAAGAAATGGACCGTCGGAGAAAACGCAAAGTTAGTGGCACTTTCGCGCGAGACGCCGTCGGCGCTCGTAAGACAATAAAAGCATCGAGCGTACATCGACGACGATGTATACGTATGCGCGTAGGCAACAGAAACAAACGAAAGGGAAGAAAAAAAAAAGGAAATCGAAACGGCGGCAATAATAGAACAACGAAACAATCTCTTTCCTCGTTATATATAAACGAAAGAAGTAAAAGAAGGAGTATAGGATCGAGAAAGATGCCGGTATATAAAGCGGAAGAAAACCGCGCGCATATCTCGTTCAACTAGAGAGAAAGAGAGAGAGTGAGAGAGAGAGAGAGAGAGAGAGAGAGAGAGAGAGAGACGATGGAAAATAAAGGTCCAGGGTAAAAGAGTCGAGGAAGGTGGATATCAATTAACGATACAATTACGAGAGAACGAGAGAAAGAGAGGAAGAAAAAAAAAGAAGAAACAAACCGAGTCTTTATGGAAGGAACGGTTGAATAATAAGCTTCCATTAAAAGTAGAGTAGAACGAAGGAGGAAAATTGTACGCGCTATGTTTACTACTCTCTCAACTCTATACATGTATATATATACATATATACATATATATACGTATATCTACGCGTGCAACATATATCCACGGGAAGGAATAATATAGTTACGCGGAATGAAACGAAAGCGAAAACACGCGCGGCTGCGACGGCGGCGTCGGCGGCGCGTGTCACCGAGTAATTTGTTTCGCGCTTGTCTAGACGTTTCGATTAGATTTATTGATTTTTTTTTTTTTTCTTTTTTTCGGATTGTAATTAATTTTTTATAATGCGTGTTCTTAATTTTTCATCGTGTACGTACGCTGTACATTGCGCGCTTCTCTTAACCACTCGTTTACACAGACTTTTTTCAGAAACGTCGTCGGTTTGACGAACGAACATGTATGTATACATGATGTTGTTGTTTTTTTTTTTTTTTTTTTTTTTCATATCGTAAAATCATAAACGCAATCAAAGGGCATCGATAAAAATTTTTTCTGTTCGTCGCGTGCGAGGTAAAGATTGCGAAGACGATAAAAATGGGAGAAAAAGAGAAAAAAAAAAATATCGATAATAACAATGTTAAATAAGTAAGCCATAAAACTTAGCCGCGTTTCGACAAAAGGAAGCTTTTACATATTTTTATATTTCCGTTCAATGACGTTAACTATATATTGCCAAAATTAGCTCGTTCAAATGAATATAGTAATCTCGATAATGCGAATCAATTAAATTTTTGCTTTCATTGAAAAAATTATAAATTTATTACAATTGATAATGAATTCATATGCAACCCAATCGAATGTCGATAATGAACAATTTAAAGTGTCAATTTTTTTATTATACGACTGTTGCGTTAAGTATACTAATTGATTGAATTAAAAATTAACCAAGTTATAAGCTATTTAATTTTAAACTATCATTATTATTTTAAATATTAAATAATTGTCGATAACTGATATCGAACCTTAATATACGATATATTTAGGTTTCTATATTCACCAAAGGATCGAATACAAAGTTTGCATTTTCTTCGTGTACTTAAATATAACTCCGCGATCGAATAATTTTTTAAAGAGGGAGAAAAAATAGTAAAAGACACATCGTAAAAAAATAAATAAAAAAAAAAAAAAAAAAAAAAAAAAAATTAACGCATATACGTATAAGATAAAGAAAAAAAAAAAAAAAAGTAAACTAACGAGAAAAATGTGTGCCACAGAGTTACGTAAACAAAGATTAAGACGAGCTCGCGTAATAAATAATGCGTTCACTCGTATACGTGCGGTACGTTTACACGAGCGCTAAGACATCGATGTTACGTATACGCAAAACTCTCGCGGGCGCTTATTTACATTTGACACGATAGCATGTGTGCCATCGTGCATCGATTACTTTTTCATAAAAAGAGAGAGAAAATCCATTATACACAACCTTTCGTTCACTTCGCCCGAACTCACTTGTTTTATTTTTCATTCCTAAATTGAAATATTCTGGCAAAGTTAACGTTTAATCGTTACGGTTTGCTTAATAATTAATATTATACGAATACATATCTTGGAGACACGTTGTTTTACACAAGATTGGAGATTCTTACATATTTTAAGAGAAGAAACATTGAAATACGACGAGTTTTGTATAATTAATGAAATTATATTAAACGGAACTTTTTTAAAGTATTTTTGGTTCTTACTAATTGAGAGAGAGAGAGAGAATATTGAGATAAATACGTTAACTCATGCATCATAATCAGGTATAAACTATTCAAATGTAAGTTCATTGCATTCATTTTAGAAAAATAACACTAGATTTTTACAATTTCTTTTTTTTTGTTTGCGCTGCTTTTTTAAATAATGATACGCTGTTCACGAATGTTTAGATAATTTACACCGAGTAATAATCTTTTCATTTAAGAGACGTTGTGAAACTTTCACAAATGTGTTAAAGTAAGAACTTCAACAAATTCAATTGCGCAATGTTATGTACAGCGTAATATTAATATAATTATACTCTTAATTATCGAGAAATTTACGGAATATTGCGGTAAAACGAAGGTCTGCGCTTTCTTTGAAAAATTTAGTTCATCGTGCGGCAAACATTCGGTTGACGTAATTTTCATCGAATCAACTTTAAAAAGTAAATAAGCCAAACGATTACACTGTTCCTGATTTATACAGCCTATGACTATAGAAATTAATCAAAATAATCGATTTGCACGATAAATCGTAAACCAAACAAAAACATATATCATAAATTTTCCATAACGAATCATCGAAAAGCAAATCATGAAACATACACAAGTAAATTCTCCAAACCGATCGACAAAATTTCTTTTCATCGCTGTGCTTTGATAAAGAAAAGAAAAGAAAAAAAAAACATGCGGAGATCGAGCAACGCGACGCGCGTGATAAAAGCCAAATAGACACAACGAAGACAACGACAAGGAAGAGGTAGGAGAAGCAAAAGAGAGAGAGAGAGAGAGAACGCGTTGGGTGCAGTATTTTTGGCTTTTATCGCGACAACGCAAAACTGCCACTAAGATAAGATGAATCTCTCACTTTCTCTCTCTCTCTCTTATTACTCCTTCTCCTTTCTTCTCAGCCGGTATGACGACCGAGGCTTTCTCTTTTTCGAAGCTTTACAATGCTCCCTGAAAGAAAAAGCGAAAAAAAGCTCGGAATAGTCGCTCTCGGTGAGTAAGTGGAAAAAAAAATATTATATATAAGGAGGGGATAGAAAATATTACGCAAAAGTCCAATGCGAATTTCATACATGTATACTTGCGCGTGTATAAACACATAAATACACTACAACGCACGCAAGTGCGCGTAAATAAGTGTGTACTAGCGATACGCGAAGCGACGATCGCAGTTTTGAAATCGCGCTCGCGTTTCCCGCTGATAAATTTCTTAGGGTCCGTTCCTTTTTTCGTATTTGTTTCTTTAGCTTCTATTCGTTATGATTTCGTGAGACCGAAACGATTATTTGGTTGAAACTGCGTAATTGTTTAACGCTATTTTAATTTTCTATATTATATATGTGATCGGTAAAATTTACTTTACAGTATTATTTAACTGACATTGATCATTAATTTTTTTCAGAATTCAATCCTTCGTTATTCTATTTTAAAAAGTACTCAAAATTACAAAAAACAATTCTGCGCATTTAGCAGATTAAAAACCGATACGTGGTAATGATAAAAAAAAATTAAACAAATTTTTTTTTCCGTTCAACCACAAACGTCTCGCAATGCAACACGAAAAGAGAAATAATAAAAGAGAGAAAAAAAAAAAAAAGCAAATTCAAAATTAACTTCCTAGAGCAAATAGAGCAAGGTTAATTAATCGTTTTACACGGGCGAAATCGAAAGGAAACTTTTTTTTTTTTTCTTTTTTTTTTTTTTTAAAATATCGAGCTTAACGAGCTATGGAATGCCGCGCGGTGCGCACGCGAAAAGAAACAACGACAATAACGCAACGCAACAGGAGCAACAACGCGGCGACGAAAAATACGCGCGATTTGGGAAGAGAGGAGGAGAGGGGAGAGTCCATCATCGGACAATGGATCGCATTTTTCGAGCGAAATATATCCTATTGTGGGACTGTATACGTTTATATATGTATATACACACACACACACATATAAATGTATACATTGTTTCAACACGTTTCGCCGCCATTTCGCGCGTATTCGTAAGCGACAGCGCATCATCGACTGAACATACACCCACCCACCACTACTATCGCGAGCCGTTACCACCACTCGATCAACGAAAGCATATGTACGTACATCCACACAACTCGACTTTTACTCGATCGACGTTTGATTGCCCGGGCAAAACGCGCGAATCTGAATGACTGTTTTTTTTTTTTTTTTTTTTGTTATCGCGGCCACCGACGCCGCCGCCGACGTCGCCAACGTTGTCGTTTTTCTATTTTTCAAGTGCAACGTTGTAAACAAGAGTCTTTTAACAAAAATCCGACACGTATATACGTAGATATACGTGTGTGTAGCGCCGCGGTTGAAATGAATTTTATGCTCAACGATGATTTTTTTTTTTTTTTTTTTTTCTTTATTAACTCGTGCGCAATTGATTTGTGCTTTTATTATTATTTTTTCTTTTTTTTTCGGCTTCGTTGCTTCCTATTATTATCGTCGTAATTAACTGGCCGTACTTTTAAAAGTCTTCAACGGTGCAGAGGAAACAAAAGAAATTGAATCGATCTTTTTGTTTTGATTGTTCAATTATGCCTCATCGTTCTTAAGAAGTTAATTTACGTTGAAATATGTATTCAAAATCACTTTGGTGAAGCTGTGCTGATCGATAAAATAAATTATTTTTTTATGATTGATTAAACATTTTATTTATTTATTATTATGATTTTTTTTTTTTTTTTTTCACAATTTATATACACGTCCTCGACGCAAGCAAAGTTGAGACTAAAAAATAATTATCCAGTTGAAATTTACGGGGTATCAACTGGATTTAAGGAAATTTATCTTTGCGAAATACGCATCCGAGTAATAAACATTTTAATTTCTTCGTAAAACTCGTTGTTAGTCTCTCCGTCTCTATGTGCATCGTCAGCGACGTCGGCGTTCTACAGTCGACTCTTCTAACATACCTCGATAGTAAGAGAGAGAGCCAAGTCTTACCCGACGCGTAACTTAACCTCGATATAAAGCTTTTCGATACGTGCAGTGTAAAGAGAGAGAGAGAGAGAGAGAGAGAGAGAGATAAGCTAGAGAAAAAAAGAGAAAGAGAGAGAGAGAGAGAGAAAGAGAATAAAAAATGCTCAAACGACGGTCATTGGCGCAGAAAAAAGAAGGGAAGAAAAAAAAGGAGACTAATCCTGAGCGGCTTGCACGTTCACGCTTTGACTGTAACGAAGTCATTCTCCTCGCGAGCAAGCGAGTGCGAATCTGCATAGAAGAAAACCCGCTCTCTCTCTCTCTCTCTCTCTCTCTCTCTCTCTCTCTTGGGTACGCGCACGGCCTTCCAACTCTAGCGTGCGTGTGTGTATATATATATATATATATGTATGTACAATGAGTCGCCCGTCCATCCGCAAGAGAAGAGAAAGCCTCGACTGCGCGGAGAGCGTGTGACCCTGAGAAGAACAAGCAACCGAGAGAGAGAGAGAGAGAGAGAGAGAGAAGGGGGGGAGGCATCTCCTTCTCTCTCACGAAACCTTTTCTCACCAAGAACCGAGCAGTTTTTGGAGAAATCGCAAAAGCAAGAGAGAAAGAGTTGCATGGGAGAAGTTGAAAAAGGAATGGAACAAGGAGGATGGGTGATGGGTGTCAAAGTTTACCGCGGGCTCTCTTCTCTCTCTCGGACGCGCATTCTTCTTTTTTTTTTTTTTTTTTTTTTGCATGCGTACATGCATACTTTCCAAGAGTTTTTTGAAACGGGAATTTTAAATTTTAGGTTTACGATGGATTAAACTTTTGAGATTAGCTCCTCTTATTTTTTTAAAATATTTCTTTTTTCTTCTATAATTAAAAAAAAAAAGACTAACGTATTTGCAATACACAATGAAGAACGAAAATATTTTTTTAATTATTGAGTTTGGAATAACTTTTACCAAATTTGTCGTTAACACAATGTGTCGATACCAATACTTTAAGTAGATGCTTTATTTATCTGCTTAAATCTTAAGGTTAAATATTTGTTTCTAATTAAAATCGCAAAAAGAATAAAAGATATATAATGTTATTCAAATTAAAAAAATAATTTATATAGAATACATCGAAGTTTAACCCTCTTTAACGCCTCCCGATTGTTAAACAGTTTAGGTATCCATCTTTGAGAGAGAGAGAGAAAATGATAGTTTGCCGTAGCGCATTGACAAGTTAGTTGTTGGATAAACTCCGAGGTTAGAGAGACCAAAGGAAACGTTCGAAAGATTCGTAATTATTTACAGGTCAAGTATTATGTCGGAGGTTCGAGATAAAGTGTATTTTCAGGTTATAATCGTGACTAATACACCGTCGAGAGTCTTTTGTGCCGCGCGCTGTTTAAAGTCTTATTAGCTTTCCACCTGTTTTCTTACAATACATACAATACATTTTATTCCGAGTATTTCTTAACTCGTTTCAATGACTTTACTCGTTGTACTTTAACGTTGAACTTTCCGATGCGGAAAATATGTAAAAAGGATATTTAAACTTTTTCTTTTTGTTTCTTACAAATATCGATTGTTGTCATTTAATTTTTCTAAAGATACGAAAAAGAAAGAACTCACGGAAAATTTTGAAACAGTACAATGTCTGTTGATTTTTTAACTTGAATAATTTTAATTAACCAAATAAAAATAAGAATTACTACGTAGATTAAAAAAAAAAAAAAAAAATCATCAATTTAAAAAAATGTGCAAACTTACAACGTTGCATTAAAATAATTTAAAATATGTAAAATAATCTTTTAAAAGTTTGAATAAAATGTTGCACATTATACACTGCGATATGTATACATATATAAACGCCGCAAATTTCATGTACAAAAGCGCCATTGTTAAAGAATTGTGACAAATAATTGAATGTCAATTTTCCCCGCGTTTCTAAAATACCTTTTAAACACATTTTATGCATAAACCACATATTGCAAAGTATACGACATAACAGCAACATTTTAAGCATTGCGTTGAAAAAAAAAACTATGTTGAAGACGGAATAAATATATTTAAATGTAAATGACGAGTGAAAACAAAAATTAAATATAATGTAATATATTTGAGCGACTTCTTGAATTTTAAAAATTAATGGAGATTACATTTACTTGTGATAGATTTTGATTAGAACTAATTCATTTTTACATGTTAAATTAACGTTTAAACATTATTACATGTTAAATGTTTGATAAAAAAAAAAAAAAAAAAAAAAAAAAAAAACATTCGTGCTTAGAGATAACACGAAAAGGTAATTTTTACAAAATTTACAACAATTTGCGTATTTTAAAAGTTAAAATTTAATTTTTAATCTGAATTTCGAGAATTATCAAATTAAAAAAAAAAAAAAAAAAAAAAACAAATGCTTTGCCAGCAAAGCTACGTTTTCTATCAATGTGAAAAAATTATTTAAAATTGTATAAAACTTTAAAAATATATGTATCAGTAAAATTCAAACAAATTTTTTATTTTATTTTTATAAGTAATCTTCTTTTTAACGCTTTCTTAAAAGTATACATTTTAATAAAAAAAAAAAAAAAAGGTATATTTTCTCGGTACAAGAGCATAATAAAGATTTTCGAGGACTAACGAGTGGAAATATTCACTCGATTAACCACCAAAAATTTTCGCATCAACAATTTCGAAAAGCATTTTTGAAAATCTTAACTTCAAAAATTTAACCGTCCTAAGATTTAAAACGCAACTTCTCAATCCGTATAGCCACTCTCGCGTTACGGAAAAGGAAAGGGAGAAGTTGCGTTGCTGCTGCTGTTGCTACACGAAGCGAGTAAGAATACATGTTTTGCGCGCGTGTGCGCGTGCGCAAAAGAGAAGAGAAGAAAAAAAAAAAAGGAGAAAAAGAAGCTTCGCCCGAGAGTGACAGAAAAAAAGAAACGCGAAACAGAACAAGAAGACGAAGTCGAAGGAGGTAGAGAAAAATGAGAAAAAGGAGAAGAAGAAGCAGAAGAAGAGTAGGTAGAAGAGAGAGGGAGAGAGAGCGAGAGCGAGCAAGAGTATCGGCGAGTTGCTGGCCGGCTGTGTAAGCCTCGAACCCGAGAAAGAGGTCAGCACCAAGAAAAAAAAGAAAAAAAAGGAGAGGGGAGAGAGAGAGAGAGAGAAGCAGAGAGAAAGAGAGAAGAGCGCGGCCACTGCTCAACGACGACGACGACGACGACGCCGGTGTAACTTTGTTCGCACGTTTCTTCCTCTCGGCTTAAAATCTCTCTCTCTCTCTCTCTCTCTCTCTCTTTCTCTCTTGTTCACCATTGTTTCTTCTTTTTTCTTTATCTCATCGCTGACTCTTTTTTCGTCTTGCGGGAAGATTTTTCAGCAATTTTATGTTTCTTATTTTTTTGCTTATCGCGTAAACGGTTTGTTAAACTTTACGCGCACACGGGGACTAATTGATTATCGAGTAATTAATCCCAAATCGAGATCGAACCCATCGTGCGAATTCGATCGGTGTGTGCGTATGTTTATGTACATGTTTGTGTAAGTGCGAGTCCGAGGACGGACCTATTTTATTTTGATTTTTTTAGGGTTAATAATCGTTTGGCCGTTACTTCGAGGTGAGATGTAAGGTTCTTATGAGAAACGATATAATGCCGTAATACGATTAATTTACCCGTTATTTAAGAGAGAAAATTACCGGCTATGTTCGAAATAATAAGCGTATGAGAAAATTTTTCATCATTTTTTTTCTTCTTCTCAATCGGACATCGCCACGTATTATTATTTAAAACGATGAATGATTTAAATTCGCTTAAAGCGAACGAAGAGAAAATTCGACAATTTTGTGGATTTATTATGAATTTAAAAATTCTTTGACTGCATTAATATGTAAAAGGAAAAAGGTAAGATTTCAATCTTGATAAATAATGCAAATTGCTAATGAATATTAATTTAATATCCAAATAATTTAATACTATTTATGAAGTGCGAAAATTAACATTATCCATTAATGAAATTATTCCGAGTATCGGATAACTTAGACATTGTATTAGTTGAATATATCATTACGTACTGTAGCATGTGTAATGTACGAAATATATATATATATAAAAAGTAACGATGAAAAATTGCTGCTTTACGATTAAGCGATAATTATTCAACTATCGAAAAGTATGGATTTTTACCAACGATTATCTGAGTGAAGAAAAAAAGTAGCCAAAGCACAAAAAAATACGTTAATAATTATAAATGTTTATTTCCTTAAACTTCATTCAAAGAAATATTGACGAGATATAGATAAAAACGATTTTCTTTACGTTTGCTTTAAATCAATGTAATTACATCTATTTTTTTGTTTCGTGTTTAAATTGAATTATTTAACTAAAGAAAAAGAAATAATAAACATAAGAAATAATTAGAAAAAATTTACGATTAAAAAAAAAGTTGAATTAAGGTATATCTTTTAGGTTACAATTTTTTGAAAAATCGAAAACTTTTTTTGACTGATTTTACTAGTAAATATCATCAAAAATACAATTTCAAAAGTTTTAATGTATGGCTCAGATATCACAGACTTCTTAAAAAAATTCATATAAAAAACTTTAAACGCGGTTTTCTCGAAACATTTTTTAAATTGGCGAACTCGATTTAAAAAAACATTATTCTACTGATCATACTGATTTTTAATATTTTGTTGTTCATATATAAGGCTATCGTATACACTAGAGTCGTTTCGATCGGTGGCAAATTTTCCGATTTTTAACCGATTTTCTAACCTCAAAAATCGTGTTTTCCTTAAAACGGCCACTATTTCGTTATTTTATAGTGAAAAAAATTCATTCTAGTTCATACGATAGTCACTTGAACAAGAATTACTTTGCTGATTTTTTTATTTTTTCCAGATGATCCAGTCACCTGAAATCATACCCGCCGTCATTTTTTAATGTTTTTTTTTTTTTTAAGATAGTGTTATTTCAAAAAACGTCACAAAAAACCTGAACAAAATGTTTTTGTACTTTCAAAGTATCAATAAATATGTGTGCAAATTTTCAAAACGTTATCTCTTTTTTTTTCTACGAAAAGAAATGCTTAAAAAAAATTTTTTGAGAAAATTGTAACCTAAAAGACCCCTTAATAATAATAATAATAATAATAAAAAAAAAAAAAACTAAAAATGATGTCGATAAATATTTTGATACGGACACTTAAAAAAAAGTTAATTACCGATTGATAATAAGCTCGTAAAGATCTTAGATTTAGCTAAATAATTACAGGCGTCATAAATATTTCATGCATCGCTTTCGATAAAATCGGTAATTAAATTTAAAAAAATGCAATCTATTAAGACAGGTCTCTCTAACTTGATGAATAATTTAAAAAATAAAACAAAAAATACAACATTCGATGATATATATCTATCTTTCTCTCTTTCTCTCTCACCTTACTGAATTTATCATCTCTAAAATTATCTAATACTCGAGAATTCGATATGACCTATGTAATCAATTATTCAACGCTGGTAATTATTAAAAATTAAAAAAAATCAAATCAGACATGTAGAAGACAAGAATAATTCGATTTAATAATTCACGCTTATCAGAAACTAATAAAAGCTGCAACAGTATTATTTGTAAGTTTTATTTAAAAAAAGAAAATAATTATCTTTAAAATAATTTTCGATAATTGAATTATCAAAATCGAATAAATTATTTAAAGCCGCTTGTCACATATAAATTATGTGAGTAAGCTTTTTTAATTGGTAAATAATAAATATAAGGAATTTAAAAATATCCGTTACAACTAAAGCTATACCAATATATATATATATATTTTTTTTTTTTTTTTTTTTTTTTTTTTATCATATAAATTAATTTTTTTGTTGGCTTTTTTTTCGCAAATATTTTTATTTAATTACGTGGGTATTTAGAAACCAATAATTCATTTCAATTTAATATTTAGATTGCGTTAAAATTCCACGATTGAAAGAGAAACATCTTTTCTTCCTTTTTTTTTTGTACACATATTCATAAATCTAAATAATAGTCGCGATATTAAATTTCAACATATTTCTTTAAATATTTCTTCAAATTAACTGTATAGCTTAATAAAGTAATATAACTAGCATATACAATTAAACATACTCTATTAACTCTGTTTATGAAGTTTAAATACCCGTACACACACACACACACACACACACACACACACACACACACACACACACACACACACAGCGCGCGGGTTTGTGGTTGTGTGCCTTTGCCTTACAAAGGCTCAACTTAAATCGATGCAGCTTCTTTAGTTTCTTTTCTTCTTTAAATTCTTTAGATTCGAAAATACGTCATAAAAACAGCTGATCGAAATGTACTATATATTTTTCTGTGGCTTCTTCGCTTCGTTATAGGACAAAGCACAATGTAGTTATAAAAGCAAAGCTCAACTAGAGTAATTTTATCGTCTTTATTTTATACATTACTTTGAAATTTACTATAATTTTTTACTTTCAATTATTGCAAATATATTAATCAAGATTTTGTAGAAAATTCAATATTTTATAACTGGCTTTTTTTCATCTTTAAAAAAAAAAAAAAAAAAAAAAAAATCTCACGCAAAAGTATAGAATAAAAAGTTTAACTAACTCACTTAAAAGTTTGACTTTGTTTTGTGAAATATAGGTATTCTCTTAATTTCGCCGGGTAGTGTATAAATGATCGCATAATCAAGTTTGTACGTGTAAACAGTTTAGGGCACGCCACTTTACGTTCTCTCTCTCTCTCTCTCTCTCTCTCTCTCCTCTCTCTCTCTCTCTCTATCTCGCTTGAGTAATTTAACCAGTTTATCCATAATATATCGATATTTAATTGAGATATATGAATAAGTATCATAATAAACGTTTTGGCATTACTTAAAGAACATCCCTGATAGAAATCCAAATATTAAAAATGGCCTTCAAACCAATTTGTGGCTTGTTATATTAGTCATAATATAGTAAGCATTTAAAAGTCAATTAATGGCTAGAATTTGATTATAATAAATATATTCTAATTTAAATAGCTATAAAATGGCTATAAAATTTTATGATAATAATAAAATAAAAATTGTCCAATACTCTAATATTTATGTCGAAAATTTTCCATGAATCTTGGAATTCGTATTATAAATAAGTGGGCAAAGTAGCGAAGGATTAAAGTTTTCACGCATGTGAAATGCAGACTACTCTCTTCGAGTAATAGGTTAGGTGCGTCATTGATGATGTATGTACATTAAAGAAAATAGACGGTTAAGCGTCTATTTAAATAACACATCGGTTATTATTCGGATTAACCTAACTTTAATTATAAATATTATTTATTAAGTTGGTAGTCGTAAATGTGTTCGTAAGTATCGTTTGAAACAAAAACTTTTGAAAGAATTAAAAACTGAGTCAACAAATGAACAATTATCAAATCAGAATATTGAAAGTTATATTGAGAGCAATAACGATGGTGTGAATGAAAATATTTTTAATACACAAAATAATGATTTTAACTTGGCATCAAATGAACCAGATTGTAACATTTTTTATTGTAGTGCAGATATTGAAATATGTCCTAACGATGATTCTGATTATAGCAACAGTGAACAAACAAATTTTGTGCATCGAGGAAATAAAAATGAAGAACCAGAGATTGATGAAATACAAAATTGAAAAAAAAATATTACATGGAAAAAAAAATCTTAGAATTAAAATTTTTTATATATTTTGTTTTTAAATAAAAAAAAAGATAATTTCACAAATAGTGTAATTTTATTATTATTATAAATAGAATACACAGACAAG
>OX465096.1:68682593-69062593 GCA_949987625.1 Chalcis sispes
ATAGTTTATTTTTGTTGCCATATAAATTTTACAAAGTAACGTATTAAGGTTAGCTCGATGAGTTAGAACGTCGCAATTTATTCTCTCGCTATTGCACATGCGTTAACGTTTTATTATGATGGTTAAGCGAAATTTGATGTACATTATTACGTATGGATTTGAAAATGATTAGTTTTGACTTAAAAAAATAGCTCGTATTTTGAGCGAAAAATATTTTAATAAAAAAATTAACGGTGCATCAAATTTTTTTTACAGAATTACTTTAGTATTTATACAAAATTTTTCTACACTTAAACCAAATATTTTAAAACTTTGTTATCATAAATTATCAAAATAATCCTTATGATGTTTTGTTGTTTACAAATATTATTAATTTCAATATGTTAGTTAATTAAAATAAAATAATATCAATTTATTGTTTTACTTTGTTATTTTAGCCAAAGTAAAATGATATTAATCAATTTGTTTAAAATAACATTTAGTAGAATACATGAACAAAAATATTAATAGTAAATTATAACTAAATTAAAAATAATAAAATATTCCATGCAATTACTTTTCATCAACTACACATTAATCATCCCACTGCATTTAATCCGTATAAACGTATTTTAACGTAGTCCGCAATTCCTTTTTAACAAAACAAAATTCCACGTTTATTCCAGCCGTATAAAGGCGCATCGGCATCGGCTTTGAAATTGCTTGCATTTTGTGCATATATATACACACACACACATTCATACATAAACTTATCCACGAAAGCAGAAAAAGAAAGAGCAATAAAAAAAGGGGGAAAAGGGGGGGGTAGGACGAAGGAGAAAGACAGAGCCAGAAGAAAAACAGAAGTGCATCGGACAGTCGCGCGCAAGACTACTTTGTCCTTCCCATTCGGAACTGCCTTGCACGAGCCGCACAACGTGAAGTTGATCCATTATTCAGAAAGGAGGCGGAAAGACCGAACGAGCGATCTTTCTCTATCTCTCTTTTTCTCCATCCCATTCTTTCTCTTTCTCTCTCTCTCTCTCTCTCTCTCTCTCTTTCTGGAGCGGCGCGAGGCGCTCTCTCGGAGAGACGTACATACAGAGAGGCCAGCAGCTGAAAAACGAGATTGGAATCGTTTGAAGAGGCTCAAATATTAGCTCGGAGACTATTCTTTCTCTTGGAGATCTCTGATGTCTCTCTCTCTCTCTCTTTCTCTCTGCCTGCCTGTCTGCTATTGCCGTTGCTGCAGCAACTGAGAAAAAGAGGGAAAGATATAGAGGCTTTTCTTCGAGTGGTCGAAGGCGTCATACGTATGTATTGGGACGAGCTATTCCCAGTTTCTTCACCTCAAACTTACTTCCCGCTCTGTCTCTCTCTCTCTCTCTCTCTCTCTCTCTTGACCCTAGGTGCGAATGCTTCGGTAGCTACCTTTGGATTTCTAATTTTCTCACTCCCGCCGCACACGTCGACATTGTGGTTCGATTTCCATTGATTCTTTGACACTTCGGAATCTTTCTTTTTTCTGCAATGTTCTCGAACGTTTCGGAAGTCATAGGATCTCTCATTCTTCTTTTTTTATCTTTTTTTTTTTTTTTTTGGAAAACGAGATTCGCGCGCATTGAATCCACATATACCTTCGTAAGAATGAATGGCAAATCTACCGATCCGTTGGATAGTTTTTTCAACTTCTAATACGCAAATTCCTTGATGTATTTTTATGTACTTTTGACGTTTATTTACTGACTCAGAATAACTGATTTCTTTTACTTGGATGATCGACTATTCAGATAGAAAAATTAATATTATTATGTAAGTACTAGAACATTTTTTGAAAGAACACGACTATAATATTATATTTATCGCATCGGTATAGTATTTGCTAAACAATCAATTTTTTGGCAAACTAGAATAGAAAGTTATCAAAACAGGTGTTCACGAACGAATTCACGACAAGTTACAAAGTGGGTCTATCTTAATTCGCTATGTTAAATTTTGCGATGTTAAAAATCCAGTCATAACGGAGTATTCTTCTGAGCTTTTTCTCATCTCCTTTCTTTTTTCTTTCTCTCTTACTCCAATCCACGATCACGTATACACATATAGAAAGAATTATTGTATGTTCTTTTGCCTCGAACGTCTCGCGCGCTGAAAAATCTGGAGCACATAGAAGTCATTGTCGGTATATAATATCGAAGCTAAAAGTTGGACGAGGTAGACTTGTCTTGACTTTTGCCACAGGCTGATGAATGGCTCGTTTCGCTTACCACGTGGAATTTATAATCGTTTGCTCTTTTTTTCTTCTTTGCCTGTTTTTTTGTTTCTCTCTCTCTCTCTCTCTCTCTCTTCTCGTATTTATCTCCATATCTCTTTTCTCGCTGTTAATTCGGTCGCTGATTCTCATTTGCATTCGATCAGCTCGTATCTCGCGCCAAGTCGTCAAACTTACTCGACGTACGCAAACGTGACGTTTGGTCATCTTTGTGAACATGTATACATTTTTTTTTATTCCATTTCTTCTCGTTCGTTTACTACGATACGTGGGGTTAACGCACTGTACGCGAGTTATCGCCGACTTTGATGCGATCGTCGTACTGATTAATGGTACGTTTTTGTGTTGGATATAGTATGTCTTCATGCGACGTTTGTTAGCCGTATGCTTAACTTCATATTGATAAATTCGATATTAAGAACTCGGTCAATTTCTTTCTTTTTTTTTTCATCTATCAATGTGATTTTAGTTTAGTATTCATACGTTTCCCATCGATAAATTTCTTTTTATTTTAATTTGAAACTAAGCCTCAGAATTATGTATTGACATAAGATATTTAAGTTCAACACGTGTTCAACGTATCACATTTGTAGATCTTTCGAGCTTGCACATTACAAGTACACGTGAATGTTTTATAATTTTCAATCTTATATGGCATAATTCAACTTCTGAATCTAACGCGTATACGAGATGGAAAAAAATCGATGCATATTATGAAAGTGTAAGCGCGTTTATCGAATTCTAAGCATTTAGTAATCCTTCACTTGCTATCTCAATAATGTATTATAAAGAATATACGTGAAATTCAGCAAACATTTGATTAATATAATAGTAAACGATTAATAATTTTAATAATTGCATGAAAATTCATCGATAATAAAATAAATTTAATTAATTATGAATAATTAAATTTAAGAACAAACGTATGTCGCTTAAAATTCGCATTAACTGCATTATTCGGACTCCCAGCATTTATACGTTGACTTGAGCTATACACAATTACATATAGAAACATAGACTGATTCCGCCTTGTTAACATATGTATATGCGCGGCATACAACAGACGTTTTTGCAGCTTCCCCAGTTTAATTACTAATCGCAAAAACTTCCTTTCAAACTGCAACGATACCGTCTCTCTATATCTTTATTATCCATTTTCTTCCCGATCATCTGATTTTCCAGTTTCTTATTATATTTATTTGTTTTTTTTTTTTTTTTTTACTGTAAATGATAAGTTTAATACTTTATTTTTATCTTCATTTATCACCAATTGCGACACTTAAGTAGTCAAATATTTATACATTTCAAATATAAATTGATTTCAATTATTATACATTTGGTTGTTTTCTTCCACTGTTTATATTCACGAAAAATGATGTTTTACGAATCTATCACTATATTAAGAAAAATTAAAAGTTTATAATCATTTAAATTTTCCATCGGAGATATTACAAGTAAAGACTTATTATTTTAAAATACTAGGAACGACAATCGAATAACAAAATCGAATTTGTATCCAACGCTACTACTGCCTTTATACATAAGTACAAATAATTTTGTACTTTCATTAAATGACTCATATACCATTCCACTTTCTTTAACTTATCAAATCCCATTTTGAAATATTTTGTTTCGTTTCGATAAAATTCCTTTCATTTTTAGATAATTTTCATTTCTCCGATAAAAATATGTCAATAAAATATTTCTCAACAAAGCCGACGTTAAAATTCGTTTCCAAAACTTTTTGTTAAAGTAAAAAAAAAAAACAAAAGAAAGTCCTATTAAATAATAAATATTTATTCTCACCGTCATTTATTTTTAGAACGTCGTTTTAATACACAAAACGAGTCGTACTTTCGCTGACGGCGCATTGACTTCAGATAGCTACACAGAGATTAACTTTGGCAAGGATCCATTGGTTTTATTGCGGAATATTTTAAAATTAAGATCAACGCACATGTATTCGCATATATATATATACATATGATGAAATGTTAAAAATGCTCGCATTTACGTAATGGATCTTTATATTGCGTTAGTCGATAAAAAGGCTTTGTTTTTTTTTTCTTTCTTTCTTTTTGTAGTCTCTTAACATGAAATGAAATTGCATAAAATTTGAGAAATTATTCGATTATGGCGCGTTAAAGTGAAATTTGCTACTTAATATACATGTAAAATAATAATACTGGATCATAGCAACAAACAAGTTTTATGCGCGTTTATATTAAGTTTGTAATTAAACTTATTATTTCGTGACGCGAAAAATAAATTGACAGCAGCGAGCATATTTTTTGTTTTCGTTTCTCCAAAGAGCAAAGTAGGTTGCAAGTGGATTTTATTATAAAGTAATTTCCTTTCTTCATTATTTTGTAAATTGAAGTTTAATAAAGCAGTTGATAATTCGTTGAAATTCATAATTAAAATATAAATCCTTAAAAATATTTTTGCTGTTAAAATAAAATCAAATTATTAATTATTGTTCATTCGATTTTTAAACGGCGCCTACAAGAGAAGCGGAACATTTCAAAGTTTAATTATTTTTTAAAATGTAATTGTAAAAAGCATTCGATCGTTTATAAACCAGAAAGCGATATGCAAAGCATCGGAGAGTCACATACTCGACGTTACTCTCTTCAAAACGATTTTCGCAATTATCGAATCGACTCGAATGAAAAGCTGCGCGCGTGGAATCGAGGCAAATCCATCTCTTCCATTCTTGTTCTCTCTCTCTCTCTCTCTCTCTCTCTCTCTCTCTCAGTTCTTGACACTCGTTCATTACCCCATTTAATTATCGCGCATACGCGCGCGCGGCCCCGGCAACTCGCACGTTTTGCGAGTAAAAGAGAAAGAGAAAAAAAAAGACCGGCAAACTAATGAGCGAAGCAAAGGCTTTTTTTAAAGTTGAAGAAAAAAAAACAAGGCGGCCGTTTACGTGCACCTCTCGCTGCGTTTGGAGCTCGAGTTAAAACACGAAAAGAGAGAGAGAGAGAGAAAAGGGGGCCACAGCGCACAACACGTGTCGACGTTTAGCGCCCCGTCGACTACTTCTTTTCGAAGCCGTGCACTTTGCGCCTTTCGAAAAAGTTGTTTGACGAAAAGTATAAGGGAATAACGTGCGTTTACGCTACCGTATATATACATATGTTTAACGACTCTCCATTTTTTCCTCCTAGTCTACGTCTTCTCTTCTCTCTCTCTCTCTCTCTCTCTCTCTCTCTCTCTCTCTCTCTCCTCTTTCTCGCACTCCGCACTTATAAATATATCGTAATTGCGAGAATTATCGAGCCGCCGCGTTTATTTTTCGTTCATATTTGCGATATAATTAGTGAGAGAGCACAACGCTACGCTCCAACTTCGAGAGAGACTCAAGAATTTGATTTTGAAATCGTTGCTGTACGTTTTCTATCAAAAAAGTTTCTAATTTATGGCTTTTTTTTTTACATTTTCTTAATTAGTTATATCTACGCGTTTCTTACGTTTTTACTTTGTTTGGATTACTAAATTATGTTAGAGTTGGTAATAGGTGCACCTAAAAATCTATCAAATTTTGATCAATAGATGGAAGCTTTAGACTTTATGTAAGAAAATTTGTTATACTGCTTCAATATTTAATCTTACTTATAATCATTACCATGATTATGGTAATTATATGTATAAATTAAACAAAAAACATTTTTTTATTTTAATATTATCGTATATTTAGAATATAATTGTTACCACGTAAGAAGTGTACTTACCGATAATTTTAAAAATATTTCTCGCGCAACAAAAATAATGTCTCCGTCAGCAACAACTTGACTGAGTAACAATCTACTTATTTCATTTAGATTTTTTGTTGTATTTTAACCGAGCATTACATAACCGATGCTTTTCAAGGTGAAAGATAATTTTAAGTAATTTTTTTAAAGCCGTTTAAAAAAAACTTTATCTCCATCCTACTTACGCCATATTTCCATCGTAAAATTATATCTTTAATATCTTTATTAGAGACCAATTTTTTTTTAACAACTACAACTCGTTCAATTTTCTTTAATCTCCGTGAAAAATCTATATTTATACGTCAGTTTAAGCTAATACGTATACTCATTACACTTATAAATAATTATGATGAAGATAAGAGCTACATAACTTTGAAAAGAAAATGATCCGTTTTCAAACATTAAAGCGCTTATTAATTGAGATTCTAATATAATAATAAACTATAGGAGAGAATCAATTGCGTTCAAGAAAATGTTTGCAACCGATATAACATTTAAATTTTAACGTAATTTTTTAATAATCCTTTTTTATTCCTTATAATTTTAAAGTTTAACGCACAATTTGAAATTTGAAACGGCTCGTAATAATAAAAATAACGATTGTCATTTACTATTTCGTAAACCGTGCCCAAAAAGTTGCTGCTTACATCAAAACTTGCTCTTTAATTTTCAACCGCTAAAATAAGATGAAAAAATAAAAAAATAAGCACAAGATAAACCATTCGAGCCACAGCGTTAAATTTGCATTTGACGCTTATGTCTCGAAATCTCGCGTTTTTCGTCGGGCAAGCTTTTTACGCGCTTGTCATCCACTGCTTATGTGCACGTACATATGTATATGTACATATGACCACTCACACAATATATATATATATATATTAATGTATGCTAGAGCATTTTCTCACGCAGTCGCAGACCCCTTTTAATTGAGGCTCACTCTCTCGCTCGCGTTTAATTGACACTTTTTAAAACGAAATACACGGCTAGGAGAGAGAGAGAGAGAGAGAGAGAGGGAGAGAGGAAGAGAGAGAGAGAGAGGAAAGATACACGAACGAACGGCCGCATTTCATTCGATTACGTCGTGTGTATATGTATGTTTGCGCTAAGGGATTTCTGTGTAAATAAAGCGCAAGATGGAAAAGCCGCACTCGGATTAATCTAGAGCGATGTTCAACGACGGTACGTTTCGAGTTGTCGTACGGTTTTCTCAAGTATTTTCTTCGAGGTATACATAAATTACAATGCGGGATTGCTACGCTTTGCGAGGATTATTAAAAGCGAGGCTATTGGATTATTAGCTGTGAAATTGTACGTTGGAATTGGCTTTTAGTTGCTTGACGAATCTAGTCATTCCATTTCATACGTTTTAGAGGCTTGGAAAAAATTAAAAAAAAAAAAAAAAAAAAAAAACATTAAAGCGTTAGTTATTCAGCGTTAAAACAATTTTTCCTTTATTTTACATATTAACAATTTAAATATAACGCACCGAACAGAATTTGTATTTACAAAACGGATTATTTCGCGTTAATATATGTTATGTCAAATTATTTTATCGCGTCGAATCATAACGCGAAATATAACAATTCGAAACCCATATGAATAATAAACTATTTATTTTAATATCAGTTAAATACCAAGATTTATTTTGACGTGAATAATGAGCGTACATTTATGAATTTATTACTTAATAGATACGCATTCAGTTTGTTTAATGCGGGACCGTCATGAAACATTTAATCGAGGCTGATACTACATTATTATGTTAAATAAAAAGGTTGGTATTGCACATTAATTGTAATACAATAATTTTTAATAATTTTTATCAATCTTGATATATTAAATAACTTTGCTTCAGTGCGTTATTTATTTCAAAAATTCTACATTTTTTCTTTTAATTTCGGTTTATAGAAAAAACATTTCTTCTTTTTTTTTTTTTTATTATTTTTTCAAAAAAACAAAAATTTTTGTTTTCAAGTTTTCGCATTATTTATTTATAAACCAAAGATGAAAATAAATAAATTTCTATGAATAATCGTAAAAGAATCGTAAAATGTTTCAGATTAATTCCACACTTTGATATTAACGAGCTCGTGTTTTTTAATACTTTTTTTATAAGTCATAATCTAACGTTGCTTAGTGGCACAGCTTGAAGCGTAATACAATTATCCTTGAATATATTTTACAATTCCGGACTGTAATTCAATTCTTTTTGCATACATAATTTGAAACTTTGTTCCAACGTGTTTATTATAAATCTTTAACTTAAATTTAAAAAAATATTAATTTAGATTTTAAGCTCAATATTTTACTACGTACATGTTTTTATGAATATTGATATTGATGCATCATTAAAACTAATCTAAATCTTTGTAATCTCTAATATTCTTAAGAAAATAACTACGTACACTTTTTTCGTACTTAAGTGTTTTATTGAATTCTTTACAAAAATTAATTTAAAAAACGTCAAACGTGCACTTGAGCCTTAATGCAGAACGTGCGAAAATTTTTTTTCATTTTTAAAAAGAGCAAAATAGCGTATAATCATAATTAAAAGTATAGTTTACAGTCATTCAATTGTCACTTAATACTTTAATGTTTTTTTTTTTTTTTTTTTGGAAAAGAAATATAAAAGCTGCAGCGAGAATTTTTCAAATGTATGTAGTTTGTATTTAACGAAAATGAATCCTTTATTTTAATTTAAAAATATATTAGGATGATTGAAAATTTTTTTCGTCGATCAGTGAAAATGAAACTTTAAAATTATTTAAATTAAATAAATATTGTTTTTGTATAAATGATTGCGATCAAATTGTCAGACTAGATGAAAAACTGTTCCGGAAATTTTTTGAGATAAACGAAAGCTTCAAAACTTATCTAGTCGATGATTTAAACATAGAAAAGCAATAAACCCCACATTTATGCGTACGAGTGTTGAGAGAAAGTAGAGTAGTATCTTCCTTCTTAAGATAAAGGCTCGAAAATTAAGATGGATAAATTGCAAGGTGCAGTGGCTATCGTATCAATGCATACAGATTCACGGCTAAAAAAAGAAAACGCTATCGAAAAACTCACGCGGCTGAATTTGTCGATCGCGGGAGATATTTCTATTTTCTTTGTGACGTAAGCAAAAAGTTGTTGAAAATATTCGTTGGATTCTCGTTTAAATGTTGCTTACCATAAATGAATTTAATTGATTATATTTTTTAACGCTGTTTTTCAATGATTATCTATATGGAAAAAATTTTGCGAAATAATTTATCGGCCATGATTTTTTCTCTCTTTTTTTTTTTTTTTTTTTTTTATAAATTTTATGAATAAAAATAGGTATGCGTTATCTTTCGAAAATAAATATGCGCATGTAATCAATCAGATTTTGATAACGCCGTTATATCATCAGAGTAGTGCACTATTTTTATTTTTATTTTTCTTAACTGATGAGATATTTCTAGTGAGTTATTATTTTTAAAAAATTTATCTCAAACAAGATTAGTTTATATTTTGATTTAATGTATAATTTATTAAAACGATACATTTCTAATACAGAATTGATCTACGAAAAAAAAAAGGAAAAACAAATCCGTTAAATAAAACTGGATTTTATTTCACAGGTATTTTAAAAATTTCCAGAACTGAATTTAAAACAGACGCAATACGCTTTGTACTAAACAGTGTATCAAAATTTTAAAGGAGCAGCAAAAAAAATGAGAAAGAGAATCGCTTTATTTATCCATTTTCAACAGATCTACCCGAACATAATCACCTTAAGGCATCATTCCACGCGCTATGATCGACGGCTTGATATACAACCCAAAGAATCGAAGGCCACGCGATCGTACGGCGCCTGTAGACATACCTACGCGTGCACACAGAAGCGCGAGCACGTCCGTGACGCACGGGGCGTACGTGTACGACATAGCGCTGCCTACGCACCGCCTCGGCGTATAAATTTGAAAGATCAATCTAGCTTTAAGCATGTATTTAGATGTGCACGGTTGATTTGAATATAAGCGAGATGAAGAAAAATAACACACACACACACGTGCGTGTATTTTTGGATTTGTGAAAAGGCGTGAATTTTGTAAATGAACGATCGGAAATTGTTGCAGTTTTTGAAAGGAGATTTAATGCTTGCGAAAATTTTTCACTCTTTACTTTTCATTTTTTTTTATTCATTTATTCAATAATATTCTATGAAGCTTCGACATTTAAAATATAATTTATCAATTTAACTTTTTAGTAAATTATTCTTTCGATGCAAAAAAAAAAAAAAAAAAAAAATTTGACACAATAATTTACCGAATCTTAAAATTTTTGTCTCATTTTCCAAATATATTAATCTTCATTTCGTATATAATTTTCCAAAAATATCTATGCAGCGCATTCTGCATTTAAAAGGCATTTCTTTCTCTGTCTAGTCGGTCTGTTGACATAGCTCCTTAAGACTCCGTTATAACAAACTATATTTAACGTTTCACTTATACTTGAAGATCCTTGTACTATTTTTCTTAATTTTTCAAAGAATTTGTGCTTTATTTTTCTACTTTTAGAAGCTGGAGCCTTCAACAAATAATAGAATACAATACATGGCTTGGTTACATGTATACTTATTCAATCAATTTTGTTTTAGAAAAATCATATTTATTTGTTAAACAATTTTGTTATTCAAAAAGTGGTTGTTTTTTTTTTTTTTTTTTTTTTTTTTTTTTTTTTTTTTTTTTTTTTTTTAGTTAAAACCATTTCGAAAAAAGCAATTGAATGTATTTTATCTTTATTATTTAAAGTAAAATTCAATTAAATATACCGATATTTGACAAACAATATCAATATTTATTAGCTTTAACGATGAAAATATACATTTGTTATTGAATAACTAATAACAGTTAGTAAAACGTACAAACAAAATGGCTAACGTTCATTCGAATTGGAAAAAATACGCGTATTATTCGCAAACGTCGTATTTTTAAATCTTGCGTTATCGTAGAAAAATATACGTAAAATATATGTAAGTTAGTTGAATGAATGAATTTTTTTTGTTATCGTTAAAAATATTTATCACAGTTTAAAATATGCACATTCACTTTTTTTTTTAATCGTTTTAATATTATGTGTATATATATCTGGAGGCGTGTCTCAAATGCGTCTGCTAATCATTATTATTTTTTTTTTTATCGCAACGTACTCAGACTTGACCACATTTGTCGATATGCTTCCTAATCTCTTACACAATATTAATGAGATACATCGACACAATTAGAAAATTAATAAATGAACAAAAAAAAAAAAAAAAAAAAAATAGTTTTCTGAAAAAAGATCTAAAGCTCGGTTTTGATGATTTAACAATTCTTAGCAAATGACTGTTACCTAATGCGTGATTTTTCAATTTTAACAAAAATGAGAGGAAATAAACAAAAATTTATTCCGAGCAACAATTCATTCAATTTCTATATTAACGAAACTGCATAACTTGAAAAGCGTTCCTTTTTTTTCATTAAATAGAACCTTGGAATTTCTTGAACATTAAACGCAAACATTTGTACAGACTTACAATGAAAAGCCGTTAACTCAATACGCGGCGTTGCTTTCTGACTATTATGTAAAGTAATTTTTAAAAAAATGTCTTAGAAAGCAAGAAAACATTTTTCTTCCCTATTGAAATAAACATGAATGAACGCTTAACTTAATTTTTTTCTTTTCTTTGTTTTTTTTTTTTTTTTTTTTTTTTTTTTTTTTTAACTTCAGCAATCGTATACGACCTTTGCAAAGATTAAAACGATTTCGAGTCCATTTACAATTTAATAGAGTAACACAACATTGAAATTATTTCCTTTAATGCTTATCTTTCTATCGGATTTATGTGATCGTGTTAAAATGAATGTTTATTTTATATATTTTACAAAAATTAATTTATAATGAATGAAAATCATTTGAATTTAAATTGAATTCTTTTTCACGGAATTGAATATGGTAAAACAATTTTTTCTTTTTAACGATATATTTTAAAGTCGTGTATTTATAAATATTTTATTTTGAATGACTATTATATTCATGGCATTTTTATAACAATAAAATTTATGAAATTATATCAAATTGACGTAATTTACCAAAAAAATTTTGATTTTATCGAAAGAATTAAAAAAAAAAAAAAAACTGTGAATTCTACAAATCTCCAATATAAAGTACTAAAGATTTTTAAATCTAGCTTTATTTTTGGCATACATACACAACGCGATTTTCGACAGGATCGTTAAGATCGGTTAATGCAAGCTTGTCTCGAGTTTTGTCAAACAATACGATTTCACCGATGGGGCGTGTACCGGCATCAAGTTTAACTGCCGTCTTCAAATGATAGCATAGACCACGTCGGTGAGCTCATATTCGGCACCGATATCGTTCGGGCTCTCGAGACATCGATGGCCACCGTACCGATGACTGTATACAAACTTATATCGCGTTCATCGCACTCGTAGCGCATGAAACCATATCGTGTACGGTTATTTGTACGCGGATGTGATGGTTGATCGTGTACGTATATATCGTGTAGGAAAGAAGAAGGAGCGCGATATCTTTGTTGGCGATATAAGTTCCCCCTATTCAACCCCTTGGAGGCAGAGCAATGCGACGATCGTCATCCCCTCGATTCGCCGATTGCACGGCAAGATTCTAGCTTATAATGCTCCTAACGTCATAACGGCGAATTTCGTTCGGTCTCTGGAGTCTTGCTTAGTTCGTATACGTGTGCTTTCGGCGAGAGTACCTATGTACAGTATCGAGTAACCAGATATCCGAAATTCGACATTTATATGAATGGTTAACGCGTTGATTGAAAAAACATTTTTGAGAATCGTTTCTTACAGTAACTTTTAATCTTTGATGAAACGAAAATGTTTAAAAATTAAGATTTTGAAAATAATAAATATAATGCGAATATTTATAAAAGTCAAATGAAGGTAGAAATAAAAAGTTATTGCGCATGTGTATATTAGCGAATAAAATTTAAAGACTATTTTGTAACACACTTTTCTCATTCGACTCTCCACATTAAGGACCACTTATGAAAGAAAAATAACCAAAGATTCACATACCTCTGAATTACTTGTAGCCACGCTGCTCAAACTCGGCGACATAGCTCCGGTCGTCGGATCGGGGCTCGGATCGACCTGTCCAACCCTCGACAGCAAATTCGGCGCGTGAGGATACGAAGCGAGATGGGTATGTTGCTGCTGTTTCGTCGGATGAACCATGGGTCCGGGTGGCGCGCTTTGGGCGGTCATCGGTACCTGATTCGGACCCGTGTCCATCAGCGTCGGTCGATGGCTACCGCCACCGTCGTTGCTGCTGCCCAAACTGTTGGCCGTTATACCGCCCAACGACGCGCCCATGTCACTCGACGATGTGCGAATCGACTCGTGCAGGTACTGACGCACCTGATTCTTTTGCTTTTGCACAACATGATAGCGCGTTGGATTCTCCAAAAGGGTTCGAACCTGGAAATTTTCAAGTGCATACGTTATTTTATTTGTTGAAAATATTGCATTTTTAATTTTTTAAAAAACGTTTTTTATAAGAGAGAAATTTATTTTTCGTCGTTTATTGTTTATCATATTAAAACTGTTCTCTTAACACTATTGCATTGGTCTAATTTTATGACGAAATATCGCGCATTTTGTAATATTAATTAAAATTTAATTACATTAAATATATATTTTTCAATATCTTGATATCTTTACATAAAATAATGAATTTTTTTTTCATCGAGAACTGATTGACTAACAAAATGAAATTTAATAAAACGAAAATTTTCATATTATTTCATAAATAATATTATATATATAAATCAACTGGAATAATTTAAAAGGACCAACGCGCGCGCTTACGAAATAATTAAAACAGGAATAAAAGAAAAAAAACGCACTCAGCGACAACAAAAGCGCGCCCTCACAAAATGCCGACGAATTTTCAAACCGATCTCCTCTCTCTCACTTTCTCTCTCTCTCTCTCTCTCTCTCCCTCCCTCCCTCTCGAAAGGAGATATCCCCCGTAATAATAACATCAGCATAATGCTAGAAAAACAAAGGAGAGTACACACGTCTGACGCGTACGCGTATATATCCACTCAATTTAATTTAACGAATTACATTTTCCCCGCTCCCTTCGCTGCAGGCTCGCGAGCCGAATATATAAAAGCACGCGAACGATTCAATCAGTCAACGAATCCGCATTTCCATTCCTCGTGTTTATAAATGCGCGCACGTATTCGAGCTCTTTCGGATCGTTCGCCACAGATATAAATCAACGCGCGCGAATAAATCGCTCGAGAGAATCCTCTTTTATATATACATATACATTATCGTATAAAAATCGCTGTAAACGCGCGCAATTTTAGTCAGTTAATCCTCTCTACCTCGTGCAAGCATCAAGGAAAACAAGCGACGAAGATTCTCTTATTCTCTTTCGCGAATCCAATGCGCGAAATACTTGGTGCTATCTATACGATTAAAAGGATGAAGGAAGAAGAGAGAAGGTTAAAGAAAAAGTGGGTCATCTCTGGGCGCGCGATATGTCATATCTTTTCCGGGGATATAGAGAAAACAGCAAATTGAGAGATAGAACGAGGTAACAACGAAAAAAAGTTAACATTTTCCTCTTGTGTTTTACGAGCTCTTCTTCTATATCATTCCCTTTTATATATTTCTCTTTTTTTTTTTCTCTTTCGATTTTCCACGTGTGTATATACCCGTGCTGTACTCGCGCATATGTGAAGCATACCTACATATACTATCTACAAACGGCAGTTATATATCCCTTTATGGATCGGAGAGAAAGAGGTAAAAATGAAAGTCAATTGCAGAACACAAAAATGGAAAGAAAATCCACTTTGGGCCAAGGACGTTATGTGACCTTGCACATGCAAAAGCTGGAAGGGAATGTTGCTTCGAGGGACTTTACTATACATGTGCACACGCCTCTCTCTCTCTCTCTTTCTCTTTCTCTCTCTCTCTCTCTTTGTTTCTCTTTTTCTCTTCCACTCTTTCTTTCGCACAACCTCACCTCTGAGTTATACGCCCGAGCTTTCTCCCTCTATCTCCATTTTTTCCTCCTTTTTTTTTTTCTTCAGCCCGCGGCATTGTTTTTCTTTCTTTTATGAGAACATTTCAAGGATATGTACAGCGCTCTCTCGGACTTTTGAAACTTTTACGTTTATGCGTTTACGACAGAGCGAACGACGTGGGGAGAAATAAATGCGCAAGTGGAATATTTTTACCGGATGTAGTTAAGATTAAGGAAAATATTGTCTCTTGCGTATGTGAACTGAGTTTTCCTTTGTTTCCCTTTTTTTTTTCTTATTTCTTTCTTTTGCTATTACGAGAAGATATTTTTTCCTTTTTCTTCATCTTTTTATTGTCGTGGAAAGAACACCTCTTTTTTTCTTTTGAGGTCAAGTGCTGGATGTCGGAGAAAGGAAGAAATGATTACGAGATGAACTTGATAATTTTAAATATAGTACAAGGTAATACGTATGTCCGTTATTGACGCCTGTTTGATAAAAAGAAAATTCATGAGATTTATAAACATTTTTAAAATATTAATATTATCCGTAAATTTTCTATATATTTTTATCTGCTTAAAAAATGATCTCATAAAATAACTTTATTCGTTCAAAAATAACGTATTTTTTATCACACGTTTAGTTATTATCCAGCATAACTTTCACATCGGTATAAAAATAGATTTTAAATTATCATTCCGTTTGTCATATACACACATCTACAAAGTTGGATTTGTATTCTCATAAAAAAAAAAAAAGAATAAAAAGAGAGAAATAAAGAAAAAAAATATGTACATTCAAAGAAGCAGGTAAAGAACCTTTCTTATTCCAGCGTTTTTAGAGCCTTATTTACAACGGCAATAAAGAAATATTCTTCAACATATAGATAAAGCGCGATTAGCGTTTCGAGACTTTATATTATTGTTGAAAATTATTTGCTCGTCAAAAAGTAAGAAAATTTTCAAAGAATCAAAGTCGTTAATTCGTATAAGAAAGGTTAAAATACGTTTTGCAGAAAAGTTAGGATACATATGGTTTAAAAATTAAAATTTATCTTTCAAACGTAAAAGAATAATAAACGAAATCTTATAAAATTCAAACGCAAATATATATATATATATATATATATATATATATATATATATATATATATATATATATATATATATATATATATATATATATATATATAACAAATAACGCGCCGGTATTTTAAACTAGACTTCATCTAACCGTATGAGCAATAACTTTTTAAACGATCGATTAGCGTAAAAAATTATCGTGCCAAATATCGATGTACACATATAGTGCATATGTAGTACATGTACGCTTGTGAATATCGAGAGGTGAGAGAGCTGCACGAACAGCGAATTTTGCGTGTTCTGCAAACGAAACGGCAACGTATGTATCCCTCGGGAACCGATCCCTCGCTATACTTTTGCATGTTTTCTGTACACGGTGTATTTGAAAAATGCAGTTTAATGAAAGAAATTTGAAGAAATTTTGCTTTTTTTTTAATCGAAACGTAATTCAAATAAAAAAAGCATTGTCGATTTATTTGGAAAATTGAGCTTATTGTGATATAATTTTAAAATAAAATTCTCAAATGTAGGAATATATTCAAAGCCTGCGAACGATTTTTTAAAAATTTAAAAAATTTTCACTGTAAAGAACATTAATTATTTAAAAAAAATAGAATCATTAAGTTTATTTTAATTATACATTCAAATTAAATAATTTTATCAAAATAATAATTTATTAAACAAAACATTTTTCAAACTATCACAATATTATTTTGATTCATTCGAAAATATGTGTACATGAAAGCACATACATTTAAAGATACGCGAAAATGGTAAATCAAGTTTTTAAAATCACCCCGTATATACGTGTAAAAACGAGGGTAAGGGTAAACGAGGTAATCTAAAGAAAGCCATAACGTCGTCTCACCTTTCCGCTCACTATATAAGTATACACACATACACACACATACATGGACAGATACATGTACATGCACACATGACCCATGTAATCTAAAGCAAACCACCAAAGAAAGAAAGGGGAAAATAGAGAAGAGGAAAGAAAAAAAAGTAAGAAAGAAAGATAGCGCGAGCTTATCTACCTTTCCTTTTTCTTCTCGCTGCTCAACGAACGGGCAAACACGCTAATCAAAATAGAACCATATAAACGTTATACCCACCAACGTAAGGAGTCTTTACTTCCTTTTTTCTTCACATTGTGTACGTTCATGAGTGTTTGTATTAAAAAAGAATGCCGTTGTTTCGTTTACCTTTTTTTTTTTCTTTATTTCTCAAGACAAAATCGTCGCGCGTTCATCAATGAATATACGTAGTTTTTATGTAAGAGAAGCTAATTTTATTTAAATTATGTTAAAAGTGTGTTCTTTTTTTATTATCTTCTTTACCTTACAGATTTTATTTATTTTTCAATTGATATATTAATTACAACATATCAATTTTATTAAAAGTAACTGGCATTTAAACAATTAATAATCTGCTAAATTTTGCAATACAATTTATTTTCAAACAAGCATATATAATCATATAAGCTTTTAATTTGAAGTAGTGTAATACGTTTTCAACTAATTTCACTGCACTTGAGTAGTAATTATTATATTCTAATATTAGTATTCACCGTTAGTGTTGGTATTAAAACATATTTGTGCATGCGTCAGTACGTAGCTTGGGTATTAAAATAATATCAAATTAAAACGATGAAATAATATTGTATTGACAAGAAGAAAAATTAAAATAATTTATAATATTTTATGTACATTATAAATTAATTTAGGAATTAAAATTTATTAAATTTTCATTACCAAAAAGGATTTATTTAATTAACAAACAACAAAATTGAAAACTTTATATTTTTAAGGAAATACTATAAAATTTTTATTAAATAAAACAAAATTCAATGCAAATGATACATTTTTTTAATACATCGCAGTAAACAATAATTTTTCCACAAATCGATATTTTGCAAATTATTAGTGATAAATACATATCGTTAATTTGACAGTCGTTGTGAACACATTGAATGCTTACAAAAAAAGAATATAAAGCAAAATTAAACTCGTTATTCGCGTTATAATAAAAAACTATTTCATTAATTATGAAAAATAACGCTTCCCCGAGCATAAAAACGTCGCACCATTTCATCTATCGCTTTTTCATTCATTTTTTTATCCTTCATTTTTAACAATAAACTGCTTATTGCTGTTGTCAACGTCGCGTGTCGTCGCGTTGCATTCGCGTGTTTCCCTTTTTTCACTCCCTCATAATAATCGCCGATACTTTTTTCTCATTTCCTCTCTCTCTCTCTCTCTCTCTCTCTCTCGAGGCGCAGCAGTCCAAATGAAATCCTCAGGGCTAAATATCGGGACCGTAACGCGAAGGGAACAAAAAAAGGTATATATTTGTGTATAAGTGAATGAGGAAAAACGTGAAAATTGGATTTTTTGATACGACGAGAAGAGAAAGAGAAAGTGAAAGAAATGGAGAAAGAAAGGAAGAAATGCTTAATCTTTCTTTTTTTCGAGGAAATAGTCGTTCATCGGATGGATATTAAAAAAAAGTTGAAGTAGAATTTTCCAGTGTGTAGATTATATGAAATCGTAAGCATTTGTTTCGCGCGAATAACTGTTCGCGACTTGTGCAAGTGTGTAAAAGAGAGAGAGAGAGAGAGAGAAAAATATGGAGAAAAGCTTAAAACTGGAACAGCAGTAACGACTCGTATATTGGACATTCCATCACTTTCAGCGAAAATCGCGTTTTTATATGTATACACATATGTAAACATGTACAACTGCTGTATATGCCTGCTGTAAGTTCGTCAGCTTTCGTATTGTATAATTTTAAATTATATGGCACATTTCGAGCTTTCCTTTATTTTTCGATTACGACAAATAGAGAAATCAATTCTATCGATTATATCGAAAGTTTTAATTAGGTTACCGGGAAAGGAAATAAATTTTAAGGAAAGATTTATCGCGCGGATTTTAAACTATTGTTCTGCAAAATTGATGTTGTGTTTACGCGGATGAATCGGAATTACTAATGTAAAGAAGTGAATGAATTTAATAGTACTATTGTATAAAATGATTTTATAAAAGTATAAAAACTATTGACTCTACCGTAATAACTCTTTATAAATTATATTAACTTAAATAAAATCGGTGAATTGTTTTTTTCTTAATAATTTTGTCACAATTTATTTGTATTTTGCCATTGAATCGAAATATTTTACAAGCAAGAAGTTAGTATAGGTTTTTATATTAAAAGTACTTTCAATTTATTAAATTGCAATTCAATGGCAATGCAAGTTTTGTAGGAGTAAACTTTTGCAAGAGCTTTTTTTAAAATATTGAATGTCAACAAATGGGCGTACATAAATAATGAATTAAAATTAGTTTTGTTTAAAAAAAAAAGAAAAAGTAAATAAAATAAAATAAAGAACGCAACCAACGTAAAGAAATAAAAGAAAAAAAAAAATGAAAGAAAGAAAGAAAAAAATCTCGCTTCACACCGCACATCGAGCTTACGAGGGACGCTCGATCGTAAAGCTGTGACATATTGTCTCACCTGTAACACCTGGGGCGGTACGTCGACGCCGATCGTGGGCAAAGGCGCGGGCGGTACGGGCCTAGGTGGTGCCGCCGCGGGCCTCTGCTGCTGCAAGCTCTGCCGGAACTCGGCCTCGCGACGCTCCTGTTCTTGCAGCTGTTCCCGCATCAGCTGGAGCTTTAGCTGAGTACGGGACGTCGGCGTCGCCGTCTTGAACGTCGGCGGACTGGAAAATGTTTCAACGTGTGTATTATGTATAGCGGATACTTTTTTTCATTTTATTATTATTATTATTATTATTATTATTATTATTTATTTACATATTTACTTATTTATTATTTTTTTTTTGCAAGTTTTTACATTATTGGGTCGGTGAGTCTGTACTTTTATGCTTTTAATGTAATTAAATTAGCACCGTTTTAAAAATACATCTTAGATTTACTAATTGAGTTTACCAATTTAACTTTTTTACGGACGAGGGTTATATGTAAATTAGTTTAAAAGATTGTTTTTTTGAAATTTTAAGCGATCAATGACTTGCGTAAATTTGCGTATAGTTATCAAATGTTGCAGTACAATTGATGTTAGTAGATGAAATTTCAATCTAAATAACACTCACAATATGCATGAATAAAATAATACCTAATGAGATAATTTTAAGCCGATGATGGTTTTGCAATTGTAGCGTATACTCCATTATTAATTATAACAATCGCAACGCAGCTTGATTCTAATGTAACACAATCATATTTCCTTTATTTCATTATTGTGTGCAATTTTCAATCAATTTACTCGTAAATGTGTATAATTTTAACTTAAGTGTACAAATATTGCAACGAATATAAAATTTTGCACTTAAGTTAAATAAGCGATAAAATAAACCTTTGATATTATTCGAATTATCGAGGACCTCCTTTTATTTAATTTAAACGATCAATTGATTTATTAAAACGATTAATAATTTTTATTCAGAGTGTGAAACAATTTGTTGTCTCGACACGTAAAATCTCAATTATTCATACGCATTTATACAGCTAATCGTACATCAACGCCAACTGATTCATCGATAAAACATTCGATTAAAGCTCTCTTTTCAAAATACGTATCTTTATATATAAATATATATAAATATATATATATATATATATATATATATATATATATATATATATATATATATATATATATATATATACACTAACGAAAGCTAACTTGTAGTAACATTCGTCGTTTTTTCGAATATATATAGTATATATATATAGATCTTCGAAGCAAATGCGACGTACACGCGTCGCGCAAACAAGATGGTGTAACGCGAGAGAGAGAGAGAGAGAGAGAGAGAGAGAGAGAGAGAGAGAAAGAGAGAGAGAGATAGAGCTTTCCCTCTCGGCCATTGTTATTGCATGAGCTTTCATCCGCCGCTTTCTGGATGATCTTCGCGCGTGTCTCTCGCTAAGCAATCCTCGTCGGCGCGTAGAATCAGTCAACAATCATGGCTATACATTACTATTCCCTCTTCTTGCGCTCGCTTGCGCGCCTCTCTATTAACAGCTCTGTATATGCGTTAGCGAGACACAATGGAACGCGTGAGTATATATACGTATATATAAATACCGTATATACGTGTATATATACATATATATGTATTAGTGCCAAAATTTGTGCGCTGCAGCGAGTAGGCAGCAGCCGATGTCGCTAAGTAATTAACGCGTTAATTGAAATTTTAATGGGCTTAAGGTGCGAGAATGCCCGCGAGCAGATGCGCGAGCATCTTCATCCATCCATCCGTCCTTTCCTTCCTTTTGACATCCTCTCTCTCTCTCCTCTCTCTCTCTCTCTCTCTCGCTCTCTCGCTATATTCGAGGTAAATATATGCGCGCGTGTATCTTATAATGTGCGAGGCTCGAGCGAATATGAGACACGCTCCGACAGCCTTTGTTGTCGAATGGTCCTTTAGGCGAGAGAGAGAGAGAGAGAGAGAGAGAGAAAACATACGCAATAAAGTATAACGGCGTGTGCGTGTGTATCAGGCTTTCTTAGTCATTTTTTTATGATCTTGTAGCTCGACAAATTATAGTTGAAATTTTTAGTAAAAGACTCCGAAAATGCATAACTCACTTTGACTTTGTTCCTTTTTTTTGTGGAAGTTATCTAGTTATAAATAAAATGATTGTGTTTAAAGTTCTTTTTTAAGTAAATAAAACTATTTCGATGATTTAAATCACTACTCGAACGATAAATTATTCGATAAAACTTGTTTTTATTAATTGTAAAATTTTTTTTTATAAAAGTACGTAAAATATACGTTATTTATTTATTATTTTATCTCAAAATAGAGGATTGCGTTATAAAAATAACGAGAATGAAAATTTAGCCTTTGAAAAGTTAACAAACGAACACAGCTATGAAACTTACATAATTTTATTCGAGACATTTAACGAAAGCTAACAAACGATCGAGTTTGATAAAGCAAATGTTTTGAAATCTGCCAATTAAAATCAGATCCATACCGGTGATAAAACGCATCTTGACAATCTCGCGGTAGTAACGGATCCGTTCCGATTCCTCGTTCCTGCAAGAATGCAAGTATGCATTGTCGATATATTTTAAATATATACGAACGAAATAATCAGTGTACGCGATGGGAATGAGAATTGATTACACACATCGGCGGGAATTAAATACTGCGCGACGTGACAGAACGGAGATTTAAAAATCCCTTGTATTCGTGAAAGTGTATACCGTGGAGAAATGCGAATTGAATTTATTTTAATATCATGCTTTACGCAGAAGTCGTATTGTTTCGAAAGTCGTAATACTCTTGTTTAGAATTTATAAGTATAAAATTTAATAATTCGCGTAATCTTTATTTATTTATATTTTTTTATATCAATTAAAATACTATTTTGAATAAAATATTAATTGTTGTAAAAAAAAAAAAAGTATTGTAAATCAGAAATCTAATTTAATTTAACTTTATTACGTTTGATTACGACAATGACTTTTTATTTTTAATACTAATTGACATATGTAACGAAGTAGCATTTCTGAGAAAAAATGTCGATAATGCAGTCGGCCGATACCGTTCGCTTGGAACTTTGCAAAATCGTCGCCAGGTAGCAGTTTTATATCGCAGCAATAGTCCGCGATCGGTAATTCCATGATAAAATCAATTTCTTCTTATCCCGTAAATTTATCTATGCACTTTTTACTGCATGATTTATACACTTTTGTTCAACTCGAATATATTGAAAAACTTAGTAATTAAAAAATGTTTTAATATTATTCAACTTAAGCTGGTAAAATGTTCTACAATGAATTTAATTAAAACTGCATTTTTTTTTTTGTTTTTTACTCATATAACGGTCTTTTAATATTGATGCTAAGCTATTTATTCGTCCCGTCAATCTTATCCACCCATCGACGACTATAAAAAGCAGCTTCTCGAAATTACTTTTTCGATTCCTCGCAATATTTGTTTCTGTGGCTGCGCGAAATCTACTTCCTCTCCTCGATGCGCGAACGATATACGTAAGCGAATGTTTTCGAAAAGGAAAAAAAAAATCGAGCGAAGGGGACAGGTGAAATAGGAACGGAGACGCGAGAGACGGAAATTTCACGTACGTACACATACAGGATGTATACGAGTATATGCGCGTTGAGCGTTTTACACGTCGTCGAAACTCCTGTCAATAAAATCGCTCGCTTGCTTTTTCCCTCTTTCGTTCTCTTATGCTAACGCATTATCTATCGCTTTCTTCGAGCGTTGCACTTTCTTTCGAACGACGAGAGCGAATGAAACGAGTATATTACTTTCATGCGAGACGTGTTGACGCGCAGTTGTGAGCTTTGGCTGACGTTTTCGAAATGCGCTTAATAATTATGTTGATTTATAAAAATTCTTTCTCGCTTTTAATTTATTTTATATAATTTAATCATTTCGCGTGATTAAAACTTTAATAATTTACGCAAGTTCATTCTTTAATCAATATAAAAAGAAATCGATCTTTTAATCAATTCGTGTAAATAAAAAAAATAAATGTGTACCTTGAAAACGACGATAACATAAATTTTCATCTGCTTTACTTCTAGAATTATAACAGTAGCACTAAAATTTTGTTTTCATTTTTTTTTTTTTTTTTTTTGTTTCAATACCATTAATGTATATTTTTTAACTACTATTTTTATTGGAAAATTGTTAACTATTTTTAAAGCAAAGGCGGTTACAAATAAATTGATATAATTTTAAATACAGCGAAAATTAAAAAAAAAAATAATAATAAAATCATGTACACATATACTGCTAGTGAATATTACACATTTATAATTTATAATATGAAATATAAGAGTATACACTCAAAAGAATTTCAGATTAGTAAATATCTTTAGATAAAAATATCGATAAATAGTAATAATCTGTCTCTGTAAAGTTTTCGGAGTTTGAAAATTTTATTCGCTTAAAAAAAAGTAGACGACTGTAACAAGAACCACTTACGTAAAGTTATCTAAGTATACTTACTTAACTTCGTGTTCTTGACAATTATACAAAAGTTTATTTCTTTCTTTGAAATCGTGAAAAGTTTAAACCACTTTATTAAGTTAGATCGAAATTTTTTTTTTTCACCTCAAATTGCTCATTAGACTTTGATGTTAAAGGAAAGGAATATTAATATACGAAAACGGATAAAATAAAATCAAAATTTTTGAATAAAATATACATATTTACAAAATTCGACTGCATTCCGTGCGTAAAAATAAATTTATTATTTACATTTATTATTTATCGTTTATAAACATCAAATTTCCAATTAACAAAGATAGCCGGTAACATGGTATCTGGCAACATCCCATATCTGACAACTATAACAATAAATACATTGTTCGCAAGTAACGAGGAAGAATCGCATTATGCATGTACGCGTGTAGTTTCTCACGTACACGTGCATATACATGCAAGCAATGTGCGCATCCCCTAATCGCTCCTTGGAATCCGCAATCTATGCCATATACGTTTGGTTTAATGGACATTCCCGTTTTTTGGGATCTCGGCCAAACTGTATTGCTACGAAACCGCAGGAGAAGGAAAAATAAAGAGACAAGGAAACGGACGAAATAATATAAATTTTTGTTAAATAAATTAGATATAATGTCACACAGTTGCATTAGTAATAGAGTATGTTTAAATAAAATATATTTATATTATAATCAGCTTTTTTATAGGGATTTTTTTAATTGGTATTATGTTTTCATTGAATATAAATAACATTTCAAACTTGAAAAGAATTCCTAGTCACTCGTTGAAAATTTTTATTTTTAAATATCGGTAAATATTTATAGAAAATAATTTATAGTTATAAGCGCATTTAAAATAAAAATTAAATACAGAAATTTTCTGACCAATCTGCGAAATAAAAAACATTCGAAAATCTATTTCGAAGTGCGTTTGCGAGCTAAAAGATACATGTCAAAGCTCAGCCGCCAGACACTCCCGAGGCCGTTCTAATTAAAGAATTCAATGCCACGGGCGATAGTATGTAAGTAGAATATATATATATATATATATATATATATATATATATATATATATATATATATATATATATCAGCTGTATAGTTGAATATGTAAGAGAAACGAAGAGAAGCTGAGAATTAAATGATTATTAGGATTATCGTCGTGTTAAAAGATCCCGGCAACGATACCAGTGATGTCGAAGAATCGGTTAAAGCGATGATTGTTACCGATCGTTGGTAAAAAAGAGAGGATCTAGCACTGGAATCGATCGAGATCGAAGCTAAATTGTGCTAATGAATTTAGGTTCAAATGTCGATGGATAAACATTATCTTGTTGTATCTTTTTTTTACACTTGCATTTTTTATGTTACAATATACGAAAAAAATTTTAATTTTGGTTTAATAATAGTTTATGAATAATAAATCTTATAACGCATTGCTTCTCACTAAATATTAAAATATTTGCCAATTTTTATCATATAATTAAGATTTTCTCGTACGAAAAAATTTATCAAAAGGAAATAGATATACTCTAAAAATATTATATGATTGGCAGGTCCATTAAAGCGTGAAAGTTTGTAATATTGAAACGCTAAGATAATAGTGATTGAATTTTCGTGCATTAAATTTTAATACATTCCATCAACGTTTATTTATTTATTTATTTATTTTTTTTTTTTTTTTTATTAATTCAACAATTTCTTTTACATTGAAAAATTTAAATAATTATTTTCGATAATTTTAATATCTTCTTATAATATATACTGTATATAGAATATATTTAATAATTATATTTTAAAAATTATGTTATTAGTTTCCCAGTATCGTAAAATTAAAATTCCCTTTCTGACCTACTAACACTATGTTACTAATTAGGTTTCTGATTAATAATTGAAAATGATACTGGGTAAAAATTGTCTATTTTTAATAAAACTTTTACGATTTAATCTAACGCATTGAATAATTTTGTCGAGATACGTTTCTATTATTAAAATATAGAATTGTAACGGATATTGTACAAAATAAAATTTTTCAAATTGACAATATAATATTTCAAACATATTAAAGCAATTATTCGCCGCACATAGTATTGATACGTTATAATAGAAGCAAAATCTATAGTGAAATAATTTTCTATTTCAATTACAGCGGATTTAATTTCGTCTTTTTGTCGTTGTAATTTTCAGCAATATTCAAAAAAAAACGTCATTATTACTCGATTAATTTTAAATTTATAATTAGTTAAGTCAAACGCCGAAATATTTTAACGAGCCTCCGTTTCAACAGAAAATAATAAATATTAATTTCATACGATACAAAATAATGACATCGAAGTTATTTTTAATATTTAGTCTCTAAAATTATATTTTGCAAAATCAAAATTCGACTTTCACGTTTAAGAACAAATAACTTCGTGATAAAACGCAGCGAGTTTCCATGTAAGCAAGACTTCTCACCTGCAATGCAACGAGAATATTTTATCGCTTTCTTTTCGGAAAATTCCAAGAAGCAAAAGATATGACGCCTTGTTGACGTATTTCACGAAACGTTACAAGGATAAATTTTTTTCATTTAAAATTTTAACCTTACGGACATAAATTCTACATTTTATATATTTTATTATATATTTATTAATTATGTATTTGCTAATTGATAATTTTTTTATTTACAAATGTGTGATGTGTGTTACTGATTATATTTGATATAAGAAGTCACTGAGCATATTTATAATTATAGTTGAATCTATATTTTAAAAGTCGTTTTGTAAGATTTTGAAAATTACGTGGTGCTTTCTAAAAGTAACATATATTTATTGGGTTATTCGAAAAAGACTGTCTCCAAATTGTTATTAGCATTATTTATTTTGATATCATTTTCTTATTTTTACTTATTTTTATTTTTAATAGATTGCAATGTTGTCTCATTTCGAGTTGTTTATGCATAGTCAAATCTTGATCAATCTCAACTTGTATGTGATTGGTGCACTCGCTTGGGTGGGGTTATCCCCGCCACTTTCACAAGTGCATATAAGCCCGAGTTGCAGAAGATTGCAGCAGTTCAATACTTGCAACCGATAGTGCAAGTTCAAAAAGACGAAAAAGACGTCAAAATGAATTTCCTCAGTCAATTATTGCATGTCATGGGAGTTTACAATCAAAGCATCGACTACCAGCCGAACTATCTCAAATGATTCTTTCCAAACTAGATACCAAATCTTTATTCAAAGCAGCTCAAGTATCTGGAAAATGACTGTCGATCTGCAAATCGACATCAACTTATCGTAGCCAAATTCGTCGTCGTATTCGACGACGTAAAAGACAACTGTCTTTAGTTGTTCAACCATCTCCTAAACGATTCTGTCCTAATAATCGCATTTTCCAACCAATAATTTTTCAACCTCAAACGCAATTCCGCAACACCAAACATTTAAATTACCCTTCTTGTTCATCTTTCAAATCTAATAGTAGATTAAAATTGTAATTCATAAAGTAAAATATTAGTGAGTAAATGTAATTATTATATAATTAATATAAGTAATTATTAGTTAGTATATGTAGTTACAAAGTAAGCATCATTATTAAATGATCATATCAATGGTCATTGATAGCTTTATTTAGCACGTAAATGGTGTGTACAGCGTGAAATTAAAAATGACACAAATCAATTGATAAGAAAAACGGAGTGCTTAACACATATTAATCGATTTTACTGACTATCAATATTGATTACAATGTCCTTATATAAATCATCGTTAATTATTATAATAATAAAACGTAGCCTACTAGTTATTTTAATAATATTATTTTACTGTATTTTTACAAAAATTCGTTAATTGTAATGTAAGCTATCGAAAATATTGTAAATTTAAAATTTTATGGTTATTGCGTATAATTCATTTGATAGTCAAGTATTACAGTAATGTAGAAATAATAGTTATAGTTATATAAGTCGCATTTGCAAATGCTGTATCATTATTTACATATTTAAGTTAAATGCAAGCATCGTTTAATAACAATTATGATAATCATATAATATTAGGTATCAAATAATCGTCATCTCGAAAACAAACGAAGATAAAATACAGCACATAATAATTTGCGAACTCGTGTCAGTTTTCCTCGTACCGCGTACACGTGTCGCTTTTTCTAGTTGATGCCCCTTTCTTTGCGTTGTAGGGGATGAAGGCAAAAAGTAAAAGCTTTCTGCCTGTCTCTCTCTCTCTCTCTCTCTCTCACTGACTCACTCACTCACTCAGCACGTAATGCTTCGAGAGGAGGGAATTTATTCATCTCCCTCGGCATTCGTCCAAAAGTGCCGGCGATTCTTTCCTCTCTTGTGACTTGACGGGGCGCTACGATACGATACTCATATGCCTTGCGCATCTATATACATGCATATCCGTCGATACTAATTATTAATATTTTGGGGAATAATTGCACCCGAAAATATAACGGCGATTGTTTTTCTTTCATTCGTTTCGCGACATGTGAAATTAGCGGAGTTTTTTATTTACTGATTTATTGTTTGCTACCTTTCAAGTTTACATCGGTGATCGTTTGTGTTTTCTTAACATTATTCAATATTTACTTTTTAAAATACTGTATCAACATATCTTAGATTGAAACTATTCAAAATGTTTCGTCTAGTATATTTTATAGATAATTTGAAATGTGTATTTCTCATCAAATGTACGTCTTCTAGTCTGCTTGTATTACTTTGGGCATGTTATTTACAGATATTATATTTAAAAAAAAGTTATTAACAAATTTTTATAATACAAAATCAAAAAGACATTACGAAATCATCGTGTTATATCACAACTGCAACGAAACAAAAAAATTCTCTTGCCAATTCGTGTTTTGAAAATGTCATATACCCACAGGCTGGAACGGGTCGGCAAGGACCGTCATGCTAATAAGGGTGGCACACGCATCGAGGCAATTAAATTGCTTCGGTCCCCGTGGATTCGTTATAACCGCCGGTGATCTTCGTCGGTTGGTGCACGTATATACATCGCGCATACGACGACGCAATTTGCATGAAAGCAAGATATGAGCGATCGCCCCCGCTTTTCCGACAGCTCCACTGCAAGCTGTTTAAGCTACGAATAAATTCATCGCTCCCGTTATTTTATGCGTATCGGTGTACGTGTATGCGTGCGAATGACGACGACTACGTTGTATACTCGAGTTTTTTACGCAAGTACATCACCCGTGCGTCATGCGACGGTGTTACACACGATGCGTAGACCGAGAGAAAGCGATCGAAAGTGAATGATTGCTGCTATTTGAGATGATTGAGTCTTAAAAAAAAAAAAACGGTGCTGCTTCTAACTAAATATGGCTAGTCGTTTACAGGAACGATATTCATTCGGTAACACATGAATACGCGTTAAACGAATTTTTTTGGGACTTACTAAATACTATTGGGAAACTTTGAAAATATTAATTATTAGTTAATACATAAAGTTCATGCATACCTTTTTTTTTTATCAAAATGACGATTTTCACAAAAACAAAAAAATTGTATTTCGAATTTAACAAAATAAAATTCAGTTAAAAAAGTTCTTAGAGACGACGTGTTGTAAAATTTAAATAACGTAAGCAACATGTAGGTACATGTACTTATAAACTTTCGTATAAAACTTTCTTTTCGAAAACTGTTTAATAACGATGCTCTTCCACCTGTTACGATCTTGTAGCAAGTTTATCTTATCAACAAGGACTGTATTACGATAAGCCATAATGATTAAAAGTGCAGTCGTAGAAATTCTGTATAAAAAAAAATTGAGCACTGCAGGCACTACACAAATATTTTAATCGTTAATCGATTATTTCGTATTTATATATCTTTAGTCGGTAAATAAGAAAGGAGATAGAACATGATCGGTTCTTTTTTGAAAATAAAAATTACACAAACTCTTATTGTTAAACGAGGACGAGATGTATTGTGTTTGTTTACCTGAAAAGGACTTTACCGAAAAAGTTTTTGTAGAATCTCCTTTTCCTGCTACATTACAGCTCTTATTCGTTTTATCCCCCCGCTCTTCTGAAGACTTATCGCGCTTATTCACATTCATTTCGATTGTTGTTATATTAGTCGAGGGGAGCTTTTACGTTATCGCGGCACCGTGTGCTTGCATGGAATGCAAATGATGGTAATTCATGACCGTTTAAGCTTACCTTATTTCACATTATACCGTCGTTGATTAAATTGTTTGGAGAACAATTGGGTAATGAATTATAAAAAATTTTTTCATCGGTTGAGCTTATAACGAAATCGGTAACATTTCAGTTATGAAATAAATATGAAAATTTATTCGTTTGATATTGAGTAAATTTAAAACGTCGATGTAAAGTAATAAAAACTATTCTGTAAATATAAATTTCAATGACTGGTACGACGATATTTTATAGGCATGAAAGTTTTAAGTGATGTATTTGTTAAAGTTGGTAATCAATGAAATATATAAACGCTTTTATAACTTCATTTAAAGAATGAAAGATAATCTGAAGTAAGTTTAAAACCCAAAGCAGAGCTATATGCTGTTGCTCCTATATTATAATTATGAATGTACATATTCAGTTCCATAATTTTAGATGCATATTACCTCGAACATATGATTATGTTAATGAGTGTTAAAGAAACTAGAACTGTGCTTATTCTCTGCGAATACTAGGTTAAAATTATTTATATCAATAATTAATTTGTAATAATGTATACAATATAGTATATGAAAAAAAAAAACAAATTTATGCTTATTTTTAAGTATAATTAACTCCAATCAAATTTATATAAATATCAAGTTCACATATATTCGCAATTGTATTTTGCGTGCTTCACAAAACGAAAAACTTTTTTACCTTAATAATGAAGGAGATAACAAATTTTATTAAATTACATAACAAAATAAAATTATTTAAAATTTTAAACATCTAACAAAATTTTTAATCGAGCGTAACTCGAAAAAAAAAGTACAAAACTTATTATTTTCAACCTCTTGTAGCAAATAAGTTTTTTTCATTTTCACTACCGACGATTTTACGCCTACGAAGTTTTAACGTTTGAGTAGCTTTTACTCTACCTTTGTAAAACGCTTCTTGAAGTTTTATCTCAATACTTTCTGTTACAAAAAGTAAATCATTGAATAGTCGCAAACTACGCTAAAGTTTTATAATACATGAAATATTAATTAAAGCCACAGATAAATATTAAATCATAAATTTTATGTATTGGTTGATACTTTTATTTATTTTTTTTTTTTTTTTTATAAAATTTACGACAATAAATATATTCAAATCCAACGGTGATTATAATTATATATATTTTTTAAATTTGATTTAAAATTATCAAATTAAAATGTTTTGATTGGGATCTTATATTGTACGTTATGTAAAAGCGGAACTAATTTTCGTTTGTAAATGATGACTATTTTGATATATCAAAATATGACTTTTTAATACCGAAAATGTCATCGCTACATAGTTTACGAGGCATTATAGTTGACGAGCACGAGACTGCAGTTCACTCTGATAGTAAAATCAAACATTCAAGCGCATATCGCAACTGTCACTTTTATTAGTGTATCAAATAAAATCACTGGGTATGAAGTAGTTTATACTGTGTAATCTTTTCCGTATACATTATAAGGATGCGTCGTAAAAAAAGATATTCGATAAAATCGACGTTTTATCTTCTTCGAAATTGTGTACATATTACTTTTTGATGGAATTGAAAAATATATATATAAATTTACACATTTTAATATGCTAGATTTATTCGAAAGAAATTTTAGTACTTAATTAAATTTTATTTCATATAAACATAAGGAAAAAATACTAAAAAAAGTAGTTTTTTTGTTTTTTTGTTTTTTTTTTTTTTTTTTACACACAAAACAATTTCAATTTATAACTATTCGCTTGTTTACTCATTATGTTTGCAATAATCGCATATAATTTTATTAATTTCGGAAACTTCCACTTTTTCAAAGTAGACGTTTATTTTGCATTTCTAAAATACCTCGTTATTTCTTGGGCACACGTAGACAGCACTTTTAATCCCAATTCATTAAATACAAGGTATATAAGGTAAAACGTACATACAAGCATTAACCCTCATTTTCACACGGGTCGGGTATAAATTCAACTCTTTTCCTCGACTCGACAAGCTCACGTAGCGGTCCGTTAATTCGTGTAAGCAAACGTCATTGCGCGCACGTGATTTTCTGGAGCTTTAAGAAAATCGTATCAAAGAAACTTTACTCGAGGTGGCTTATACGTGTATCGCTTGTACACACGCGCGGATTTTGAAATTATTAACGCAAGGGTCAGTTCGTATTACCGCGAAAAAAAAACGACGACGACGACGACGACGGGCGTTCGTTATACGTTGACGCGCGCGAGGAATAAAAAAAAAACTTGGAGGGTCTGGTAAGGGGTAGTCGCTTTATATATAATACGCGTTCGTTAACGTCGGTTATTTTTTTTCCTTTGAAAAACCCGAGCTTTTTTGTCAAAAAGTGGTGACGCATTATGAGTTGACGAATTTTCTTTTTACAAAATTGGTTTTAAAATTTTCATGGAATTTTTTTTATTTTTTTTTTTTTAATTTTTGTAAACTTCTCTTTTATTCTAAAAAAGAGAGAGAGAAAGAGAGAGGGAGAGAGAGCGAGAGAGAAAAAAGCATCAAAACTGTTAAAAGTGGAAGATGATTTAATGAGGAAACTTGGACGCTTTAGTCGGTAAATTAAAAATTGCGGTTTAATTAATTTACACGTGGAAAATTGAGGTGAATTTTCAAACTACCGCGGCGTTTCGTTAACGTTTGACGCTAAATACTATGCGCCATACGCACATGCATACCCAGTATGTTACTTTTCATAGCGTTTATTGCTTTTTATTCGAAGTGCAATACGCGCGCGCACAAGCAAGCAGTCATTCAAATTTCATTAGTTTTTTTGACATCATTTTATCGAGGAAATTAAAACGTTTTTAAAGTTCTTTACTAATAGAATTATTTATAGTATGATATTTTTTTAACAACGAGAAATAAACTTACATTTTGCCTACATAGAAATTATTAAATTTTTTTTTTTTTTTTATTATTTTATTTAAAATAAACCTTTTTTAAATTATTTATTAATACAATGTGACTATAGGGTATTAGCGAAACACTCATTTATTAATGATCTCTAAATAATTTAAAGTATTTTCTCGTATTTCCTCGTTATTACTCGTGATTTTAAACCGCAAGCTTTTGATACAGTGATATTTTTTATTCAAAACAATCAAGTAAACAAGCCGAATAAAAGAAATAAAAAAATGTATCAAGTGGTATTACAAAAGGCAAAGCTCGCGAAAACAAATAAAAATCTAAAACTGTTTCGTTTGCAAAAAGAGATAGATAGGAATGAAAACAAAGTATATCGTTTCATAAATCACCATCAACGAGTTAACGATTGTTTCGAAGAACTGGTTTCTTATTTTAGTTTACTGGATTTATCAATCTTTGTTTGAATATTTTTCCTCTTTTGTTCTGCCATATGGAATGGAGATCAATATCACTCAATTAGCTTGTACATCATATATGATAAAAGAGTATTAATAATGTAATTATGTATTGAATAGCTTATAAAAACACTAAGCTTTTTTTTTAAAAAAGTTTAATGTCTTTTAAAGCTTGGCCCCTAAATTGCTTTTTAAAAGCACAATTGATAAAATTTTAAAAAATATCAATTTCATTTATTGTAATAACTGTAATTTTTGCAGTTTATAAAAATGTTTGAATAAATTTTTTTTTTTAAGGATCAATTTATTCTTTGCTTCGTGAAGCCATCGATATTCTACAATATTTCACATCTGATTCTTAAAATCTTAGCAACTCACTGAATGATAAAAACATCTCGATTATTATAAAATAAAGAAAGTTTGAATGATATATTAATTAAATGATAAAATTTTCCATCGACAAAGAAAATTTCATAATCCACAAAGTATTTTAAAAGCTATTTATTAGTAAAAGTAAATTTTAAAATGGCCAATGAATTTACACCAATTCATTATCGGCACATTATCCATTACAAATTATTTCATCAAACTCAACAATTCTTTCTCAAGCTTAAAAAAATTCTGGACATTCTTTTCAATCTCAAATTGGCTATACCAAACCATCGCATTTTGCTTCCTCGCGCTGGATTAAGAAAGGGTACAAAGGTAATCAGAAGAGCGTAGCGACGTTGTATCGTATTAGCCAATTAGTAGAAAGCGTATCTATATGTAGGCAGTATAAACAGAGAGAGAAAGAGAGAGAGAGTGAGAGAGAAGAGAACTGAAATAGATCATGGATGATCTGCGCAGCAATCGATTAAACGTTACACAGAAATGAAGAGATGAAACTTCGGCGAAATGTGGGCGTATAGGAATACCATAAGGGAGATTAATTCCTATGGAATCGACGTTTCTTGTGATTTTAACAAAGAGACGACCGAATGATTAAAGTTAACGTTCGTGCTAAAGCTTTTTTGATACGTCAAAGCAAAGTTTTATTAAGTGCTTTGTACCTAATCGGACATCTTTTAAGTGAAGAGATAGGAAAAGTTTAAAGGCTTTTGTTTTTAACTTGCAATAATGTAAATAATGTAAATTTTCGGTAGAACTGCGTTATCTTGATTGTAAGTAAGCATATAGTGTTTATTAAACTAGATTAAGATCGATGTTTTTTTTTTTTTTCACACCGATAAAATTATTTGAATGAATTTTCAGATCTGTACTATATTCTTCAAACAAAGTTTTCACTTTTATTAGTACACGCGTATCGAAAGTTTTCTTCTTTTTGAAGCAACAGTAAAAGGTGGATGAACTCTATAATAAACAAAAGTGAGATAAAACTAGAGGCAAGTGTTTGATTTTAAAATACAATATTGGCACTTCCCCTTATCCTAAACACTCAATACGGGATTAGATTACATCACTTGAGACCAGTCAGAAAGATTTCCTCTTTTAAAACTGATAATTTTTGTAAATACATTATTTAAAAGCAAAATAATATATTTTTATCGAAATAAAATATATCAGTTTGTTTTACATTGTTTTTTACATTGCACATCGCTCGGTCATTGTCCTTTCGATCGAATTCAAATTATCAAAAATTAGATAAGATACGCGCGCTTTTTTCTTAACATTATGCGATTATAATTTAAATTCTTTACCTCCCCCTCCCCCCTCCATTTCTTTTAAATTATAATTTACATTCGCGTAGCAAACAAATTGCTATTAATTCAGAACGACTAGCTTTAAATTTTTCTCGAAACGTTCCAAATATTCCTCGAGAAGCGCGAAAAGGAATGTGTATTTATCCACTGACATCATCGTCGTTTACGTCCAAAACTGCTAGATTACAAAATCAACGGCTGAAGCTTTACGCGTGTATTTTCGCACGTACATCGGTAATTCGAGTATGTATGCACATTTTTTTCTCCCCTACGCGTGTATACATTATATAACTATTCGTCTTGAGATACTAGACGATGAAAAGATTTGAATTAAGCCAGTGACCGAGCTGCTGGCTCTCTCGCGGATCATTGACCTCCAAGCTCGCGCTTTAAACGTACATAATCTCGCTCGAACGTGCGAGCGGTACGGCTCGCTTTGTACTCGAGCGTTTAATGCGAAAATTTGCTGCGGGTTGTGAATGAGAGACAAACGAAACTTCACGCTTATCTGTGTGTTGGTATTTATAGGGGTTGGATTGGTGTATTCGATCGTTCGCGTAAGCGTAATGTATAAATTAAAATTTCAAGTGTATATTTTAAAAAATTCTTTAATTTTCGAGAAAAGTACAACGTTTTCATTTTTATCGTTGAAAAAAAAAAAAAAATAAAACACACATTTAAAAAATATTTAATGTTTTTCAAAATATGTTGCATGAAGATGAAAGTTTTATTCTCATCTGATACAGTTGAATGCTTAACGTTTAAATAATATCTGGTGCTTCAATAGTATTTCATTTTACGTTAATTAAGTAGATTTAAATATTAATTTTTCAAAGGTAATTTTTAAAAGTTTTTTTCATATCTTATTCATTTCGCATGATGAAATATTTATTCTCTTTTTAAAAATGTTGAATTAAATTCCATTTAATGAAAATAAAGGAAATTATTCGATTTCATCAAAGTGAAATAGTAATATTATTTCTTTGTTGAAAGTGTACAAATGAGCTAACTTCTAACGATCTTTAGAAACACGTAGAATTAAAAATAAACCTACATAACTATTTTTGTTTGTATACGCTTCTATTGATAACAGTTCTTAAAAATAGATTATTTTTATTAAATATTTCTACATTGTCAATGTAATATTTGGAATTGGATATAAAAAAGAGCGACCAATTTTATTTATTTTATTGAATTTAAATAGGGGAAAAAAAAATTTTTTTTTTTTCTACTTAAAGAAATTTTTAAATAAACGATGAAACCGTTGCAATTTTTGTACTTTAAAATTCATTAAAAATTTTACACAAACAAACCAAGAGCTGTAGTTGTTTAAAAATGAAAAATAAATTTTAAAACCGCATAAAAACTAAATCTTTAATAGGTCAAGGCTTGAAAACAAGATAAGATAAAATCGGTAAGCTTACAAGCCCAATTTTTTCTACTTTTTCGACAATTGCGTAACTTATAACGTTAGTTAGGTCTCGGGAAAATAGGAAGGCATATAGGTACACGGGCGCTAATTAGCGCGAACACGAATGTGTGGCGATCTAAGTAGCGACTGACGATGATTAACACACTTTGGCCTGCGGCATCATCGCTATCATCGATATTCTCAGATTTTCTGGAAATATGCAGTTTAACTAACGAGGCGTATAAACGAGATCGATTTTGCTTGCTCTATGCTGCGCGTTACGTGCCTAAAATTTTACAACATGAACAATGTAAACTTCAACTGAAATTACAGGTATAACGAGCTAAAAATAATTCGTTAATTTTGTTAATTTAGTGTAAAGCTTGCAATTTTTATAGCAATTTGATGCAATTATAAAATTTTACTGGCGATAAATGGAAATTTTCGTGCTTCGAACACCTAGATTCGATTGAAAATTCACTGATGTTATTTTAACAAAATTCACAATCGGTCTTATAAAAATTAACAATCGGTCTCTTGATCACACCACATTCTACCGAAAAATTTACTATCAAAAGCAGCATTTGTATAATAACAACTGCGGTAAAGAACGACAGATAAAGACCTTGTCTCTCAATTTTATGAATTACGCGTCGCGAGGTTATTATCAAATATTTAAAAACGAATACACCGTCTCGGAGCGAGCTCTATTTAAAGCGCGTCGTCGACGCCGTGTCTTCGAGAGAACAAGGTGCGTTTCCCAAGCCAGATTACATACACATTAGCGTACACCTATGTATCAGCGAGACACCTGTAACGTCGGTCGGTCAAGAAAGAATATGAGAGAGAGAGAGAGAGAGAGTGATTGCTTTGTTTACGTCGGATGGAGGATACAAAAGACGTAGAGCTTTTATGCACTATTTTAAAATCATGAGGGAAGCTCGTTTTATACATCTCTGCTCTCTTTTATAGCGTCGTTGTTTTATAAACTCGGGGGTGCACGATCACGGATTTATTTATATTATCTCGATTGTAAATTATTTTCAAAACAAGGAAAGAAGTTTTATGGCCTAGTTTTTAGCTTTATTTTTTAATAGAATTGATTTTTTTTTTTTTTTTTTTTTTTTTTTTTTTTTTTTTTTTTTTTTTTTTAGAATTTACTAAAGTAAATAACTACGTCGATAAAGTTAAATATTACGTTTAAAAGTCAACAAAGCTTTTGTTATGAACCAGTTTATCGATCGTAAAACAGCTATAACACCGGCCATTTATGCGATAATAAAAATTTGATTTACGTAATTAAACTGTAAAATTGATACATTTTGTTTCTAATTTACGCGCCTTCGCGTAAATTTAATGCACAATTTCAATATTTTTGTTATAGAAAATAGAAACAAATAACGTAACAATTTAATATGAATGTAATATCTATATCGCCTTTCATGCTAATTTATCAAAAGGGCCATAATCTTACGGAAGTATATATCACGTAAATCGTTATCCGACACCTTTTCACAACAGCCGTTGGTAGTCCGGGTGCGCGTCTAGAAATTTTATCTTCATTAAAACTAGACATTTCAATCAGAATATTTCTTGCGCGCGCCCGAGCTTATTTAAAATTTCTGAAACTCGTCAACGGCACGACGTCGTATAATAATCGTAAAACGCTCCTCCGGGACGGAGTAGTCAGCCTAAATGTTATGCTCTTTTAATCGTTTAAATGTTAACGTAAGAGCGTGAATGTCGCAAAGCTAGCTCGAGTAACTCTATACGTGGCGTTGCTCATTAATTTTGTAAGCGAAATGCATGTGCTTTTTTGTTTACGAAGGATGATTTTTCTAGATTTCGAACAATCGTGGATTTTTTAGAATTGAACAATCGTATAATTATCGAGAATGATAGATTTTGTTAGATTAAGGTTATTTGAGGTAAAGTATAAAATACAAAGTATTGAAAAAATATTGTTTAAAAACTATCTACATTTAATTAACTTTAGTAAACACTCGCAGTTATAAAAAAAAAAAAACATTTCGAGACAAAGCTGAAAAAAAACCAGTTGCTCGTTATACAGATGGCTGGTATAAAAATGCACTCGAAAACAATCTCGTCATCAAAAAATGAACTTTCATGCGCGTCGACAAAAAAAAATTCAATTATTTTAAAGTCAATTCAAGATCTCTTTATAAAAAAAAAAAAAAAAACCATGCAGATGTGCAAATATGCAAAAACAAACAGAGAATCGAACGCAAACAAAAATCGAATGAAATTAATTTTAATTTCTCGTCCAACTCTGTGTTTTTACTAAGTTTCAACGTTACTCTCGACATAGCTTTACTACAAAATTACAATTCAAAGCTTATTTTCCAAATTATAGAGTTCAATTATAAAAAAAAAATGATGACTGATAGAAAAAGGATCTTCCGTGTACACAACCGCTCAAAAATATAATAGAAAATGCAACACTAGATCAGGGAAAATGTGGCGATGCTTCATCGCCGATAATCACAACGATATTAGTCGGAGAAAAACAACACAGCAGCGTGACAACAATCTAGTACCAGCCTTGCGGTCGAGCGTTAGCTCGAGGTGGACCAGCGACTCGATGGTGACTGGACGTAACCGACGGAGGTACGCGGTCCACGATGGACGGATCCATTTCAAGGATCATTTGCAGGTCCTCGTCGATCCCGACGTTAACTCGCACCGACTGTTGTTGATGTTGGTGTTGCTGCTGATGATGTTGATGATGATGATGATGATGCTGTTATCCACGAAAAAAAGTTTGTTTGATTATGTGACTGATCGTCCGATCGAATTTTTTTTCTTTTTTTTTTTCGCTTGCTTTATTGATTGCGTTTGGAAATCGTTAAAAATCGGTTTTATCATTGCTGCTGTTATAATTTTTGTATATTATTTGCATATTCTTTGATGTTACTATTTTTTATTTTATGCTTTGAATGCGTTTGAAAATAGTAAAGTGAGAAATGTTTCGTAATAAAAAATTTAAATGAAAAGATTCGCGATGAATTTTTTTCATGCTGCAGCATATTTTACGTAAACTATCTACCGTCAATGAATTCATCCAACAATAAAAAAATTTAAAACTCATCCAAGTTTATCTACAAAATTTATTATCTTATGTCCTATTAATATTCGGCTTCATCTAAGATAATTATAACTTGAATCTTTAAGAAAATAAATGACAACAATCATCTTTTATTTATCTTTACATTTGTCAAAAATAGCTCAATTATTTATCGATCCGATCATTCAATAATCTTATATAAAAATTTTGCCGACCATCAAAACGAAAATAAAAAACGATTGGACGACGCACAGCGTCATTAAGTATATATAGACGCGTGCATCGCACATAACCAAACAAAACCAATAATAGCCAGTGGCTACGAATCGACGGCGATCCTACACCTGTTCCCTGACGGGCGAAGTCGAAGTCGCCGACGACGAGTCTCTCCGAGTCGGTTGGCTCAGGTGCCTCGGACTCGTTCCCACTCTGGCAACGCCGCCAGCACCGCAAACACAACCACTAACGCCACCAACACCACCAACACCACCACCATCACCACCACCACTACTACCAACACTACAAACACCACCGGCACCAACGACGACGGCACTACTATTCTGATCAAGAAAGCCGTTCGACCTTGATAGTTTTGCTAAGCTCTCCAATATAGTCAAGTCCGAGAGCTGATGCTGCTGCTGCTGCGAATATCTGTCCAACGACAAAGTCGAGTCAGCAGCGGCGACGTTCCCGTTAGATTCGCCGTAGCAATTGAGCCCCGAGTCCAGATTTATGGTGGTGGCCGCAGCGACGCCAGCAGCGGCTTTGTCGTTGTCGTCGTTGATGCGCTCGAAGCGCGACACCAGCTCCTCGAACTCGACGATCTGACGACGCGCCGCCTCCGACGAGGCGCGATACATATCCGTTACACTCGCGCCCCAACCACAACTCGTCGCTTCTCTCTCTCTCTCTCTTTCTCTTTCTCTCTCGCTCTCTCTCTATCTCTTTTCTCTCTCTCTCTCTTTTAGTTTGGCTCGCTATTGTTCCCTCGTCTTGCTCTTACTCTTAGCGCGCAAGATGCGCGTCTCGCTCGTATTCTTTGAAAAATCCGATCGTTACGTTTGTTGTATAAATTTATAGGAGGAATCTTGCCAAGCGACGTGATTTTTTCATCTTTTTGAACGAATGCGTTAAAATCTCAATGGAAACTCATTGTCGTTAGTTGCCGACTCGCGTATCGCACGAAATTCTCTAGTCGTCTCAGAAACGTTCGAAAATCGACCGATCGACCGATCGGAAGAAGATACGGTCCACGAATTGGTCGATGATCATTACCCGCGCGTCGTCGGGATGCTACTACTACTCTTCTGTCGGTGAAAATTTTCTCATAGTAGAGAAGGAAAAACGAGTGAGAGAAAGAGATGAAGAAAAATGTGACGAGGGGAAGGTAAAAGAGACGGATTTTTGGCAAGAGTAATCGGTATGACGTAGTCGACGAAACGATCTGCTCGCTCTATCTTTTTCTCAGGGCGAGATTTTGGCAGAGAAGCGCCGAGGCGTCAAAGGCTTTTAAATGCGACGAAGCGTTTCCTACTTGCGAGTTTCGATTTTTTTTTTTTTTTTGTGCTTGGCTATAGATAGTTATATACACGTATATATGTTTATTTATGTTGGAGCATTATGATTATACTGCCATTCATATAGATTCGACAATCGAGCCAACTACGAATACTTTCGATGATTTTCTTCGAATTTATAGTCAATTAGACTGTCATAATTTTCAATCGCGGATTTCATCTTTTTGTTTCTGTTATTTTTTTTTTTTAAAGGTATTTAATTTAAAATATATTTTTTGTTCAAATTTCCTTCGTCAAATCCTGTCTGTTTAAAAAATAAATAATTTCCTGGTGAATGATTCGATTATTATTTTCCACTATACAACATGTGAATTTTGTTACATTATACATTTTTAATATTTTGAAATTTATTTAAAACTTTGCAAAAAACATAAAAAATTTACTATATTTAAAGATTACATCTTTTTGGATATTGTAATTACAATTGAAAATTGTCTAAAATTTTGGTTAATGAATTCAAGTTTTTAAATAATTATTGTTAAAACAATTCTTGGAAATCCGTCAAAATTACTTGTAAGAATGAAAATAGCAGTAAACTGAACACCCGAAAGTTTTCACGGGGTTAAGGTTATATTCCAAGTTTACTTTACGGTTCATTCTTCGATTTTATTTTTAATCTTGTATTTCGAAATAAAAATATACTTTTATATATTTAGCTGATTGTTTAGAGATGGCGAGTCAATGGAATTCTAATTTTATAAAACTACTCTCTCGTAACGGTAAATTCCTTTGTATTAATAAACGTTTAGCTCATATATAAATGATAATCGATGTATTGTGTAATTATAAAAACATTAAGAAGATTTAGGGAATGGATATTTTATTAAATGACAAGCTTTAAGAATGTATATCAATATCTATATTAAAAATTTGAAGAATTATTAATTGGAAAAATTTATTTTTGAATTTAATTTTTTAAAATGTTTTGCGATAGATTCCAATGATAGTAAGAATAATGAAAAATAATTCAAAATTAGGTAAATACAGTAAAAAAACTGCTACTTAACTGTATTCCTTATAAAATATAAATATAAATATACACACACATAATTAATAAAATATCATTAATCATTTTATATTTGTAAATAAAAAAAAAAAAAAAACCTAAATATATTTTAACTTTGTAAAATGATAATGACAAAAGTTATACGTAAAAATTAATAAGACTGTATTTACTATGAAATTAGAATAAGACTTGTAGATTTTATCGAATGTGGTGATTATTTTTTTTACCTTGATCGACAGAATAAAATTTATACGCAATACCTAACAATTAATTAGGATCATTTTTGACCGTTTAAACTCATAAATTTTGAGAAAAGAATGATTTTTTTTTTTATTTTATGTAATTTCTTTATCGGTGGTGAACTTTATTGTATATTTTTGATTAAAAAAAAAAAAAAAAAAAAACATACAACATATATAATAGCAAGAAGTTCTAATATAAATTCAACATCTGCAAATACAAGTAATAAAGGACATTTTATTCAGATTGATTGCAATTTTTAAATAATATCCTTTTTGTTTTAAATTTATTATCGTAATTTTATCTTTCAAAAATAAAAATTTTTTTTATAAATTAAAAGACGTTTACGACAGAAACATCAGATAAGAGTTATATTGTATACCGTATAAGAGATTTAATTTATTCAACGATTTATCTTTATAAATAATAAAAAAATAAATAAATAGTAATAATAAATTTCACGACACGACTAAGATATACGTAAAGATATGCCATTCGATTAAATGATAAAAATGCACACGCTGGCATTATCGTGAAACGATCCGGCGCGTCGTCCACAATCGATTGTCTCGTTAGATGCGAAAAGGTCAATCGTTGACAATTAGGGTAGAGGAGACGACAGGGCTTACGTATACACAGTAGCGACTGCGATGGGGAACAGCTCGAAGAAAAGAAGCGCATTGAAGTTACGCAATATTTATATTGAAGAATAGGCTGATGACTGGGTCTTGTAAAAATTCATCGTTGAAACATAACTTTTACAGTATATTTTTACAAAAATAAATGCGTAATAACGTCGAATCACACTTTTACACAACGTAATTTATTAACTAAAAGCAAACGTGTAGATAATATCTTCGAATCTTCGCTAAAATAAATGAGAAGAAGTACAGTCGATTTTGCATGTTTACGAGATTGAATGAGTAGACACGCCGTACAGATGAATCGAGTACGGGCAGTTGATGCGCGACGTCGTCATCGAGACGCAAACTCACACAACTTTCTCATACACACACACACACACACATCTCGACAAAATACTCGAGAACGAAGAGAGAAGAGAAGAGCGTTAATCGTTTAAACGCGCACGTGTTCGTTTCGTGCGACACATTTTTACACACAAACCTAATATCTTACGCGTAAGAACGTAGCAATCACGTGCGCCAATGTGTGTGTGTGTGTGTGTGTATGTACATCTACCGAAAGCCGGTTCGCACCGGATCGTAAGGTTCCATTGACGATGGATTTCCGTCGTCGCTTCTTCGTGTATATGTGTATATACGTGTAAGCGAAAAAGAATAACATAATCCGTGGTGTTTATTCGATTCTCTCATAAGCGGCTTTCACTATTTCTTTATATTAGAAATTTTTTCTTGCTCGCTTGTTTGCTTCTCTCTCTCTCTCTCTCTCTCCCTCTCTCTGCTTCTTCCTTTTCCATCTGCGATAACAATCTTTCGATTTCTCGTGTGAAAGAATTTCCATAAATTTGACGATTTAATATAGTCATAAACCATTCCTTTATGAAATTAAAATCAAAAACTAATATAGTTGGAGAGAATTGTTTAAAAAATTCACTTTTTTATTTTCCTGAAATATGAAAATTCATATCATCATGCAATCTATACAAAGCTGCTTATTTTTTATAATTTTAAAAGAACACTTATTGCTTACAGTTGTGTTAAATTATTTAATAACACATTTGAATTGTCAATTTAAAAGTATATTTATTTTATTTTCTCAATTCAGCCATCATTACGTGAACTTGACACTATATGCAAAATAATGAGAGTTGAGAATATAAAATTCTATTTAAAATGGTAATCCAAATAGTAAACTAATTTTTGATGGCTTTGCACACATTGTTATACGAGTACTTTGTATTAAAATTAGTTTTTGCGCGCACAAAAAATTTCTTTCGTGCGTTAAGATTAACCTACATAAAATAGCAAAAATTTACATACATTTATTAGACGTATAATTAGTACAAATAATACAACTGATTATTAAATAACAAATTTGATATTAACAGAGATAAATGTAATACATTTTTTATTAATCAACTTAAAAATAAATAAAAAAAAAGCAGCAAGTCAATGATAAATAAGCTAGGCACGTCGGTCGCATTTTTCTTCATCGAAACGTTGTCAACATCTGTCTCACAAACGTCGACGCGCCAATTATCAACAATTTACGCGGCTTACAAACCATTTTTATATATATGATATATTTCCGGAAAAGTTGACGCTCAAATTTTGTTGATACTTTACACGCTTGCAAAAGTCTGTATTTTGATGCGCTGATTACGAATCTAACAATTAAAACCACCGCAAATTGAATTTGCATGGCGAAAACGATTAGAAATCCATAGGAATCATGTTTTTTTATATTTATCTTAAAAAATACGAAAATATTACGAAAAATTTTTAAACAAAAGTTTGTAAATCATGTAGAAATACATCATTTAAGTTCATGCATTTATGCTCTATAACTCGTATTTTTTCAGATATTCAATACTAAATGTGGAAAACACATAAAACTCTTGTATCACGATTTCCTCTTAGAACGTCCGAGAACCCACTAAGTAAAAGTGCTGAAATAACAGGTTATCGAATAACCCAAATAACCAAACAAAACATACAATTCAAATAATCCAATAAATTATACAACCCAAATAACCCCATAAACCATTCAAAAAAAATTATCCAATAACCTAATTACAACCCAATAACTCAAATAATCCTAAATCTTCAATAACAAAATATTTTGCACGATTTTTTCGTAAACTATTAGTCGTATAGAAAAAATACATATAACAAAAATGATACAATTTGTTATTTGAAACATTTTTTGATTTTCTTAATAGTTTATCGGATAAATATAAAAAATCATTTTTATTATTCATAAATTTAACTTGCGATTTTAATTATCAGATTGGTATCAATGCGCTAAAATACGTAAGGATAAAAAGTATTAAAAAAATCTGCGTTTTACCTTTTTTTGAAGTACAGTTGATATAGATAAGAATAGAACAAACAAAAAACAGAGAAATATTGACTTATATGTGGGACGAATGTGAATACGCAACTTCCTTTGCTGCTTTACCAAGAGTATAAGTAAAACTTTGAAAAGTTACTGTACATGTTTACGCATATAAATTGGACAATCGTTCATCGTTGAAAAATAAAAATTTATAAAATTATTTTTTAATTATTCAAAATAAGTTAGATTTTGGAAATATTTTTTAATTTAATTTACGTGTACTCTAACGTGATTTCTAAACTCTATATTGATTTATTACTTTTGATATTTTTTTTTTCCTCCATTCAAGTAAAAAAATTTTGATAGAAAAAATTATCGTTTATCACTCGATAAAAAATTTTTTTTATCAACTCGACATATTTCACATAAAATTGTTTATCTTTTATGAAATATACAAAAGAAGAATTATTAATATAATTGTTAAATTTAATAAAGAGATTCAAAAAATTATCAACGTACATCCCAAATTTGTAAAAGAGTAACTAACCACTTTTCCATTTTCATCACTTATTACTATATTTTAAAGAGAGTAAATATTGACCTTGTATAAAATTCGTGTGAATACTGCAACGAGCGCATGAGTAATTCGTATATTCTAAGGACTTTGTATTTTTTTTTTTTTTCTTTTTTTTTGGGTCGCCTCATGTTCACGCAAGTGCAAAAAACCTTGGCAAGCGCGAATGCAACCGCGAAACGTCACGTATGACGTCGGATAATTTATAAATGAATATTAAATTAATTGTATTTACAAAAATGAGCACCGCGAAGAAAAAATAATGATAAATTTTGCACATGTTTTATAAATGTATATTTTTCCTTTTAAGTTTTTAACTTTATAATGAAATATTTTCAATTTCATTCAGATGTGCACGAGAACAAATAACTCTCATCCCCTTGTTAAGATTTTGAAGCTTGTATATTCGATACGTTAACTCGGGTCAAAATAAGAACGCAACGACTGCAAACATATTAACCGTATACAAAGAAATATTCTCTTATTCAAGAATTTCTCGTAATACGTTAAATTTTGTAATTATATTCGTTATAGTATAAACACATGACATGAACAAATTTTAATCGTTATTATTATTTTAAATTTCACTTCCTACATTATCTTATCAGCCATATTCATCGTCTCTCATTGTTGTTGCAAGAAGAATATGTGTATTCGCAAATGTTTTTCAACGGCGTGAAAATGACAATAAAAAAAGTGCAAGAATAATATCGCAAAGTGTAAAATTTGTGGGCAAAGAGCGACCTTTGTTAATTCGAGGCTGCGTTCTCTATCTCTGGCTCTCTCTCTCTCCCTCAGATCATGTGCTTTTTTTATGCACATGTGAAAGAATGATACTTTGTAGCGCGTCATCGGCTGCCGTTTATATTTTCGAAAGCCTTTGTGAATTCCGTTCGCGACTACTGAGTGAACTGTATATATGTTTGATTTACAAGATTGTCGAGATCGAAGATGCGTAAGGGACTGATCGTTTATTTAATTGATGCTTAGAAAATCGAACTGCTTTTTTTTTATTTTTTTTTTTTTTTTTATTTTGCGTTTCTTTGAATAATCCAATAGATTTATACTCGTATGATTCTAAATTAAAAACGGTTTTTGTTAACGTTTTTGAAATTTGTTATTTTTTATAAACAAAATTCAGATAAAAAATATTTGATTTTTAAAATATGTATCAAATCATCGTCCGATTCAATCGATCGAGCTCGCGCCGTAAACTCATTTTTATATCTCTGCATCTGCATAACAAATCGTTTGTACAATGAAAACGTAAAAATCACATCAACGAAAATTTGCGACGGTTAAATCATGTATTTCACACATCACCAAAAATTTCCTAAGTATTTTTTTTTCTCTCTCTCTCTATCTCTTTCTCTCTCTCTCTCTCTCTCTCTCTCTCTATTATTTGTGTCTCGGAGCGCTGTCTTTTTACGCTCGTTTGTGACGAATCCATGATTTATTATACACGGAAGTACGCGCTGGCGGTGTTTATATTTTTAAGCGAAACAGGAGAGAATATCGAGCTTGCGAATGTGACACAGCTTGGACGAGCGAATAATTCACTTTTGATACATATTTATTTGTATGAACGGTATATTCGATCGTTTTCGATGTATTTTTCAATTATCACCAGATGCAGATGCAAAAATTGTTTCGTACATTTATAAGGTTTATTGTTAATATTATCGATAATAAAACGATTATACGATGCTCGATTTACGTAAAATTATTTATTTCATTATTTTGTAAATATCTGTATCTAACATTAATCGGTCCGTAAAGAGATAACTTTGATAATGTTGTAATCGGAACATAATGTGTTATATGAAGCGCTATTGATAGATAATTATCCAAAAATTTGATCTACTATCTCGTTTAAAATTTTATAACAATTAAATATTCGTGTTTAAATGAATAACATAATTTATATTTGAAATACAAAATATACATGATATGCGAAATACGAAATGAGTATACATGATATACGAAATAGTATATGGCTATTAATACAAATGTATTAAATAAATGCTCTTAAAAATTTATTTAATAAGATTATTTCATTTGATTAATTTTTATCGAAATTCAAATGTTTTCTAACAAACAAAAAATAAAAAAAAAAAGCAACAGCGAGAATAACAAGAATAAAAAGACGAAAAACGATTCTTTAAAAAGTAAAAAGGTACAAAAATAAACGCACGAAATGGTTAACAAAAGCTTTAAAAACTAACGCGCACATTATTTAATTCATTTTATCTTTGCTCCTCCTACACGGCCTTATGATCCTTTTTATTATTGCGGCACATACCAATTTACTAACGTTACTAGTGCAACGTTCCGCTTTTTCGCGCCACAATTCCACCTTCGCTAACGGCTTTCGAGTCTCGTGGATATAAACAATGTATTGCTTAAAAACTGTTATCCTTTGTGTGAAAAAAAAAATAAAAATAATTAAAGACATTAGCTTATATATACTGCTTCGAAATTTATTTCTATTCGTTACGGTTTTGTTTATTAAAATTGTTTTCTGGCTTCGTTAAAAAGAAATTTTTTTTAAATTTTTGTGTCACTTTTATAAAAATTGTTACGCGTTATATCTTATATAACTTATTTTTACTTTATAACATTTTTAACAAGACGAAGCAATAAGTGCTTCTGTGCGTTTATAATTAAATCCCACAAACGCAAATTCGCGACGCGAACTTTATCGCTTATTTTTTGAAAAGACGCGTATTTTACAAAAAAATGTGCCGACAGCTGTTGGAAAACTCGACGCGCAGGACGAATAAACTCGGCGTTAAATATGCGCGCGCTCATAAAGAGAAGAAGAAATGCCAAGTGCAAAAGAAATGACTCGGATGGAGCCGCGCCTCTGAGCATTGAGATATAATTAGCTGCGAGATTTCAGAATGAGGAGAAAATTTTTATTTTTGAAAGAAAATATTTTGAGTGACTTATAAAGAGAGATTTTCAATTTAGTAAAAATTTCAATTATGTTAAAAGAAAAAATCGGCAATTTCTAAGCGTAGACTAGTGAAAGTTACGCGAAGATACTGCTCGTAAAAGCTTTGCAATAGTACATTTAATTTTTGTACTTTAAACGTAGATAATAATCTTATATTTTACATTAAATACGTTTCAATTTAACGCTCGATTGTTCAATTTTAACAAAAACTTAAAAAGAGGGAGAATGTAGAAAAAAATAAGCAAAGAAAAATATAAAGTTTTTAAACTCTCAACGCATTCAAATAATTTAAATGACAATTCTATGAATATTTTAAATCACAGCGGGTATACATATAAGAGTACAAATCTTTCAAGTAGTAACTACGCGAATTAAGTTTTAAGAAAGTCTTTCGCGATAGAAGCTTTCGCGACAGTAATTTTAATTGAGTAAAAGAAGGAGAGAGAAAGAGAGAGAGAGAGAGAGAGAATGAGAGTGGAAAAAGCAGGATAACTGCAACTGCACTGCAGCCAAAAAGAAAGACGAAGAAGCAGTCGGTAGTAAACTTGTATATGTATATATTAGAGAATATATACTCGAATGCGCATGAAATCTGCACTCGACTAAGCTCGCGTCTGTATAAAAGAGACACACCGACAGAGAAAGAGAGAGACAGAGAGAGAGAGAGAGAGAGAGAGAGCAAAAGTTCTGATTGGTCAAAAGGATTGGAAAGGTAGCGCGTTCGTACTGACATTTTCATCTTTCGCGAAGTATTTTTTATACATATAAACACGGGCGCGCGCGCGCGCGCGTACAATTGACTTTTCGACTTGGGGTAATTAAATTTCGCCTAGCGCTTGATTTTCTTTCGCTCTTTCTTGAAATTTTCCCTCGTAGTGGAACGCGACTGCGCTTTGGTGAATACGACAAACATAAGGCAAAAATTTTCGGGAGAAATTTCCTCGCTCGTGAAATATTGTCTATACGAAATTACGATACTACGTGTACGTTAAAATTTTTTTTCACTTTTTTCATTTTTTTAATTTATTTATTCTATTTTCTTTCTTTTTTTTTTTTTTTTTAACTCGTGCTCTAAAAAATATTTATTGTTTTACTAATATTCATATTATTCAATAAAAAAATAAATCACGATTTTAACTTGTCAGTTCAATTAATATTTTAGAATTATTAAATGAAATTCAAATGAACAATTGAAAATTTAATCATGTTTTCTTTTTTATTTTGTACGAGTGTAATTGTAACTTTTTCAGAGAAGCGAATGATTCAACAATAAATCTTATGAAGCACTGCTTTCTAAAAAATTATATAAATGTTCGCATTTACTTTACACTGATCGCTAATAAAAACGATAAATTATTCTTAGAAATAAGTATACAAATAATTATTTTAATCATATTATAAACTAACTAGTATTGTTTATGCTTCGAGAAATTTGAAATTAACATTTTGACTTTTCATCAATTGATAAATTAGAAACAAAAAAAATTAACACAAGATCAACGACCTTCAATTTTCACGTGAAATAATTCCTTGCAAATTGAAATCCCTAATAAACACTTATTTGTAATTCCATTTAACGTTCACATGTGCAATTCGAATTTTCTTTACTAAATCGACGTTTTATTTTTTTTTTTTTTTTTTTTTTTTTTTTTTTTTTTTTTTTTTTTTTGATTGTTTTTTCTTAAGGTCGAAGCAAAAACAAATTTTATCTTAAATATTCTGCACCTTTCGTTTATCGCGCGAGGTAAGAAAAAATAAGAAAACAAAATGATCTGCAACAAGCAACAATTTTCAATCAGCTTGCAACTTATTTCGGGAGCAAAGAGTAGTTCCTAGCAGCGCGCGAAAGTAAAGTTACGTCTTCTCGACGTACCTTTGCATCGCATCGTGAATTACAATTTATGCACACACACACACACACACACGCGCGCGCGTGCGCGCATACACACACACATGCGCACGTAAAATACGTACAAACATACGTCCTTACCTGCATTGCAACTTGAGTAAACCGAATGCTAACGAAAAGCTAGAAATTGCGATGTATATATGCGCGAATGTGTACGAGAGTGTACACCTATATATGTATACGTCTAACTAGGGAGAATTATATGTTCTCACCTCCTTTACCTTACTTACATATATTTACACGTGTACATGTAAGACTGCAGAGGAACGTATGCATTAATGCATGTACGTATGTATCTAAGAGAGACAGAGAGAGAGAGAGAGTTCCAACGTCGAGTTATATACAACTAGAATAGTGGAAATTCTTATTCGCGGAAGGTAGACTCTCTTGTTATTGTAAATAAGGCACAATATGTGTATATCTTTCAGGTAATGGTATACTGCTCAAATAATTCTAAAGGGTTAATTGCCAACTTTGTGACGGTGGAAAACAACGCGTATTTAGAAATATATATTTCTTTAGTTGCCTAAAAATATTCTAAGTATGGAATTAATCCGAACGATTGTTATCTAACTCGGTAATTTTATGTAACGCAAAAATAATTTTATAATGTATTAACGTGCAACTTTTTAAAAATTTATAACGATAAGCTTCGGCATATTTAATTAACATAAAGTTAATAAACAAATTTTATTATTTATATTAACATAAAAAATGTATTTTTTATCATTCGATCCTAATTTTATCGTATAATTTAAACGAGACGATGTAGTATTAAAAATTATTAAAATTTTAATTAAATATTCATTAAAATTTTTATTTTATTTATTTTATATTCATTAATATTGCTCATAAATATACATTTTATTGATAATATATCGATTATAACTTTTATCAAAAAACTCAAAATTAAACGTTAAATTAATCTAGCACTTCAATCCTTTTTTTTTCTGCAAATTCTCAAAGACTTTGCGACCGACGATTAATTCGCACCCACTTTACAAGTCCACGCGCATAAACTCACCCATACATACACACACACACACACTCACGTATACATACGCATATATACGTACAAGCAGACAAATACGCAACATAGATGTGTAAATCGCGCGAAGCGGACGTAACCTTGCGAAGGCATTTTCTCTCGAAAACAAGTGGCCGGACTCGATATAAAAGAGCCGCGGATAATTAACTGTAATTGTCGAACGTCGAAGACGCAGATGATGACAACGACGGTTATGTGACTTTGTCGTCGGCTGCTTCGCCGCTATATCAATTCCATTTCCTTCTACGAGATAGAAACAAACTTTCACGAAAGAACGAAAGAAGCTACTTCGCCGCTGTTATAGGCGATTCATTTCAACGAGTCGTTAACTAGGAGTAATTCTATAATTTTATGAGTGGATAGCCCCTTCTTTTCAATCGCTTTCTATGTGCGACCGGTTTTTTTTTTCATCTCATATCGCCGCTAGTTACTTTTATATGTATATATGAATTTTTTATCAGCAACGATGATTAAGTGAACGATTTAATATATGTATTTGTTTAAAATTATACCAGACAAATATCTTTAAAATTTTCAAACGATTACTTATTTTTGGATTAAAATTTTATTCCGTCGTAATATTTGCGCGTTCGTTGTGGATTTGCAAAAATAAATTAGCATGAACGTGATGATTAATTAGCCAATTATTTTTACAGTATTTTTAGCTCAAGGAAAATTTACAAGTAAATTAGTGAATTTCAAACCGGAATCTCCCGATTGATTAAAATCCTCCACATGCTCATTCTTTGTTTACAACGAGTTAATAGAATCTTTTTAATTTATCTGCGTAAATACATGTTGTAAATATCGATGAATTTCGTTGCGTATAATCAGCTTTATTATTTTTACGCTCAACGCAAACTCTTTCTTCAGTTTTGTACTTTTTTTTTTATCGGCACATCGCGATGGAATACGAAAAAAAAAAAACATTTTTTTTTTTTAACAGACATTTTTGTGTTTACTATAAATAACTTTTGCGTCATGCGTAAATATACAGGACGATTGAAATTTTTCATGAAAAATAATGATTCGTATGAAAAAAAATTATTAACATGGATGACGTATTTGTCGGGGAGCAGAAAAATTAAACACGTATATATGAATTTATATAAATTTTATTCAACAATTGTTTCACATTTCGAACTTGCGTATCATCGCGTTTGCACATATATAAACGGCAAATAGTTTAACGTATTTTTTAACTTCGAACGAAAAAATGTATATACCAAAGAGATAAATAATTTCGCACAACCGATATACGCGTCGATGCGCGTCCGACAAATTTACACGCTTTTGAAATGCGATAATCGTTCTCACGAAAATGAGCGGCTGTTACTACTGTCGTGAACGTATGGTATATATTATTCGTCGATTTATCGGTCGGCTTTTAATTAAAAAATTGAAAATCAATTTTTCCTTTTATTTCCACAATTTTAACTTCTTATTTTTTTTTTCTTACACTATTAATCTTTCTTCGTTTTTTTATTGCATATTGTTTGTTTAAAAAATTTAAAGTAGTTATCATTCGTCCACAAAACGAATAGTAAATTTTATTCCGGTTTGTGAGCGTTGGCGAGTGTCATAAAATTTACGCGCGTCTATGTGTCTCTTATAACTAACATAAGTAATAAATTCATTTTAAAAATATCAAATTTAATGTATATATCATGCCATATTATATGTATTTTCTTTCAACTATTTTTCGAAAACGAGATTTTAATTGCTTAATTGAACTTAAGAAAAACTGTAATTTTCCACAGTTTACAATAAACCAAATATTTTATTGTTTATCTTTTAAATATAACATTAAAAATTACATAAAATAGTATAAGGATCTTATATAGTTATCAAATAATTCTAAAAATAATTGACTTTGACAACGACCGCCAATTTGAAAAACCGTCAATTGACCGTCAAGTAAATTTTCAGTAAAATATTAAGATATTTGAAATACGCCGCCTTCTTTTGTCATAATCAAAAAGAATTTAGCAAAAATTCTTTTTTTATTTTGAAATTTTTGATTTGATTTGAAAATTTTTTTTTTTTTTTTTGCTACAAGAAAAAAAATTACGATACATTTGTCTTCTTCATTAACAGATTTCGCAGATTCTAACTTACCACCTAAGGAATATTTCTCCATAAACATAAGCTTAAACCCGTACACGCAAAAGCGTGGCATGTCTCTTGTTTACATAACGTCAATCGTTTTAAATTAAAAGTTAACATTTGACATTAAGTAATCGATATATATTATTTTCTCGTCTCTTTATATGAAAGCTCGTTTAATGAGTTAACGGAATCATTGTTTGTTTTATAACGATATCTTTGTTCTTCATTTCATTTTGAACAGTTATATTGCTTTACATTTCGTTTTATTAAGAGGAATGCGATAAACGAGTGGAACTATCAAGTTACAGTACTTTTTTCAAATTCTTTATTAAAATATGCATATTATTTCTCAGTAATCTGAATAATTGATTATTTTATGGCAAAAGTTAAGATTTTCGTTTAAAATTTGTTAACATTATGTACAAATAAAGTTCTATGCGACATGATTAAACGATTTTAAAACGTAAAATTTTTATTTCAAATTTTATATACATTTCGTATTTAAAATAAAATATAGAAACAGAATATTTTAAATTTAAATTTAAAATAAAAAAATCTGATATTTAAAAAGTGACAAAAATATAAACATGATACAAAAAATTGTATTAACCAATGCTAATGTTCTCTTTTAATTATTTAATTCCCAAAAAGAATCAAACAATCATGTCAATGAAGAATAAAAATGAAATATAAAATTGCAATCAATATCAAATTCGTTTAACATTACCGTAAAAATGCTACTTGTTCTATGGCTTCAGAAAATATTTGGATCGGTATTCAGTTACGATCTATATAATATCTATTGGCTTATTCTAAAATTGCTTTATGATACTATGACCAAAAAATAAGACCAATTTTTTTTTTTTTTTTTAAATTCTTTATTTATTCTTTTAAATCTATTTCGTTGCCTTCAAAGTAGTCCCCGCCCGACACAATACACTTATACCAACGTTTTTTCCAATCCTCGAAACAGTCAGAAAAGTCCTTTTCCGGAATTGCCTTCAATTGACGCAGCGATTCACGTTTAATCTCCTCAATCGAGTCAAAACGATGTCCCTGAAGTGGTCTTTTGAGTTTATTCAACAGCCAGAAGTCACACGGCGCTAAATCAGGCGAATACGGTGGTTGTGGAACGATATAAGTTGAATTTTTGGCCAAAAAGTCGCGAATAATCAATGCGGTGTGGACGGTGCATTATCGTGATGCAAAAATCATTAGTTTTCTTGCCACATTTCCGGCCTCTTTTTGCGAATAGCTTCACGCAAACGACGCATAACACTCAAATAATATTCCTTGTTAAAAGTTAGGCCCGGCGGAAGAAATTCTGGATGCACAACACCACGATAATCGAAGAAAACTGTCAACATGACCTTGATTTTTGAAGGATTTTGACGTGATCTTTTTGGTCTTGCTTCACCTTTGACACGATATTCGCTCGATCAATCGGTTGTATCTGGATCGTAGGCATAGATCCATGTCTCATCCCCCGTAATAATGCGTTCCATAACGTTCTAGTAGTCAGAAAACATCTCTTCGCATACATTAACACGACGCTCTTTTTTAAAAAAATTGAGTGTTTTTAGAACCAATCGAGATTTGACGCATTTGAGACCCAAATGATCTTTCAAAATTGCTTAAATCGATCTAAATGAAATGCCAACAGTATCAACAAGGTCTCTAATTATTAACCGACGATTTTTGAGCACAAGGTTTTTGATTTTTTTGATGTGTTTCTTATCAGTTGATGTCGATGGTCGTCCTGGACGCTCTTTGTCTTCAACGCTGTCTCTGCCTTCTTTGAACTGTTTGTACCACTTGTAAATATTTCTTTCCGACAAAGTCTGCTCACCGAAGGCCTTCTGTAACATTCTGAACGTTTCTGCACAAGAAATTTCATTCCGAAGACAAAATTTAATGCCATTTCTTTACGGACTAAAATCTAACATTATAAAAATCGCCAAAATCACTTTTTAATGTTCACAAAAACGAGCGTCACTTGCAAACTAATGAATATATTGACATGAAATTTGACACAGATGTCTCACTGTATTACCAACTTAAAAAAAAAAGTTTCGTCGAATCGATAAACCCGCGAAATTTAAATTGAAAATTGGTCTTACTTTTTGATCATAATATATCGAGCCGTTATCTAAAGTTGTAACGTTATTTCTAATTATACATACTATATTATAAAGTGACTCTGTTATATCGGCATTAAGAGATAATATTCATTTTCAGATCCAGAAAACTGCCTAGTAAAACTGATTAATTGTACGTTAACTTTACACATCGATATGATAGCAATACCAAAAATTAAAAACGCAAAATATAACCAGCTAGTTTGGTGAGTTTCATTATTTATATTAATTATTTTTATCGAGAGTTTACATTTATTTTTACTTGAAATTTGAAAAATTTAAACATTTTACTTGAAATGTCAAAACTTTAAAAATTCAAATTCTCGCATATTTCATCGATCCTATTGATAATCACCGATCCACGAATAAAAATAAAATATAACATAAAAGAGCATCGGGAGTCATCCCGCAGGAATCGTACGAGCATTACACGTGGGTTTATAGACTGCGCTATCAGCTCTCTCAACTATATACACCTTAAATCCTCTCTCGAACATAACCTCAACCCGCATTATACCGACTAGCGGCTATGCAACCCTCTCGTAACCTATCCAACACAAAAGGCCTCTCACGTAGTGAGAGAAAGAGAGAGAGCGAGATAACGTGAGATAGGTTGAACGTCGCTCGTGTCATCGCTTCGCGAACGTAAACACGAGCGTGTGCAGACAGAGAGAGAGAGAGACGCGGGACACAATCGAGCGTACACGCAGCCGTTACTCCGAGCGAGCCGCGTCAATGGCATCGTGGGGGGCTGTTACTCTATCTGCTACTACGACCACCACCACCACCACCGGTGCAGTCGCCACTACTCTCTCTCTCTCTCTGCCGCATGCAGCCGCTTATTCAACAGGTGACTCCGGCGACTATCTCGCGTATATAAATGTGCGCTTACGATACGCGCACGATATCGAGAGGATCAGCGAGATTTACGCGCGCGTGCTGTTTTCCCTTTTAATTATTTCTATATACGCACCTGCCAGTGTCCGGCGCGCGACTCTTTAGCTCGTAGTACATAAAATCCTGGCTACTCGGGAACAGAGAAAGCGCCTGCTCGAGATCGTTGCTGTACTCGAGATCGAGATACCCGTCGTCGTCTCTCGTTAACGCCGCCAGATCGAAACCCATATCTATTCCCGATTCGTCCATTTTCGCTTCTCTCCTTGTTATACTTCTTTTTTGGCACTTTCTTATCTCTTCTTTTTCTTCTTCTTTTTTTTTTAACACTAAAGAAAACCCTGTTAAACTAGCACTTATGTTTTGTTTAATTTTTACCGATCGATCGATAAAACATATGAGCGGGAAGGACGAAACGAAATGTCGTGCGAAATGTTCAACCGCTTGTTTATCACTGGATAAGAAGAAGCTGCCTAGGGAAGAAAAGAAACAGGGAAGGAGGGAGAGGTTAAAGAATGGACTATACACAGACACAGAGAGAATCGGTAGTGAAGACGACGGTATTAAAAGTTCGGCCTACTTTTTACACACTCGGCGCGCGTTCTCGGATAGTAAAAGAGAGAGATAGAGAGAAAGAAAGAGTGAGAGAGAAGCAGCGGCGTCTGCTGCAGTAATAGCAACAGCGGCAGCAACGACTCGGCAAAACAGATCGGTATCTGGCAGAGATGGCGCGAGCAGTGTTCTCCGGTAAAAAGCAACGCGAACGCCCTCGCGAGCGAGTGAGACGGCGCGAGAACAACACATGGAACGTAGGTACACATGCGCGCGTACACACATAAATACGGAGAGTAAGTACGAGAAGCGATAGCACAAACGGTGATGGAACGATTTTTATCTCCCGCTCATTCTTTCCTCACTAACTTGAAGACGTCAGCGACGACGGCAACGCGCCAACAGCTGGAGACGGACGCGGCACGACCCGGAGTGAGCAAGTCGTTTCCATCCAGCGAGCGCTCGTTCAACATTCCTCGTTGAAATGACGAAGAAAGAGAGAGAGAGAGAGAGAGAGAGAGAGAAAGAGAGTACGAGCGCGAGGCCAACCTCCACTCTGAATACGCGATTGTCTGCCGTTCTTACTCTCTCCCTCCCTCTCTCTCTTTCTCTATGTCTTTTCCGAACGAAAGAAAAAAGAGAGAGCTACTGGATTTTTCGAGTGGAATCGATGGCGCCATCTGAGCGACGGGAAACGAAGCTCGGTTAGCGAGTGATCGGCCGTACCGGAATGATCCCTGCTCTACTGCAAATTAAAGATCGACAAGAATGCCGAAGTTGGTACGAATGTCGTTGATAATTGCGAATCGTATCTTTTTAAACTTGACTAAACGGTATTGCATTATATCTTGCATATTAAATTTTGTTTTTTTTTTCTCTTTTTTTTTATTTAAGTAAATTTTTTGAAAATACGAAATGTTTGTCCTTTTATAAATGGTCATTTTTAGGATTGATTTACCTTTACATTACTTTGAGTTGTTTTTGATTATGCAATCTTTTTATGATAATAAAATGTCATTATTAGTTTTTAATAAAACAATGTTTAATACTCATTTTAGTAAAATAAATGACTTACTCGTTTCATACGGCATATTAATAAATTACAGTAGTTAACGATTTTACTCGAAAAGCAAAAAGTAGTAAAATTAAAAAACACAATTTCTGAATTAATTAAAATCTAAATCAAAATATACTATTATCGGTAAATATAAGAGTATACAATTGTTATTGAACATATCAATCGTCAGAAATTCTCTTTTACAAAAATTGAATCTAAATCCAAAAATATTTATCTTTGATTTACTTAGTAACTCAACGTCGTTATGTACTAGCAAGTAGAAAATGACCAGCATGGTCAGACTCGAATAATTACTTGCTAAATAGATGAAAATATAGATAATTGATATACTAATACAATTTTAATGTACTTGATCGGTAACAACAACATAAATTTTAAAATTTATATATTTAAATAGACAATTTTAATTGAAAAACGTTTATTTGAGTTTTTAATTGCATCTTATAATTAAAAAAAAAATATATGTATATATTAATATAATTGACTTATAATTGACTTTGATTTCCCTGAAAGAATGATTTTTCAAATATTAAAAATGAACTTTCTGATGCTGCAAGCACGACCATTTTTAAAAAGTCATAAAAATAGCTACCATTCTATTAAAATTATCATTATTTTTAATTAAGTGTTTTTATGTATTATAAATTTATATAAAATAATTAACTAGATAGTTAATAAATTTTACGTAAATAATTTCTAGTAAAATTAAAAAAAAATGAAATAATGATTTTTTAATAAAGTAAAGCAAGTGCTTTTTATAATATTTATGAGAAAATTTTGCTAATTAATCTTACAGTAAAAACATTGATTTGATTTCCATTAAGTTTGTAACATATTCTTTTATTATTAATTGTTTCAATATATTCCAGATAATACGTTTAATTAACATAATTTTCAGCTAAAAATTCTTGTTTTTTTTTTTTTTTTTTTTTTTTTTTTTTTTTTTTTTTGGTGAAAAATTATAAATTCAAAGAAAGTATGTAGGAAGTATATAAGTAAAATATAAAAATAACTTTTTTAAAATAATCATAAAATTTATAAATATTACAAAATATTAACAAAATATTTGTCAACTAATGAATCGTCGATTTCGTAATGTTTAAATTTAAGTTTGAAGCGATGCCAAAATTATTTTTATTCCATATACATATAACCGATAATTGATTACATAAGACTTTTCTGAATATTCGATTCACTGTTTTAAAAAATAGACTTTTCGGAGTATTCAATGCACTTGTTTTAAAAAATGTCTGCTTTCTTTCTAAAAATTAAAAATTTTTTGCATTTGTATAAAAGCAATCCTTTTTTTATATTTAAATCGAATTTCTGGAATTCTAGTTTATCTCTTTCGAATCATTGCCTAACTCAAACAAACAACGACAAACAAATTATCATTTGTGTTTTCTTCCGTTGAAAATATGCCATTTTTCCAAATAGAGTTTTACAAACTTTATGTAAAAGTACGTATTTCTCGAAATAAAGAGAAAAAGAAAGAGAGAAAGAGAAACTGTAAGAGAGAAAGAACTTTGGGTATAGGGTAGCAATAGTACGTACTCACGTAAACGTACACACGCGTAAGCTCGCGCGAGCTCGCACATCGTCGGTACAAAGGTTGAAAGGTACGCATTTGAGCGTTAGCAGCCGTATAGCAGTCGGAGACACAAAAGCTTTATTACCCTCATTGTGTTCCAAGTCCGTTAGGGTGAAAAGGGAAAGAGAACGAGAGAGAGAGAGAGAGAGAGAGAGAGAGAGAAATGTTAAGTAGGCCAAGCAGCAGCAGCAGCAGTCAAGTGCGTAGAGACAGGGCAAGAGAGAAAGAGAGAGAGAGAGAGAGAGAGTATAGCGGCTCGTAAATGCAAACGACAAGTACAAGGCGTAAGAATGTATGTGCACCAACCAGATGAAAGATATTCAGCGCCCTAAGCTGAACGTATGTATACTGCAAAGGTATTAAGATTCTACCGCTCGTTTATGTGCGTACTTTTCTAATTTCGTTGATTTTTCCATAACAAAAGCTCTTTGTTTCTTTTTACGTTTTGTTTTTATTTCTGCTCATATTTGAAATGTTTCTAAAGTCTAACTTAGCAGTAAGTTATATTAAATTTTGTAATCAACGTATAATTTTTAAATGATTATTATTAAAAAAAAAAAAAAAAAAAAAAAAAAGAAAGAAAGAAAATGTCTTGAAGAAAATGAATGAATTTAACGCTTTGAAAAGCGTAATTTTCTTGAAAAAACTTTTTTTATCAACTTAAAAATCGAATTTTATTTTATAACAATTTTTTGAGATCTTGTTTATACTTATACTTTGAAATAAAATATTGAAAACATTATAATATTATAATAATACAAGATACGTTGCAAGAAATTCTTTTTACATTGTTATACATTTCAATGAAAGTTTAAAAGTCTCTTCCTCTTCATTTCGCTCGAATAAAAATTTCAAACATCAATCAAGAAAGGATTCAGACAATAATTTAATTAACCGAAAACGAGCATAATCGACAAAATAAAAAAGCACAAGCTCAGCAAAAAAAAACGTAAAATCTCTCGTTTACATTTGTCTTCAAGCCTTGTGCAATTTTTGCTCGTGAACGTAATAAACAAAACAACGACACCGTCGAAACTCAATGTTCGAACAGGTTGCAACGGTATCAAGCGCAAACAGTTTTTACTGAGTTGTTATATGTGAACGACGTCCCGATATATCGATAAGATAGGGAGCAAAGTTTCAAAAAAATTATGAGAGTGAAGGAGCAAGTGCTTTGTATTTTTCTATTATTTTGCTACGCATTTGGAAGCCGAAGTAAACTACCGCCTGAAATTTCTGAAAGACTCGATGATTATTGGAATGTATACAAGGTACGATATTTACTTACGTTTTAATATGTGAAGATGTGAAGAATCAACTCGATAATTGGGCAATATTTTGTCGATAAATTTTAAATAAATACTCATAAATACACACAACTTTGTGTTTAATTAATATAATAAAATGTTTTATTGCAATCGGTGACAATTGATGTTTGCTAAGATAATACATTTTGTTTCGACTCTTAACATTGACTAAATTTGAACTCTTAAAAACGACTTGGTTCTTGAAATTATAACACATACACCTGATTATTTGCACGTAGACAATTAAAAGTTGGTCTCAAAAAATTGAAGAAAATCTCTTCTTGAAATAATGAGTTCTAAAGTCGATGATTATGCAGAATTTGCTAGATTCCGAATAGGAGCTTTGCGCGAAATATTTAATTCTTGGTAATTAATTAATCGAATTAATCGAATAATAGAAATCATTTCAATAATATTATTATTACACCAATATTTTCATCAATCAACTTTGTAATCTAAATTTTAATTTTTTTATCCTCAAATTGTAAATTCTTTCATTTTTTCGTAATAATAGATAAAATAAAATAAAAAAATATATAAAAAAATATAAAAAAAAAATAAAAAAAAAATAAAAGAAAATAAAAACAACAAACTAAAATATTATTCTACATATTTCTCAAAAATGGAAAAAAACAATACAAGATATACATAGAACTTGTCATTTGTAACACCGACCAACTAAATAAATAAGGAAAAAAAAATCATAAAAAATTACTCTTACCAATCTCCCGTTCTTTTGCAAAAATCCTCTCACTCAAATCAAAAATCCCTATCACGAAAAGCTCGAGAGCTCGCTTGGGCGCATCGTCATCTCGTCCCATCGCGGAAAAGCGGCGAAAAGCGAGAAGGGGAAGGGGAGGAAGGAGGAAAGAAAAAGATGGAAGGAAGGAAGTAAGAATTCGCATCCTTTCATTTCTCCCATCCTTCCTTCCATCCCCTTTCACGAGCATCCGTCAATGCGTCGCTCTCTCACCGGTTATTCTTCCTTTTTCCTCTTCCTTCGTACATACACATGTACACACACACACACATATGTATATATGTATATATGTATATATACTTGCACGCAGTCGCGGCACAATAAAACATATACGGGCCGGATCGAGCTAGGGAGACGCGCCGCTTGGGAAGAGAACCTCCTCAAGATTTACGAGCACAACCTGATGGCCGCCGCGGGACATCACGAGTACACCCTCCGAGACAACCACATAGCCGACCTCAGCACGACACAATACCTTCGCGAATTGGTAGGTGTATATCCGTTCATGGCTCTATAATGCGCGTGTATAGGTATGTATACGTGTGTGTAAATGTAATCGATGATATCTCTCGGAGATCCCGAGATAAATAGCCCCGAGAGCTGTAAGTCTCCCTCTCCCGCCCCCCTCCTCTCTCTCTCTCTCTCTCTCTCTCTCTCTCTCTCTCTCTTTCTTTAGATACGTCCGAGTAGTAGAGATTTCACCGAGTGAGACGCTCTCTCGCTTGGTGTATAAAAGTAGAAATAGGAGTAAGAGTCTCTCTGTAAGGAATTTATTTGTCGCTGTGCGATGCATTGGATACAAACGGCGAACTAAATTCTGATCAAATAAAATTAAAAGGTTCGACCGCATAATAAAATTGACGACGTAACCGCAAAGTAAAATAGTTACGCTAAAGGTATTTAATTTTTTTATAAAGCAAAAAAAATTTATTTTATGTATAAAAATATTCATTATTTTATTTTGTTTGATTTCCGATATATATTTTACAAATATCTAGATTTTATATAATTAATAGCATACTTTTATTATATAATGTATTTTGACCATACATTATACGTTTTAGTAAATAATTGTTTAATAATGTTATAATTCAAGTTTTTCTTTAATAAAAACTTTAAAAGCCGTAAAATACATATACAATTTCTCAAATCTTTTTAACCGAAAAATTAATTACTATCTGGCAATCCATTCCGAACTCAAAACTTTCCATTATCGACCAAAATTAAAAAGAAGAGAAAAAAGAACGAGCAACAAAATAAAAATAATAAAAAGTACAACTCGCGAGCTTAATATTACCGAAAGGCATTATCACGCGAGCCACGCGGGCGCGCACGCTGAACTTTTGCGCGCCATGGGATTCTCGTAGGATTTTCCGTATAGATCTTTATATCTCTTTTTCAAACTCACGATATACCCGTCCGTTGTATCGCCGGTTTACCTCGGATGGCATTTCCGTTCGTCCAGGATTTTCGCGGAATCGGAAAAAGGTGGAGTCGTTCCGTGAAAATAAAGTGATACGCTTTTTCTCTTTCTTGATTTTCCGCGAAGAAGAAGTTACGAATGTGTACGAACGGATCGTTGCTTTTTTTTTTTTTTTTTTTTTTTTTTTCTTAGAAACGTGATATACGAAGGTATCAAAAGTATATAGCAAAGTATGTTATGAAAAGTTTGTTCGAAGAAGATGAAAGAGATCGGTAAGTTCGCTAATATTGTAGAATTTAATTTGATCTTCGGGAAATAATTTTAGTTCGAAAAGAAAAATTAAATTCCAAAATTTATATATATGTATTTGTGATAATTGTAACTTTACTAGTTTTTACTTATCAATATCTGGTTATCAATTTCATATGAACTAATCAATACTTAATATCATCTAAACCAAAAAGTTAATTATGAAAAATAATTAAAAATTTTTCCGATAATAGAAATTGAACAACGGAATCAAACGAAACAATTGGAACCTCGGAAATGAAAAAATCTTTTCTAAAAAATTTCCTAATCGAATTTATTTAATTTATTTATTTATATTTATTACATTACATCTCATCGTTCAAAAAAAAAAAAGCAACGGCAATTCACAATATTCACAAAACAAACAAGCAAATTTAAGACTACGACGATGAATTTTCCACCTTAGGTAAAACTAATCCCAAGTCGCTGTCGTCGCGTATCCGACGACGAGATGGTGGCGGCAGTACTGCACGATCCACGAATGATCCCTCAATCCATCGACTGGCGGGAGAAAGGCTTCGTAATGAAACCGGAGAACCAACGGGATTGCGGTAGCTGTTACGCTTACAGCATAGCAGGCTGCATAGCCGGTCAGCTATTTCGTAAAACCGGTAAAATCGTACCGTTGAGCGAGCAGCAGCTAGTCGATTGCAGCACTCAGACCGGCAACATGGGATGTATCGGGGGATCGCTGAGGAATACCCTCAGGTATCTCGAGAAGTCGAGGGGACTCATGACCAAGGGCAGTTATCCTTATACCGCTAAGGTTGGTTGGTTAAAATAAGCAGTGATTTTTGCGTTTTTTTTTTTTTTTTTGATAATTACATTTTCACAAAAAAGAATTAATTGTCTCTGAAGACAAAAGGTTTGAATTAAGTGAAAAATGTTATTTAAGTGTGGTTCTAATTTGACAAAAAAATAAATTAATGTTTGCGTTATATAAATTAAATAAAAGAAAAAAATTTTCGGTGAAAATAAGAAAACGAAAACGCAAAAAGTTTGTAACTTATTATTTCTCATTGCTGTATCTCAGTGATATAAATCAGTAATGTTTTTTTTTCTTAATCTTCAATCTACAAAGCTATTTCGATACGCGTATAGAAATAAAGAATTTTGTATTTTGCCTTATCTTAATTGCAAAGCAGTCGAGTTCACAGAAATACGCACGTGTAATTTGAAAAGCGTTGCACATGTAATTGTCGCGATATTTGCGTCACTCTTTTTTATTAACACTTGAACTATTTTTTCTTTTAATTTTCTGAAAAATTATCAAAAATATAAGAGTCGATGAGCACTTTTTTAACTACATATATTATTTTTAATATTTTCTGTATCAAAAAGTAGATTATCATAAAAAAATCCAGGTCGCAATGTATACTCTTTGAACATTATGAATATTCAATCATATTATAATAGAGTCTGCCGATTTTAATCGATTTTACTTGCAATCTAATAAATATGACAAAAAGAAGCTAAAAGATTTTTTTTTAAAAGATACATATTAATGAAAATACTGTTTGACAGATATAACGTTTTTTTTTTTTTCATCGAAAGTAACTTTCTTCATCGAATTAATTGTTTCTTTTATTAAACCGTAAATAGAATTATAATAATGGAATTATGACGTGTTTAAATGCATAAATTTAAAATGAATATTCTGCATTTTCTCGATCGCTAACATTAAACTTTAGTATCACCTCATATTTTACGGGAAACGTGAGAATAATGTTCTCGAACGTTTAAGAAAATAAAAGAAGTTACTCTGTCGCGAGTGGAGAAAGGAAAATCGCCTAGTCGCCTCGAAGTTTTGTTCTTTCGTGCATGAAGAAGAGATAATCGATTATCGACGAGCATGTAAGCGCCGCTTTAATCAAATTATTTATACTGATCCAATATACATATATATATATATATATATATATATATATATATAGTAACCTCTCTCTATGTGAGAAAAGTTTTTTCGGTGAATTTCGCGCGCGATGATAAAAATACAATGCTTTGTGTAGATATAAAGAGATTATTTTTATACTTTCTTTTAATATCGTCGATTAAAAAAACACGAGACGATGAAAATTTTTCACAAATTTGTAATAAACAAAAACCCATAGGTTTTAAGATTTAAGAAACTTTAAAAAAAAAAAAAAAAAAGAATTATTAAAAATTTCAGTAAATCTAAAATAATAATGATCCTTGATCGAAATTTATTAATTCAAGCAAGGTACCTGCAAGTATCAAAAAACATTGAGCGCCATAAACATAACGTCCTGGGCGATATTACCGGCGCGTGACGAAAGGGCGCTCGAGGCGGCGGTCGCCACTATTGGTCCTATTGCCGCGTCTATCAATGCGAATCCGAGAACCTTCCAGTTGTATCAGTAAGTAATCGATGTACCGCTACGTGGAGATGTATTATTTTATCAGAGTCTTTACGTAGGAAAGTTGGTGTCATGTCTAGTGCTTTTTGATTGAAATGTATATTTTCGTTGTAAATATTAAAGTTAATACCATATAAGCATTGTTTGAAATGTAAATCTAAATTCAATGAATAATATTTTAGTTAAATTTAATTGCAAAATTATTCTCTTATTTACTAATTCTTTAAATTTTTTTTTACCTCTTTTATATTCTTTTAAATTTGTTTACCTCTTTTATATTATTAGGTTATTGACATTTTCCGTGGAGTTGAAAACAACAAAAAATTTTAAATAAACGTAAAAAGTACATTCAAAAATTGATCTTAAACCGCTATCGATATACCAAACGGTTGACGCTGTAAAATACCAAATGCAAAATATTTTATACACAAATTTAATAAAATAAATCAGTTCAGGTATTTACGACGATCCGGTCTGTACGTCCGATGTGGTAAACCATGCAATGTTGATCGTTGGCTATACTCCGAACGAGTGGATATTAAAAAACTGGTGGGGAGCCAATTGGGGCGAGAACGGATACATGCGCCTGAGGAAAGGCAAAAATCGTTGCGGCGTCGCCAATTACGCGGCCTACGCTAAAATTTGAACGAACTTTTTTGTTATATGTTTATTTTACCTTTTTTTTTTTTTTTTTTATTACCTATGTTAATAAAGTGACATTTTCCATTGTTTTCACATGATGTTTTAGTTTCCTGAATTACTTTATTTATAATAATATGATATATTGTTCATGAAAAGTATAATTTTTTTTTAGGTTACAGGTGTATAATATTTTTTTTCAATAATTGAGATATTCGATGCTCGGATTTTAAATATAAAAAACTTTTATCGATGAATTTCCTCGTTACGTAAATAATTTATTTATTTAACCGATTAAATTTTTATTTATGATTATAAGAACTTCAGTCGGAATGGAACTTTTTTATATGATAAAAATAAATTTTAATTTTTTATTTAATACTAAATACACTGAACTGGATACTCAAAAACTGAAATTAAAGCAACTTTAATATTCGATAATTAATTTACCAAGATATGTCCTTTTTGAATCTATAATGCATCTCTCTCTCTCTCTCTCTCTCTTTTAAAGGCGAGCACAACACACCCGTACCTTTACCAACAGTTTCTCCCTTTTTTCTTCTTCCAATAAATAACTTTTAAAAATTTTATTTTCATTGTTAAATTCTCATTTTAATAGCATTAATACGATTATAATTCTGTCGGAACGCGCTTATCAAATTAACCTTCGTACAATTCTATTATCGTATAATAAAATATACCATCTATCACTGTTATCGCATTGTCAAGGCAGCGCGCCGTTGCTCGATGTTACCGTATAAGCTCGCAACGACACCAGACGTGCCCCTACGCATCCGCACGTATAACGACGTCAGCCCCTGAGTCAAATCGAAACGCGTATATACGTAGAGCGTTTCGTAGTGTACGACGTCGCTTCGAAAGTAAAATCATCAACGGCAATTCCGAATGCGGAATAATCCCCGGAGTTTAAACTGTTCAAGTGGGTCAAGTCAAGTGACGGGTGCAGCTTGAGTTAAATCCCGAACATAGGGCCTTTTTGTTATAAGGGGTGAGATTTTTAAAATTTAATGCGCGTATTAAACGCTGAAATTATTTAATTAACGTTTAACTATACATTTTTTATCTTTTTATTCTAACATCTGTTAACGAGGATTTTTGCAAGCTGTAAATTAAGTTATAATACTACATTGCCAGACTTGTAACATATCTAACATATATATTCAAATTCTTGGTATAGTAGTGTTACATGTCGAATACGGCAAGACCAAAATGGATCATTATAAAGAAAATTTAAGGAATTTCCAGCAAAGTTTTATTTAAATAAAAACAAAGAGGTTTGAAATAAAAAATCTAACAAAAAATTATCAATACTTCATTAAAAATCTTTACGGTAAAAATAAACATTTATCTTCGCCTACGAAAGTCTGCGCATAAAATATTTCCCATTAACAGCAAATCCGAACACATCCTTTGAAAAGAATCTTAAAAGACGAAAAAAAAGGCCTGCGCAGCTCCGCTAATAAGGCTCGCGAGGACAGAATCAAGAATTATGGTAGCTGTAGAGACGCGAAGCAATATCCGCTGATTAAAATTCAAGACAAACAAAGAGAGCGAGAGAGACAGAGAGACGAAGAGAGAAAGAGAGAGAAAGAGCGAGAGAGGAAAAATGGAGGAAGAGGTGCGCGCAGCCATAGGAGCGCTAGTCGCTCAGTTCGTGCGAAATTGATTGACGCTTTCTCCAGGTATATATTCTCCGGGTCTCGCTCGAGAATTCCATTGCGAATTCTATCCCTTTCGGCGCGGCACGTACACCACGTGCGCGCGCGCATAGATGGAGGGTACTTTCGTAGGTATACACATACTCACACAGCGCGAGCGCGTCTCCGAGCTATTGTATAGACGCGTTTCATCGTTCGTTCTCTCTGCATCTCTCTCTCTCTCTTTCTCTCTCTCTCTCTCTCTCTCGGCCTCGCTCTCGCAGCCAGCCTCTCCTGATAATCGGGTCGATTGTGTGTCCTCCATGCATGAGCGAAAGGAGCACTTGCCGATGCATATAATTGCTCCGGGGCGCAGCGCCGGTAGCTCTCTCTCCGGAGGCATGTGTAGCGCGAGCTGCATTGAAAGCCCCGCGACGACTACGACGACGACGACGAGGACATTTCTCTCGCGGATATATGTATGTACGGCTCGAATCACGGAGAGGAAACGAGAGAGAATACGCAGAAGCGAGAGAAAGAGAGAGAGTGAACAGAAGCCCGTTGTCGAGGATGGATGACAAACTGCTTTGCCGCCCTAATTCCCCCCCCCCTCCCCCATTCACTTAAATTCATGCTCGCGGGTTGAAAATTAAAGTCTGAGTTTTTCTTAAGGAGAGACATGTGCATTGCCTCGAAGTGAAAATTTTTTACTAATTTTAGTAGATTTCGACATTCCGTTTGATAAATTGTTTAAAAAATTTTTTCGCGTCGCTTTAAGTTTCTGTTCATTTACTAAATTTTAATAAGAAAAATCAACGATTTAATTTATTAATTATTGCCAATTTTAAAATTAATAAAGTACATAGTATGTAATCGGCTTTAGATAAAATATATATTTTTAATAATTTTAAAACACAAAAAATCATATTTAGCGAACAGCGAAACGATGTAAAAGAAAAATACTGTGCAATAGATATATCAATGCTCGAAAATGAAAATAATAAAAGGATAAAAGTAAAAAAAAGAGCTGATCTTTTGACGTTACATGAAAAATAATGAAAAGACAAGACAAAACAAAGAAAGCAAATAAATATCAAAGGCGTCTAACTCCTTCATCATACATATTTATATATATATATATATGTAGACCCAAAGACGATACTAAACTCTTTTTTTCGTCACCCATTTCGTCCTGATCCTCGCACGTACGTATACGTACGTATAATACGCGAGGAAAAGCGAAAAAGGATTTACGGTGGCGCGCGTAACCCTTCGGGGAATATTTACTAAGCTCCCTCGCGTACGTGATATAGCATAGCAGCCGTAGCAACGTAGCAGCGAGCACGAGAGCGTAATGAAATTAAAAGGTGGAAAAGAGGAGAAAGGGGAGAAAAATATCTCGCGGGAATCCAAGCGCCCAAAGAAACGCATTGTTTGATCTTTCGCGCGCTGCTGCGTTTTATCCTATCTTCATTCGCTGCACACTCGGCTGTTTTGTTTCATCGAGCGCTAATTGTCCTTTTCGAAATGTTATATACGTACGAGGGATATACGCGCGGTTTCTCATATATCGCTCGGAAATAACAACGTTATACATGAAGCTTGTTGAAAAGGAGACTTGGGATTTTGAAAAAAATTTAATTGGTTACATTGAATTCTGGTAATTTTATCGGCTGGAACGAATTAAATTACGGCCGGACGTATTTAAAAGAAGACAAATTTTTTTATCAGTAAGTAAAAGTTTTTCCGATGATTAAATTATTTTGCCTTATTTCTTTTAATTTTTCTGATTAGATTGCTCTTTTTCAATTATCTTTATTCTCTTTAAAAAACTTTTGCTACTATACTATACTAATTGCAAGAAATTTAATGGATTGATTCCTTAAAAATTACAATTATGATAATTAATTACTAAATAATATTTTGATTAATTTTATCGATACAAAATACAAAATTCGAATTTAATTATTCCTAAAGAAATTAATTTAAGATTAAATAAAAAAAAAAAAATTAACGCCGCGTAAACTTTGAAAGAAAAAGACTTCTAAAGATCTTAGCGGGGGTCAATAAACTGCATTATTGTGGAAACCTTCAAATTTTATAAAGATTGAACGAGACAACGAGTAGAATGAAAATAAAGGGCTTGTGAAGCGATTTATTTTGTCCCCGCAACTCGTCCTTGTCAGCCACTTTTTATATATATATCAGCCTGCGCAGCCTCGCATATAAAATACCGAAAATGTCGTCTTCTTTCAAATTTTCGTTACTATACGGATGTCAAGTGACGGCTCAGCGCGGATTATCGGAAATAAGCTTTAGCGCCTGGTGGAAGCGAATTTAATTTACCGAGCATGAAAAAATCGAATTCACTCTTGTGAAAATTTGTAGCATTTAAGATGGACTTTATTATATAAAGCTTAAGTAATTTACGTTTAACGCAAAACATCGCACCATAATGCAGCTTGAGGCTTCACAAGCAAAATATTAAAGTGATTTTAGTATCAAATATTAATCTTTTAAAACTCTAAATTCTTATTGATTACTAGTATTGATCAATTCCTCAAAAATTTTTTAAATTTTATAATTATTGCATCAAAATATTTATATTTAAGTAAAAACAAATTATTATAAAAAGACATTTGTCTTGAAAAAAAAAAATAAAAAATAAAAAATAACGGTTGATTATTGCAAGAAAAAGAAAGATTTTCCAATCTTATACGTAATTGCTTGCAAATAAGGAATTTCTTCTTTTGCTTGTAGAATCTATCTTCACATTATTAGAGTAGTAGGTGATTAACATTTCAAAGACATAAATTATTACCGATAATGAAATGCCAATCACCAAAAGTAATAGATGTGGTGAAAATTCATATATATTTATGCTGGATGCACTCAAAATATCTGTACGACAATGTGGTTTTCTAAATTGCCATCTTGTGACTTGTCTAAAACGTAAACCAACTTCAGTTATTTTAGTCAACCTATGCCAAAAAACATATTTTTTCATTACTGTAAGATAACTAATTTTATATTTATTAAAAAAAAAACATTTACCCAACTCTCACAATCTCCTCAATTGTGCTGTTTTTAGTAACTCCAAATGTCGTATATACCGGCCTTGCGAGGTGTACTTCCATTAGCTCGCAAATTTCCTGATTGTCGTACGATTTTTCGATGTACGGATAAATTACATCTGGATGAGAGTGATAAGCAAAACCGCCCTTCCGAACCAATTGCATCGCAGGTTCTGGCAACATAAATTTTTGGGCATCTGGAGATTTTAGCCAGTAATTATGATAAAACTCTTTCGTATCCCAATCCGTTTTCTTCAATATTTTATTTTAAAGAAACCGTGATAAAGTTCAATTTTTAAACTGGTAATTAAATCTTCATGCAGAAACAATACTAGACTTACTTTAAGAAAAAATTCCAAATAAACCATCCATTCCGAAGACATTTTTAAGCGTAACTTTCCAAATTCAACTAATGAGTCATTAATTTTAAAAATTGAATTATCCAATCTAGCTGAAACTACACAAGCTGAGTAATAGTTGTATACAAGAATGCTGAATATCATTAAGAACAGAAACATAATACGAGTGGATAATTGATTCATCCTGACATCCGTACCTAAATAAAATCATAATCTAATGTTATAAATGATTTTTTTAATAAATGTTATACTTCATTTTAGAAATTTCTAACACAAACGCAAAATGGTCTTAAGAAACAGATGAAATACATGCATTTATAAATGCGATGTACATATAAATAAAACCAATTTAAATGATTTCATAAAGATATCGCATACTCCCCTTTCTTATGAAAGTGAAAGTATTCGATGATCGATTCCTAAAGGTTTTATTATATATTTAAAGTAATTCAATGATTTATTATGAATTAAATAAAAACTTTATAAAATGAGTTAATCGCAAATAATTTTTGTAAATATTATCTAATTTGAATCAGTATTCATTTCGAAAATTGCTTACTTTGTTGACATAATGCACCAATAATTATTAAAAATGAATTTAAGAATCTCACGGTAATGGCGTCAATCCCTTCAAAATCCAAGAAGGCAACTAGTATCACTATCTTAAATACAATAAATATAAAGATAGAATACCAAACATCATTCGTGAAAGGTTGAAGTACTTCTTTCACTTTAATATTTGTTGGTTGTGGATTTCGAAAAATAAAACAAGTTCTGCTTAACAAAATAGAGGAAAATAATCGTTCTATTAATAAACATATTTATTCAAATATAAAATTTAAAGTCGGTGAAACTACTCTTAATTGTTATTTTACTAAAAAATGAAAAAAAATACTCATTACCTAAAAGGCCAATCCTGATGTACATACTTGAACAAGTAAGTTCTCGGAACGTTCATAGTTATGGGAGAGCCTACAAGATCAGCCGAATTATTTGCCAAACTACGAGCTACTGGACCTAATGCATCTCCTGGTTTCCATTCTTCGGACTCCAAAGACACCAAACTTGTTAAACACAAAGTAGCTTTTCAAAGATTAAATTTATTCATTTACTTATTATTTTATCCAGATTTTCATTCAAATACAAATTTTTTATTATGATTATAGTTAGCATAATTTTATGAATCACTTTTTCCATTGTAAATAAAGGAATTTCAATCAAATTTATAATATTGTATAATTAAAAATTCATTATTTAAGCTTACGTAAAGTTGTGCAAATCCGCGAGATGCGACAATATGTTGTACCCAAATTTTGCTAGTGCATCCCTGGTAGGATGACTGTAATCATTCAAATAATCTTCCAACAATGCACCCTGTGGTCTGTAGGCAAGCTACCAATCACAAAGGTAAATAATATTTATAGAAATAAACAAACTCGCAAACGATTCAATTAATTCACAACATATTTCCTTTACCTTAAAATATACCGCCTTTAAAGAAAGACGATGGAGGTTTGATCTCCTTTGAAATTTGTCCTGTTCAAGACGGATGCTTAGTCCAAAGTTTCCGTTCCAGTTGCCAAGGAACGTGACGTTCAATATCCCACCGCGATCCTTGAATATGTTGTAAGCGTCATAAAGCGAATAATCTTCGTCGACGTCGGGCGTTGCAACGGCTATCACAAAATCCGTTGAGATTCCAAATGCCCGGTCATCGGTGAGGTGTAAAACGTCTTCTAAGTCATGGCCTAGTATTAACCAATGCCGCAATTCGTCGAACATTCCTCGCGACGATGCCTATAGAGTTATACCTTTATTTCGTACATTGGTTTTAATAAATATTTTAATGCGGTTACAATAGAGATTGCGTAATAGAATTTGTTAAAGAATTTGACATACTCTAAATTCTAAGTTGGTTGTAAAATTAATTAATAAGGTTGTCATTATTAAAGAAGATAATATTTTTATTCAATTAACGTAATTCTTATGGAATTAGCTTACTTCAAAAAGTACCGAAGCAATGCTGTCTTCGGTGTAACAACGAATATCCAGAAAAATACCGATCTTCCGGTAATTAGCATTTCCTAACAAATGTATTTGAGTAACGTTTTCTAATTTATTCAGTGTTGCTACAATACCCCTTTCACTAAAACTTCGAAATAATAAAAAATCATCTGAAATTATAAACTGTTTAATGCACAAAAATATCTAATCCAAACAAAACTATTTATTAAGTTTGTTAAATAATTTGCAAAATTTTTGTAAATTATTACCTTCAATGAGGTTACAAGAAAATCCTATGACGCTTGAAGCTCTTTTGTAATTAAAATAATCAATAATAAAACTGTTATCAAGTTCTCCATATACACTGGTGAACCAAGAATATAATAATATGGTTACTAAATTCATTGTTTATTATATTTTAAAAAGTGAATAGTTAAATTGAAAATTTAAGTGGACATGAATTTATTTTTATCATTGATATTGCTAAGCCAAGAATAAAATTTTCCTTAGATTACCTTGTGGATGTCGATTGTACCGTTGCATGACTCTTATTCAATACTCATATTTTATTCATACTTGCCAGTTATTATTCAAAACTCTTACTATTTAGTCTAAACGCCGCTGTTAAAGATAGAATAAACATTTACATGCATTTTTTATTATTTATACATTAATAGCGTTTTACAAATTACAAAATTTAGGATATTAAAGGGTAACTATCCTATACTTTTTAAAACACTTAAGAGAAATAAAAAATTTATCAAAATAATGTTTTGTAAAAAAGTATGAGAAATATAAATCTTAATAAATATTTCCATACCTGTTACATTGAATTTTCTTCATTGTATAAGTTATTATTGTTGCTTTTGTTAAATTTGTTACTTTGACGAAGGCTCCCAATTAAACTAATGGATGAATAAGAACCTACCAGGACTTAAAATTCCCACGAAATCTCTGGCTAAACCTTATCTAAGGCAATCTCAAGTAATTTTCTTGCTTATATGGGAGTATTTGTATATATCTGCTGCGCAGTCTACTGCGCACTCATAATATCATCTGTAGCAATTTGAATCATTTATAACAAAATTAACATTAGGCGTTCTTTAATTTAACAAAACGCAAACCAACTTCAGTTATTCCAGTCAACCTATATCAAAAACATATTTTTTTTTATTATTACAAAACAGCAAAATTTGTATTCATTAAAAAAACATTTACCAAACTCTCGCAATTTTTATAACTGTGCTGTTTATGGTGACTCCAAACAACATAAATACTTCAAAGAGGAATTCCAAATAAATCATTCATTCCGTAGAAAGTTTAAAGCGTAACTTTCTAAATTCCACTAGTAAGTCATAAATTTTAAAAATTAAATCACCCAATCTGGCTAGTTTTGGTTTCTTAGCAGAAATATTTGTTTTTGTAAATTATTACCTTTAATGAGGTTGAAAGAAAATCATTTGAAGCTTTTTTATAATTAAAATAATCAATAATAAAATTGTTTTCAACGTTACCATGTACGCTGGTAAACCAAAAATATGATAATATGATTACAAAATTGATTATATTTTTAAAAAATGAATAGTCAAATTGAAAATTCAAGTGAATGTGGATTTATTTTTAACATTGATATTCTGAAACCTCGAATAAAATTTTTCTTACGGTACCTTGTGGATGTCAATCATATCTTACCATGACACTTATTCAATACTGATATTTTAATCATATTTTGCAGTTATTATTCAAAACTTTTACCATTTAGTCTTAATGTCGCTATTAACAACGAAATAAACTTTCAAGTTCATGTTTTATTATTTATATATTAATTTTAATTTGAATAATTACAAAATTTACAATATCAATTAGCCAATAATTTATAAGGAATATAAAATATGCAAAAATAAAAACCAAAAATACAATAAAATATATACATTAAAATAGGTTGTGTCATTCTGACGAATAAAAATGTTTTTAGAGCTCTTATTTTTCTTTGTTTCTAATCATACTTTATTACAATATAATATAATACAATATTTATTCAAACAAAAAGAAATTTTAATTAGAATATCATTATATATCTATATCTTTATCTCCTTTATTAAATTCTTCACACTTGCGGTTATTTTTAATTTAGATTGTATATAATAATTATTAATAAACATTTCAATTGCACACATGAAAACTGATAATAATATACCCGTTGTCAAGAGTATTAAATGCGGAGCAAATTCGTAAATATTTACACTAGACGCAGTCAATATATCCTTATGGCAAATCGGTTTTTTATATTGCCATCTAGTAATTTGCCTTTGACGTAGACCGACTTCGGAAATTTTTGTTAATCTGTATCAATCAAAAAAATATACCGAATATTTAATGATTGAAAATGTTACTCAGCTTACTATAGTAATTTATTATTTAATTACCCAACTCTAGCAATTTCCACAAGTGAACTGTTTATTGTAACTCCGAACGCTGTGAAACTTGGTCTTGCAAGATGTACTTCCATTAGTTCACAAATTTCGTGATTGCTGTAAAGTTTTTCAATGAAGGGGTAACTTACGTCTGGATGGGTATGATATGCAAAACCGCCTTTCTGAACTAATCGTATTCCAACCTCGGGTGTCATGAATTTTTCAGCTTCGGTTACCTTTAGCCAGTAGTTTTGATAAAATTGTTTTGTTTCCCAGTAAGAACTCTGTTAAACATAGAATATAATTATTATTCATTGTGATGTTGGCAGTTTGTAACAGATAAATATTAGTGAAAAACTAAAGATTATTATTTAAGAATTTATTGTATTTTGGATAATTGACAATAAAACTATTTTGTTTTGGGCATTATATAATTAACTCAGCGTTTTCAAGGTATTTTCTAATATGCTGAATAACTTAATAAACTGATATTTCATGATGGATTCTAAGATTTAGCTTACTTTGAGAAAATATTCTAAATAAGCCATCCATTCCGAAGACATTGTCAATTGTAACTTTCCAAATTCAACCAATGAATCATTAATCTTAAAAATTGGTTCATCCAATCTGGCTGAAACCACACTAGCTGAATAATAATTGTACATTAATAGACTAAATATTAAAGTAAAAAGAAATCCTATGCGAGTAGATAATTGATTCATTTTGAAATCTGTGCCTAAAATAAAAATAGAAATTTAAATTAATCAAATTACTTTGTAAGATAATTAATTACATAATATTAATTCATAGTTCATAAATATTTTGAATATATATGAAATAAATTAAAATAATGTTTTCCTCAGCTACATACTATTTTTCTGTAAAATGTATAAGAATATATCAAATAATCTTTCAACCGTCAATTCATTATAGCAATTTATTCAATCTTATGATAAAAAGAAGTATAAGAGTATTATATATTCTTACCTTGTTGACACAATGCACCAATGGTTATCGTGTAGGCATTTAAAAATTTCATGAAACTAGAATCAATGCCTTCAAAGTGCAAAAGCGCTGATAAAATAATTAAATTTAAAGCAAATAGTAAAGCCGTTAAACACCAAACTTCATTTGTGAAAGGACGGAGTATTTCTTCTACTTTAATATTTGTTGGTTGAGGATTTCTAAATATAAAGCAAGTTCTACAAAATATTAGATAGTAAAAATATTATTTTTCTATCGATTTAATCAAATTTTTCATTACAATTTTAAAAAGGCTAAAAAAATGAATCAGTTACCTAAAAGGCCAATCTTGATGCACGTACTTTAATATATAAGTCCTTTGAATATTCATGGTTAAAGGAGAGCCTGAAAAGTCAACCGAATTATTTGCCAGTCCTCGCGCTACAGGACCTATAACATCGCCCACTTTCCATTCATCAGTTTCATAAGATTCTAAACTGTATTGATGCAAAAAATATTATTTATATTATTTATACTTTATCTAATTTTCTCAGTTATTTATTTTACATCGTTACTTTTTAAACTTACGTGAAGTTATACAATTCTGAAAGGTGAGCCATCAAGTGAAAACCAAATTTTGAACGCGCATCTCTAGTAGCATGTGTATAGTCTTGTAAATATTCTTCTAATGTATCTTTTTCTGTCTTATATGCACACTATTGATCATAAAAATTATTAAATATTAAAAAAAGTTGAACAAAAAATAAAATCTTCGTAAAATTAAACTCACTTTAAAGTAATTGGCCTTTAAAATAAGCTGATGCAGGTTACATCGTCTTTGAAATTTTTCTTGTTTCAAAGCTATCGTCAGTCCAATGTCGTTGTTCCAATCGCCAAGATAAGTAACGTTAAGAGTTCCTCCCCGATCCTTAAACATGTTGTAAACATCGTAGAGTATGTAATTTTTAGCGGTGCCATGTTGCACCGCGATTACAAAGTCTGTCGAAACCCCAAACGCTCGATCATCGATAAAACTCAAAACTTCGGCAAGATCAAAGCCGAGCATCATCCAATAGTATAAATTGTCGAACATGCGGTAGTCCGAAGCCTATGGTCATTTATTATTTGTTTTATGAAATACCGCTATTTTTTTTTTTCTTTTTTTTCATTTTTAAGAAAAAATATATTTTTTTTTTTTTTTCATGCAAGCAAAGGCAAGTAGTTTACTTATATTTATTGATAATTTAATAACAGAGTTTTTTTTCTTACTTTAAGTAACAAAGAAGTAATACTATCTTTATCGTAACAGCGAGTATCCAAAAAGATGCCAATTTTCCAATAGTTTGTTCTTTGTAATAAATAAATTTCTGATTTGTTTGTTAATTTACTTAAAGCTACTTTTACATCTAGTGAACTAAAGTCTCGGAATAATGATAAATCCTCTACAATTAATAACAAAAAAAGTTCAAAGGACTAGTAAAATGAATAATTATTTTATTTCACCTAGAGTCTAATATAATTTTTAAAAAAAGAATTATAAATTACTACCTTCAATGATGTTGCAAGAAAATCCAATGATATTGGATACTTTTTTATAATTGAAGTATTCCAAAACAAAACGATTATCAATATTACCGTGAACATTTAAAAATAAACAATAATATATTAAAATTATTAAATACATTATCTCTCTCAACAAAAACTATATGATAAAAAATTTCGAGCAATTAATAAATTAGATAAATTAATTCTAACTTTTATATTCTTTAACTTCCAACAAGTAATTCTTTACATTGATTTACGAACGTCAATCACAATATTGCATGACTCCGTATTCAATGTTCTTATATTTTCTTCACGGTCTCATTATTATTTCAGACTCTGGTTGACCTAAATTCGGTTACAATCGTAGAAATATTAAAAAATTTAAGTTTTGATTCTACTTACATTTGAAAAAAATAAGATTTTTTATTTAAAAATAATGTAACTAATGTTAAATCAAATCACGTGGTTCGGATTAAATAGAAAACTTTATTTATGTTTATTCATATTTGTAAATCTAATAATTAATCATTTAAAACTTTAAATGTATTTAAATTATTGCAATATTTTATTAATTTATTTTTTTTAATTGTAATTATACCGATTACACTACATTAATAATATTACGATTGACTCTCCAAACATCTCAATCCAGAATATAATTTTAATATATTAATCGAAAAAAAGAGAAAATGAGGAAAACAAAGGTTCGCTTAATATTCAGTAAAATAAGAGAATTAAAAATAAAAAATAATTATGAAATAAAATAAAATAAAAAGCAAGAAAACTAAAGTGTTTTGAACGAAAAAATGTCTGCTAACTATATTTATTTATTTTAAAGCACAGCTTTCAGGATTTCGAAAGACACTTAAATATTTTTCTTAAATATGCAGGCACTTTGAATAAGAAAACAACCTAAAAATCTGACGTACAAATTCGCCCTCTGAATAAAAATTCGGTCTTAGAATTGCTTTATCGCTCTTTGGTTTTCAAAAAAAAAAAAAAAAAAAAAAAAAAAAAAAAAAAAAAAAAAAAAACGATAAATAAGTGCTTTCCATTAAAGCTAATGTTCGATTACGCCGCAAATCCGTGGTTATTGATTTATTTAAAATCGTTTTTTAATAATTTAAGAAAGCATTAATATCAAACAATAATTAGTTGTTTACAATTTTGAATGTTTGCACTTAAATGAACTTTAAACTTCTAATGTCACTAATTTGTTTTGATTTTTTGCTAATATACTTTGAACTCCTCTGAAAATAACTTATCCGTTAAAAGCTATAGTCAAGATCATATGAAATTCTTTAAAGCATAACTATAATTCCTATAATCAATATCAATAGCTTTAAAATATTAAATTTCTTTAAATTGTATTGTTCTTTGTTCTAATACACTTAATAACATTCAAAATTGAAAAAAAAATTAAAAAGATTTTACAAAAATTGTATTAATATCTTCTTTTTCTTAATAAAGTAATGTGAAATGTATGAAAAATGAAAAAATAGTAAGAAGAAATAAAAAAAATAATTCAATTGATCGTAAATGAAAATTTGCATTTTTAAAAATCTATATTAATGCTTTTAATATCTCACTGCAATATCATACATTTTCAAGCAAAATCAACATTTTATCGTTTAATACCACACGTTTGCAATGAATACTCAGTAACAGTGTTTAAAATTTATTGAAACATCCAACTTGTGTAGATATTGCAATATCAAAAATAATATTTAACATGAATGCTTATTCCGTTTGCTGAAGTTATCGAATATACAGAGTATACAAAATATTATCGAAAAATTTTGTATAATTATTTAGTTTAAATAATTATAAATAAAAATATACATATAATTTTATTCATTTAATTATTTATTCATTTGATTATTACTCAATGGTACAAGGAAAAAGTGAAAAAATAATTTATTTGATTTTTAATCTTTATTATCTTTATTTAAGAAAAAAAAAAAAAAACGATAAATTTTTAAGATATTTTTGAAAAAGCCTTTACGATTTAATATTTTGGAAAGAAAATATTGTTTATAGATTTCATTGAGTTGGTAAAAATATGTTCATTTTCTAATATCTAGTCATAGCTATTTAAAATTATTTACTGCCATAGTAATTTATTTTCGGATCATTCCATCATACTACAACATGTCAAACGCTTATAAATTGTAAAAATGTTTAATTTTTATTCATATAATAAATACAAATAACTTGTTTTGATCATTTTTAACTTTAATAATTTATTAAAAGATTCATACGCATGAATAATGCCCCGTCGAGCATTTGCTATTTCTAAACAATATCCACCAATCGCAAGCTCTACACCGATCATGAAAGTAATTAAATGTGGGGTAAAAATTCATAAATGTCGATGCTCGATGCAATCAGAATAGTTTTTAGACATTGTAGCTTTCGTGATGTCCAACGCGTTAATTGTCGTTGTCGCAGGCCAATTTCTGATACTTCTGTTAACCTGTTCATAAAATGGATTATGATTAGATTACAGCAGTTATAACTTTTATTGTTTGATTAAAGCAAGTTTTATTTTAAAGAAGTAAAATTTATTATGATGTCTCGTAAATAATGTCGATGAATATATATTTTATTATAATGCGCAGTTGTTGCATGAATCATTAGTTACAAGGATTATGCGCGCGACAACTGATCCTTGCGATAATTGTGGCATGTTAATCGTTTTAACAGATTAATAAATAAAAAATACTCTATCTTAATTATCCAATCTTTATCACTTCGATAAAAGTGCTGTTAATATTTACAGCAAAAGTCTAATTAGTTGGATTAGCTAAATGAACTTTGGTCAATTCAGTTTCTAAAATATAACTATTTTACCTTGTTGACAAAGCGCGCCGACGTTTACTAGAACTGAATTTGAATAACACATAGTTGAGCATTCGACATTTTCGTATCGAAAAACCAATGCCATTATGCATATACTTACGTATATCATAGCTGTCCAATACCAAACTTGATTTTTCAAAGGCCTCAATAGTTCGTTAATTTTTATTTTATTTTTTTTTTTTTTTTTCGAGAAATAAAACAAGTCCTGAAAATTACGAGTGTTTATTCAAAAACTTTTTACATAAAAACGTTTTGAATAAAATGAAATTTAATTGTTTTTTGTACCTGACCGGCCAAGATTGATTTACATATTTCACTAGATAAGTTCATTTGATATTCATAGTTGCCGGGCTTCAAGTTATATCTATTTATTTGTTATTCAATGCTTGAGTTATTGGACTAATTAAATCACCAACTTTCCATTTCTCTACTCGCCACATTTTAATCTATAACGCAACAATATTTTGATTTTCTCAATAATTGACTTTTAAGACAACTTAATAAAACTTAAATCTTTTAATTTGCCATTTATTAAAACAAAAAAATTTAGATATATATTGTATATATTTATATATACATGTTTTACTTTGTAAATTTAAAAATCAAAAATATGTTTAGTTGAAGTCGTTATTATAAAGAATTACGATGAGATTTCTGTTTTATTTTTAAATTCATTACTTGGAGTAAAACATTTGCGAAAGATGACTAAGTATAATAAATCCAAGTTTCGGTAATCCATCTTTTGGTGTACTTGCATAATCTTGAAAATAATCCTATAAGGACATGTTATGAGGTTTATATTTAGTCTGTAATAAAAATAAAGTTAGTTAGTCATACATTAAATTTATTCACATGTATACGAGTACATGTAACAGCTTAAAAGCAGAGATTAAAATTTGTGACTCATAGAAAAAAATCACGCTTTCATAGTTATACCTTGTAAATTTGATCTTCTTGCAAATTTTGTTTGTTTAAGGGAAATGTTTAATTGTCCATACTGAGTCAACATCCACATTTCATAACCTTCATTCTTTAAATAAGAGTTTGAACTTAATGGGAGTAATAAATGGAAAATAAATGTAAAAGATATTTATTAAGTAGACAATATTTACCAAGTTAGCAATCAAAGGTACGGCAACTATGAAATCTTTTGATAAACCAAAGGCTGTATCGTCAATAATGTTTGTAATTTTATCAATATTAATTCCTAGTATGAGGTAATAATGTAACTCGTCATACATTCTATATTTTGAAGCCTTTAAAATTAAAGCATTTCGAATACCCCATTGAATATATTTTCTAAAATAAAAATAAATTAATTTAAATTTATATTATAATATATATTTTGGAAAACAAAGTAACAATGCTATCCACTTTCTGAAAACGAAGATAAAGAAAAATCCCTAGCTTCCAATAATTTGTGTATGCGAAACGACGTATGCTATATTTGGCAATTATATTACTCAAAGTCGCTGCGATGCCAATTTTATTAAAATTCTTGATTAATAATAAATCGTCTGTAAAAATAAATGAATTGATTTAATTATATTTGAGACAATTAAACATTATTTAAATTCTATAATATTTGATAAACATATTAAATTTGTTTTTTATTTTTATTTTAAAATAAAATTAATTTTTTTATTTGTTTCTTTACCTCTAGCAGTATTGCACGAAAATCCAACAACTTTAGGTGCTCGTTTATAATCAAAATAATCGAGAATAAATTTGTTTGCGCTATTCATGGAAACATTTAAGATTAAAGTGCAGAAAAAAGCTACTCTACAAATCATTGCGCAGTACGAGAGTGATAGTCAACGTTCATCGAACATGGTTTACATCAACGGTGAGTCATTTAATTTATCATTAAAATACATATTTTATAAACTTTTTTATGTTACAACCATTACATTCACGACATTTTCGATAAGTTATAAATCAATATCAAAATAGAAATATATAAAAATATGGCTTATGATAAGATTGCGTGACGATTCCTTATTATTTTCATACTCGTTTATTACGAAATTATTAAAATGTAGTCATAAAAGATTTGTTTCATCGAATTTATATATTATTAGATTAGTAAATAGCTTATTAAATATTGTTTAAAAATAATTTCTCAATACTAAAATTTTTAAATGCAAACTTTCAAATGGTATCTTTTTCAAAAAAATTTTATTTAAAAATGTTCAGTAAATACTAGATACCCCATTCATAGCTTCGTCAAATTTAGAAATATCCTTTTATTTAATAATAATACATAAGCTTTGTAAATCTATAGCTTCATTTTTGCAAATTGAAGATCGTCTATAGTTTAAAATTATCTATTTTAATTAATATTACAGTTTTAACATAATTCATGTACAAAAATGCATAATCCCTAATTGAGTAATAGAATCGCGAAAAATAAAGCCTAAACCTTACTTAAATTCAAGCCCTATACAGCGCAAAGAACTTATCTATATCTAGTTCAATACAGATTTTATGCGATGCGCGCACAAAAAACGCCCAATCAAACATACATTGCTTTTGTAACTATGCATGAATAAATTTACTAAAACTTTAAGTATGCTAATAGATAATTTTATGTTAATTATAAAAATATACACATAAAATGTAATAAATATTTTTAAGGTAAGTGCATTTACGTATATTCATTTTAAAAGACAAAATTTTACCTTATGTTATTTAATAATTTATTTTTACTAAACATATTTTAATTGAAAATATATGATTAAACTGTATGAATTTAAATCTTGTATGTAAGAACTATTTATGTTCTGATTTTCTTATCTTTTACAATATTTCCACTATTATACTCTCCTCCCTTGATTCTGAGAATACGAGTAAACCTTTGACTTACATAAATACTGACATAACCATAAAATTAACGGTCAAATGTATGTCCTATGAATAATATACTACACGTCAAACCTCTTATTGTTCTCGTAGTTGACGATAACGATTTCGAAGACCAATATGACAATGGCAAGTGCCATACCGACGTGCAGAATGAGAAGATAGGATGGGGGGAACTCGTAGATGTCGGTGCTCGAGACGTTTAGTATGTTCTTGCGGTAGCGAGGCTCGTTCAACGTCCGTCTTATCACCTGACGATGTCGTATTCCCACCTTCGACGTTCTCACGAATCTATAATGGGTGACATAACGCAAGCGTGTCGTTGACGAGATAAGGATGAAAGCTACTACCAACGCAAAGCATTATATTTCAGGAAATTGAAATGAATCGAAAGGAAGAAACGAAAGATTTAATCGATCTTGAAAGCTTCTTATTCTATCAGTGTTGTAACCTGTCGCTAGATACTTACTCACTTCTTTTGCAGTAGTACAGCCACTTCCGGCAATCATGAAATCAATCTACCGGATTCATCAAGAATTTCTTATTTGCTTTCCAGTACATTATATTACTTTTTCAAAAAATGAGACGATTTCAATATTCTTTTGAATTTTTGAATATTCTTCAAAATTATAATTGTGAACAAACATTTAACGGTTCGCTAGGGTTGCGACTTAAACAGAGTTTTCAATAGCCTTGTGATATATTTTTTGTAACCAAATTTTTATTTTTTGCCCCATAAAAAAAAAATTCCCAAAGTGTTTCGAAAATTCTGTTCGATATTGTATCGATTATAAAGTAAACTATACTTTTCCAATGCTACATGTTTGTGTGTTTTATATCATATCGTTTATTTACTTCTTAAGTAAGAAGTCATACTGTAGTCAAGTATACAGCAAAAGCTTATAAATGTTTCAGAAAAATGCACTTCGTAATATAAAGCTAAATGTATAGATTGTCATTATGAAAAATTTGATTAAAGAATTTTGGTTAATGATGCGACGGGCGTGATTCTTCTTGCATTTATTGTTCGCATACATAGGAGAAATACCACTTGGTACTTGGACTATATCGCCAAACTTCGCATATGCTAGGATGAGGATTTGGATCGTTAAGGCTTTAATCGATACAAACAAAATTATGTATTTCATATTCAATATTTTATTAAGATTTTTTTTTTATTTTACAATCATACAAAGAATGCAATAAACATTTAAATTACTATATTTATTATATTTCAACCATGTATATACACAAATATTTCTTTCATTACGCCTTTGTAAGTACATCAACAAATCGTAGGATTGCACAGTTTTCCACGTTATTTAGTCGAAAAATCCTAAACAACAAAATGTCATTTATTACACAATTAAAGTATGCCCCTCATATTAAAATAGGAAATTAAAAAAATAATAGTAAGACAAAATACCGATTTTTGTAATTGTAATTAGCCATAATTATTTCCAAGGTTAAAATTATACCTGCAAGCAAAATGCCTATAGCTAATATAATAAGATGCGGTGCAAATTCATAAATATCCGTACTCGAAACATTAATTACATCATTTCGACATCGCGGTTTCTTCGATGTCCATCTTATCAATTGTCGGTTTCGTATTCCCACTTCGGATATTTTTGCAAATCTTTCAGAAAATAAAAATAATGAATGAAATAGTCTAATTTTTTTATTTTTAAAATATAATATAAAAAAAAAAATCCAAGGATGTTATCACTTTGTATAAATTATCATTTAAAATAATAATTTAATATTGTAAAACTACATCAAGTAAATAGTATGAATTAATATATTGAATTACCCGATCTTTGTCATTTCAACAAAAGAACTATTGTAGGTAACGGCAATCGTAGCGTAAACTGGTTTTTGAGCGTGAACTTCTGTTAATTCGCAAATTTCTCGAAAAGTAAAGGTGCGATCGATAATCGGATAACTAGTATCTGGATGCGTATGATAAGCTAAAACTCCATGTTTAACCATTTCTATTGCTTTGTCGGGATACATAAATCTATCGTCTTCCGGTACTTTCATCCATCTATTTACATAAAATGTTTCCCTTGCCCATGCTGGCAATCGATTCATGATGAACTTAAAATATATCATCGGCTCCGATGCTAACTTCAAATCCATTTTCGCGAGTTCGATCAATGAATCATTTATTTTGAATATCGGTTTGTTCAGCCGAGCCGACACGATGCTTGCCGAATAGTAATTATAAGTTAGCAAAGTGAACATTAGCAAGTAAATGCAGATTATGCGCGTGGATATTTTATCGATACTTAAATTTATACCTATAAGTAACGAAGTACCACGTATAACAAATTTTACGTTTCACGAGAATACAGCCAATAAAAGTAATGTTCGTAAGTATCGCTGGCGACAATATACTAGTATATTTCATGCAATTAAAAATATAATTAAAAGACAATATTTTTACCTTGTTGACACAAGGCGCCCATGACTACAATGAATGAATTTAAATATCGTGAATTAGAGGCATCCTTTTCAAATTGAAAATTAAAGCCTAAAATTATGAAAAATATTATGAAAAAGATAAACGTCGTGTACCAACACTCGACCGAAAATGGACGAAGTATTTCATTTATTTTAATATCCTGTGGCTGAGGATTCCGAAAAATGAAGCACGTTCTGAAATATTCAATTTCACAAAAAATATTATACGCATTTCGAAATTTGTTAAAATTCTTCCATCAAATTTGTTTAGTGAAAAAATGAAAAAAAAAAAAAAAAAAAAATGAATAAAGCTTCACAAAATTTTACAACAAAATTGTACAAAAATTATTTTTTTATCAGCAATTAATCTTATGAAAGCATAAAAAATAAGCGATAATTTTTACCTGAATGGCCACGTCGGATATACAAATTTGATAAGCCTAAGTCTTTCATGAGTCATAACCAGAGGACTACCGGTAATTTGTATTTCATTACTCATTAATGCACGCGACAATGGACCTATTGTGTCGCCTTCTTTCCATTTCTGCACTTCTCCAAAATTAAATCTGTCTTGAAAAATTAAATCTTTTTTTAAAATTTATTGTGACGCTCGAAATGTTTCGAAATAAGAATAGAGAACATTATTTTACGAAATGTGAAAAAAATTTTTTTTTATTTCTATTTACGTTATGTTAAACATATCCGAGAGATGTGACAAAATATTGTAACCGAATTTGGATAAGCCGTCCTTAGACTGAGTTGTATAGTCTTGTAAATAATCATCAATGGTCACGTTTATCGGCTTGTATTTGCTCTAAAAAATTTAAACAAATATAAATTTGTAAAAATCAGTCTTAATTTTATTCAGTTGTATGTAATCAAAAAATTAAGCAAAAGACTTATTTATTATCAACGAGCTATCAACAATAAAATAAAACTTTCTTCTTTCTCACAATTCTCTCTCGATACATACAGCAAAAAACGCAGCTTTCATACTAATCCCGTGCAAATTGAACCTCCGAAAAAATTTGCTCTGCATCAGGCCAATCTCCAATCCCGAATGGTTGCTCCAATAACCCATTCGCGTAACATTTAGACGGCCTCCGTCTTCCTTCCACGGATTGTAAACGTCGTAAAGCTCGTAGCTCGCGTTAACGGTTGGCAAACCTATGGCAAAATCTGTGGACAAGCCGAACGCGCTATCGTTGATCGCGTTCTTTACCGAATCGATATCGGCACCCAAAACTAACCAACAATGAATTTCGCCGAATAAACGATTTTTCGATGCCTACGAATTCAATATGTTGTTACTCATTTTTATAAATTTCGCATTCTTTATTTATTATTTTTCCGAGCAATATTTTTATAAACATTTCATCGAGGTGTCAACGAGGATTTTTCATTAAACTATTGGATTAAGTTAAGAGTTTTCAAATAATGTTTCCATAATATACATCAGCGTTATCAATTATTATTCAAGTATACTAAACTTATCTTACTTCTAAAAACAGATATGTAATTCTTTCGTCGTCATAGCAGCGAAAATCTAAGAAAACTCCTAATTTCCAATAACTGGATTTTAATAAGTAATTTATTTGCGTTGTGACGTTCAATTTGTAAAAGATTACTTTAGTTCCAAATTCATTAAAATATTTCAATAGCGAAATTCTTTCTACAAAAAAATATATAAACATAAATTTATGAAAAACGAAAGCTTTATAACTATTATTTATTCGTTGATTATTTGCCTGGCATTCTCATAATTATATTATAATACCTTTATCGTCGACCTCGCAAACAAATATAACGACATTTGGAGTATTTTTGTATACAAAATAATCAAAAACTAATTCATTTGTTTCAGCAATTTGAATTTTAGTCAACATATTCAATAAAAATAAAAATTTTAATTTCATTACACTAAGATATTTCAACTCGCCAAATACTTGTAGGAAATTTCTTTTAATTATTTAATTTGATAAAAAATAACTATACTCGAAAAATAAATTTAATTATTTATATTTAAAAAGGCAATGTATTTGTGTTCGGTAAGAAATTCTATTTACAAATGACAACAAGCAGATAAAACATAACACGCGCAAAAATAATCGCGTGTATATCTTTCATATATTACTATCGATTTCATTCGACAGCTCGTATTTATGTATTTACTGACCAATTACAATATTCTTCGCTTTGATCTTACAATATGAAATAGTCATTTGAATGCAATAAATAGTTAAATAAAAGATAACGAAATTTAATTTTATAGGCGTTGACAATAATTATTATGATTCTTTTAGTTTTTAATTTCAAGAAATAAACACGAAGCATCTAAATATCGTATTTCTATATTTAATTTTTTTAATATCTAATGCTTATTTGAAATTACATAATTTTATCTGATATCTTACGTTACATAAATAACATAATCTGAATTTCTTAACTAGAAATACTTAATTAAAAACAGAGAGTCGTATGTGCCAAATTATCTTATCTATTCGACACTATTAATACTCATGAAGAAAAAAAATATTAAAATAAATTTCCCGATTATTCATTATTTATTAAAAATTACGTAATTGAAAAATAAGGTTAAAAATAAAAGAACGACGATATAATTAACGATATTCACAATTAACGCAATTTCACTTGAAAGACATTGGATTTCTTGAGTCCCTTGGTTTTACGTTTCAATGTCCGTTTTCATCATCCTTACGGATAAAATTAGCCGGTATCTTTCTAAAATTATGAAAGCTCCGCATTACACGTTTTTATTACATGTTGATATTGTCTGCCGCTCAGTCGGTTACGCCTTTTACAAATTTATAAATAGAGGGGTAAAGAGATAATGGCTAGAGTGTGCCGTCCTCGTGATTTTGCTTTCGCGCGGGCTATCAGCAAAGTCAATTCCTTTTTTAAAGTTTTCATAATTGTTTTCATAATTGGTTTTATTGATTTCAAAATTCGCTTTTTTCGCGATGAACTTGGAAGGCTTTCGTCCAGCCTGCCTATTTATGTTCAAAAAGCAATCATTGTTATCGTTTGATAAACGAGAAATCGTTTGCGTTAATTGTTTCACACAAAAATGCTTGAGCTGACCGCTTGTTCTAATTATTTCGTTGGCACATCCATTGCAAGTGTAACATTTATAAATTTGTATAATCAAAGTCGATACATTATTCAAAATAAATTCATTGCTTACATTAACTCCAATAAAACTTGAAAATAAATTCATAAAATTAAGAATATGATTTTAATTTAGATGTAATAATCTTGAACTACATCATTCAGAATAATTATGTATATTTCTTGCAAGGAAATAATACAATATACGAAGTATAAACGTTAAAAACATTAAACATTGCGTGATATCATTTCTTAATATTTGACGAATCAATTGTAGGGTTTTTTTGTTTTAAATTTGTTTTGATATAAATAAATAGGTTGAAACAAATAAGTTAAGATAACATTTTAATGAAAATGTAGAAAAAATGTTTATTTATTAAAAACATTTATAAAACGTAGATTTAACAATTTAACAATGTTTATTTAATAGGTAAGAAAAAAGATACTCTAAATGAAATTAACGGAAGACTCGAATTATAATTCTCTCTCGCGAACTCACGCGGTTACTCGCTGCATCCGCTCTCGGATCGCGCTCTACTCAAACTGACTTCTTTTTATATTTTTCTAAGCGCGCTTTTTCGTCGATCGCATTTCCGGGAATAAGCACTTCGCCGCGAACTTGTCCTCTACTCGCCCGCTTAAAATGTAAGCATTGAATTTACAAGCTGCACAATTTTATTATTAATTTTTGTGTCTTATATTTAATAAATGTCATTATTATTATATACAACGACTTTATAGTAAGAAAAATTATAATTAATAATTCACGCGAATTCTTTTACCAGTTGCATTTTTTCCTTTTCTGCCAACAAAGATTTTTAAATTTTTTTTATAAATTTTATGATTTCATCTTTTAAACATTTATGTTTTTACATTTAAATTCAATATTTTAATTTTTAAATCGAGTAAATGAATATTTAATCGAAACATATTTTTAAAATATTGCTTACTTTTATAAAAAAAAAAGTCAAAGTACAGTATAAATTCTGAAGCCAGTAAATCTGTCAAAGCCAAACTGTTCATCGAATTTTTTAGTTTAATAATTGTTTTATTAAGGCGAAATGTCACAATACTTAATAGTATTTATTATATATCAAAATACTTGATTGTATGAAAAAATATTATCAATCAAAAAGCAACATCGATCATTTTTACTTTTAAAAAATAAATAAAAATTGGACCGTTCTTTTTCGACAAATTAAAAATTAAATTTACAAGTCGTATATTAACAAAAAAATGAGATCTTTTAATGCGCAATAAAGTTTCTTTTATCATACTTATATATCACTTTTATAATATTGATAAAAAAATAGAAAGCATTACACCTGATAAATACCAAATTATTGTATCTATAGGATAAATGATTTCAGAAATTTTCAAGTCCTTTAATGTTTAACTATGAAATGTAAAGCATACTCTAAAATATTTTTTTATTTTCTATATAAATTTTCCAATAAATCTTTTAAAAAATGTCCAGAGTACCAAATAGTGTATAAATTAATTTTACGACGTCTTCTTTATCAGCAAATACTTTTATGAGTCCTTTCATCTTGATTTTTTTTTACTTCAAAGCTTTTATGAGTAGTCTGCATCTATCTTTCTTTTTTCATTTTTCATATTCGCCTAATATTATTCTAATAAAAATCGATGTAAGAGGATAGATAATTTATTGATGCCGCAACATTATAAATTCTGTTTTATAATATTCTATCCAAATTTTCACAATCCATTCTTTGTACCTGTCTTTTGTAAATCTTTAAAATCCTCTTTTAACGATAAATTATATGACCTACATTTCATCTATTAAATTCGAGGAACATTAATGCAAAATATATTTTTTTAGAATGATATATGCAAAGATTCTATCAACTATAAATCTTATGCTCGCTTATTTTCTTTTAAATTTAAAATGAAATATAAATATCCTATACGTATATAGATCATGAAAAAAAAGTAATCGAAACATTATGTTATATACGTATGTTCCATATCATCTCGAGCGCAAATTTCGACGTTATCTTGAATTTTTCCGTACTCAAATTCAACGAGTGCATTCGAAAATAAGAAATATCTATAAAATTTAAATTTCCCGTACGTATATGCCATCGTATGAGTAGACATTCCACGACGTGAAGATTCGATCTCCTGTCTTATTTACTCCGAGTCAACGAAACCGTGAGTCCGTTCGCTTAGTTACAGACGGCCGTAAACTGTGCCGTTCAATTTTCCATCCCGAAGCTTTAAAGGATTATAAACGTCGCCGACGTCGTAATCCGCGATGTCGTTGCTCTAATAATTGTACGACTATCCTAAAATCCGTGAAAAGTCAATGGTATCGTTGTCGGTTACGTTGACCAAATCTATCAGCTAGTAGTGCAGCACACGCAGCCTTATGTACTCTTTGTAAAAAGTTCAGGCTTTGTTAATTTTTTGCTTTTTTTCATAAGCATATATTTATTCGACATGATCGCGATAAAACTGGAATAAAAATTGAAATAATACAAATAATATACAAGAGCAATGATAAATTAATTATCAAATTAATAAAATTAATTTTTCCAATTGTCTTATTTGACAATGTACTCAAAATAATTACAGGAGCATTTGATAATTAAATGACGAGTTAATCGAGACCGTATTACGATGCAATAAGTGTAAAATTTTCCTGTTATTGTATCTATTTCGTATTGAAAATATAATAATCGACAATAACACGATATTAAATTAAATTACTAATTATTGTTATGCGTGTAATGTAAACTTGAAATATACAGACTATTGTTAACGTTCCATAAAATGTGTCAATATTTTATAAATTAAATTATTCCATTATAGGGAGAAATTAATATTAAAATGTAACGTATGTTTTACATATTTTTTTAAAACAGAATATATTACTGTAAAATTGATTGGTTCACGATTTTTAACGTACATAATTTAAATATTTTTATGATAAAAAAAAAATTATTATGATGCTAATTATTATTAAAGCGAAGTAATAATAGAAAAAATAAATAAATAAATAAATAAAATGCATAAACATAATTACTTTAATAAATTATTCCTTTAATTTTCGTATATATCATTGAACAATCGTAAAAAGAATTTGCTAAATAATTTTTATTTATGACCTATTACGTACAAACAAAAGCAATAATCAAGGTAATGATCGCTTTATTGCAGTTTATATTGTACCGACGTTTCGCTATATGCATTAAGCGAAGGTCGTTATTGTTATACATGAATATAAAGACATCCATAAATTGCTTTATTAAAACATTACTCTGCCTAGCTTTCGAGATATTTTACGTATTTATATTCAATTCCGATTCTTAGATGTATATAAAAATAAACTATTAGATGGATTGATTGTTTTGTCATACACAATTTTTCTGTCACCTTAATAAATTATAATGTTTATATGACGAGAAAAATTTTTTATAAGGACACAATAAAATGGGTTGAAAAAAAAAAAAATTAAAAAAGTAAATTAATAGAAACTTCGTATTGATCATTTTAAATTCTTTATGCATATATTATTAAAATATATAATATGAATAGTATTGTAAGTAATTACTTTATGCTATTAAATAATTCAATCTTTTCGTTGATAACGGAATATTTTTTTTACTTAAGTGTACTTTGATCGTTGATTTCAGAATATGAAGTGTGACCTTAAAATTTTCAAACTACCGTGAAACAGCAAGTTTGAGCAAACAATGTTAGTAAAAACAACAATAACTTATTATTAAAAACATGTATAACTTACATAATAAACACATATTTTCTTTATTTTTCTTAAATTTTTTAAGTTGTTCGGTGTACAAATATTACAAGGTATAACAGAAAATTTCTATAATGCGGATATGATAAAACATCGATTCTTGATTATCTCGTAACTTTCTGTTAAAAAAAAAAAAAAAAAAAAAAAAAAAAAAATTAAATCGCGAATTCATATAAAAAAAATTATGCAACAAATCTTTTAGTAATTATTATACCTGATCTAAAAGTTTAAACGCGTGCGGAATGTTTTTAAATAGAATACAAAGAATTTAGATATTAATAAAAAAATGACTGATAGAGAGAGAGAAAGAGAGAAAGAAAGAGAGAGAAAGAGAGAGAGAGAGAGAGAGAGAGAGAGAGAGAGAGAGAGAGAGAGAGAGAGAGAGAGAGAGAGAGAGAGAGAGAGAGAGAGAGATAGAGAGAGGAAGGCTTATCCATGGTATGATAGAATTAAAAATAAATATTTTTCGTTTCATCATACAAAAAGCTCTCTCACGTGATTAACACGAGTACGGGCATTATACACGCATCATCGCCCGCAAATTCATTTTAAAAAAGATACAGCGTTTAAACTATATTTCTTCAAATTTAATGATGACGAGATTTGAAAAAAAAACACGATTATTCTTAATCTACATGAAATTTCTAAGACGGTAACCCATTGAAAAACATTCACTTTTTTTCATCTTGAAAAAGATTTTTACTTTAATTTGAAATTCAAGAAATCCAAAGAGAGAATAGTTTTACTTTTTAAAAAAATTGGACATTTTTGTAAAAAGTCTAAATGAATAGGTCCCCTTGATATTAATAGAAGTTTAGAAATGAGCTTTAAAAGTTTTTAAAAATTTTATGATAAGCGTAAAAAGCGTCGCATCTAAAAAGCAATATTTAAATACTTAAAATTTTCAAACTACCGTGAAACAGCAAGTTTGAGCAAAAAAATGTTTTTATTGTTCTTATAATTGTAACTATATTTTGCTGACCATTTTAATTTTACTAACAAATGAATCAAATTTTTAACATGCTTGAGCTCTATAAAAATCAATTATCTAATCACTGTTTAGTTATTGAAGATTTTGCAAATTACCAGTTAAAAGTTGTAAAGATAGAGCAAATCTTACGATAGTTGTGGAAGTGTCATTTCAAAAATAAATAAGAACACGATGTATAAAAATATTGTTTTTTATATATCTTAAAATTTTATCTTCTACATAATTTCTATCAAAAAGCTTAAGTAGTTACAAAAAGTTGAAATTATAAAAGTTAAAAGAGAAAGAGAATGATAAATGAGATAAATATGAAGGAGAAAGAGAGTTAAAAAAGCAAAGAAAAGAAAGAGAAAGAGAGAGAGAGAGAGGCTGGATAACTTAACATCTCCGTATAATTGGAAGCCTCGACATTTGCGACATGTCGACGGCGCGTGCTTCTCGTAAAATACAGCATCCGAAGATGCTACTTACACTTATCTTAATAAGAGCGCATGTCGTCCAATCGGGCCAGTTCTCTCTCTCTCTCTGTCTCTCTCTCTCTTTCTCTCTTGTCGATTCGGCTGTCCAACAGAGTCAGCAAAGAGTAGGAGAGAAAGAGAAAGAGAGAGAGAGAGAGAGAGAGAGAGAGAGTGCAAAGGTCGCGAGCGGTCGTCGAAGATGAAGCTGTCTTGTTTATACCGTATATTTTATACTCCCACTACCGCTATCTCTGTCTCGCTCTACTGTCTCTAGATCTGCGTCGTGGCGCTTGATGGATCACTCAACGAGCCGCTGCGACGTCATCGCGCTGCCCGGCAGTGAGTAGTTAACTCAAGAACATCAAACGGTAAAGCACTCAAAGAAGAACGACGAGCCAACCGTCAAACCTTCAACAGAAGATGATTCAACTAATTAATAATTCAGATACCGAAGATTTGGAGCCTGAGGGTGCAATTTATATTTAATGATAGATTAAATCTATGTACACACGGTGAATTGGATTATCAGCAATAGACGAGTAGTACGTGAAATGCTCTCGGATTGTGAGAAAGTTTGGTAATAAGTGTATGGTAAAGTAATCCGACGTTGCATCGTGAGGCTATGTGGGAAAAGACTTTGGAAGCACATTACGAAGGTTACGCCGAAGACTGACGAAATTAACGTTCGGTATTTTATCACCTCGAAATATAATAAATAAATATATTAAATTTAATCGGGCTCGTTGACGCAAAAGAAGGCGATAAGATGAAAAAAATAATCGCAATAACTTTGATCGTTCTGGTAACGGTAAACGGTACCTTCACCTCCTGGATTACAATGGCCAATCCTTTAAAATCTGTCTGGCAAACGTTTTATTCGTCGGTGGACTCGTCGTCGTCGACGTCGTCTTCGAGTGAAAACGAGTGCAGTGGTTGTGCACAAAATCGCGTCACGGATGTCGAGCCGGATCCAGTATTGACGGAACTCAGGGTGGAATACGTTAAACAGCAGATATTAAGAAAACTGAGATTAGAAAAGCCTCCCGAGGTGTCGCTCTCGCTTTCGACCTTACCCAAGCCATTGATAAATGGTTATGTATTGGATCTGAAACCCGGTGAGCCCTTAGAGCCCCAAATTCCAGCGGAGAGTTTTTACGGCAAGACTAATCAAATAGTTGTCTTTCCAAATGAAGGTGGGCTTATAGCTTATATTGTTTGTTATTTATTAGTGATACTCTATACATATGTAGATATCTTAAACGTGATATTTTGCTGTGATGTATATTTTTATAAGCATCGAGTGAGTGAATAAAGTTAAATTCATTTAAAACTTTGTTGAAAATATTTTTTTTTTTTTTTTTTGATACTATGATAGAAATAGAAACTAATTATAGCATTAAAAATTGTTAGTTTGAAATATACTCAAAAGTTTTACAGCAAATTTAATTCAATATTAACAACTTTATTTTTAATCTATATCTATTTAATCAATGTTAACATCTTAAATTAATAAGCTCTTTTACAGAATATACATATGCATTTCTATCTAATTAATTTAAAAACTGTTATAATGCAAAATAAATTCATTACTATTGATCTTTTCAATAATTAAATATTTAGTTACTTGAGGAATATTATTGATCAAAAATACTTTATAAATAAAACATTTCAAAAAGTTCATATTTGAATAAAAATGTATTTTTGTCAATAAATCATTAAAATATTCTTATAGTCCTTATACTAACATTAGGCATCATGTAATTAATTATTAGGTAGTAATAAATATTATAATTATTAGTAGTTCATAAATATAACAAAATGTTTCTACTCTTAAATTACTGAATTGAAATTTTCTGGAATTATTTATATTTTGTATTTCTATGAATTCCTGCAGATAATATGCAGCGCATAAATATTTTTGTTGAATCCAACCGTGAATTTTGAAAAATTACTGCACGTCTTCTTGTCAATCATAAAAAATAGAAATAAAAATGTGTTCGATTAAGTCGTACGATTTTCATTTTAATACTTTTTATAATAAAAAAGTTAGATACTTGAACTCCGACCTGCAACTTTTTAAATTTTTATAAAATTATCGCTCGTTAGTTATTTAAACTTCCTTAAGTGCATCATAAAAATATTTTCTAAAACGGAAAAACGATTAAGAATGTTGAAAAAATATTTGTGTATCGTTTTTTAATTGCAGATGCATTATATTTGTTATTTGTAACATTTGTTCAATAGCAATTTAAAAAACAATCGTAATAAAACTTTTTTTTATTTTTAGTTTTGATCTTCTAAAACGAATTTTAATTTTTATCACAAATCATGTGAAATATTTAAATTGATATTTTTAAGATCTAAATTAATTATATCGCCATCAATGACTAAACAAATTTTCCGAGACTTAGGGTTTTTTTTTAAATTTTGATACGATCTATTAAAATATTGAAATAAATATTTAATTTTCGCTACACTTAAGGATTTAAAAAATCTTTTGTAAAATTTATAAAATTTATTTATAAAACTTCAGAGTTTCATATCTTTTAGACAACTATTCATCATTGCTGTATACAACTATTTTTACCAAAATTTTTACAAGTCAGTTTTACTTAAATAGATCTTTCTATCTCTATCGATATACAATACAAACATCTATAAAAATGATATAATTCTTTGCCATTTTCCATAGTCTTTTCTTTCACGTAAATATCTTCACCTATTAAATAACACATTTTGTGATGAAAACTTAATTACATATTATTATCAAACACAAAAAATTTAAATATTAAAAATTGTACTATAAAAATATCTTTCTTTAGTTCCTTTCTTTATCTTTATTTTAATTAACGTTTGAACATTAAAAAATATTACAGATTATCATCATTTATTGCGTACAAACTTTTTATACAAAAATTGACTCGTAATTTATTTATTAAAATATATTTTCAATGTAAAAATTTTAATTAATAATTTAATTTTAACTGTAAATGCACCCGCGGATAGACTTTTCACGTTTAATCGTGTTAATATCTAAAAACGTTGTCATGAAAATTTAAATAATCTTTTAAACTTATGTTAATTAAGCTCAGGCACTGAATAAATCTGTAACTGTGCACATGAAAAATTTTATTCTATTCGTTGTTTAAAGTATGTAATTATCTATATCTTTGATATTCATCAACAGAACATTTGTTATCGATTTTTTATTGATTTTGTTGTTTTAAATTAATTCATTTGTGATTTTTTTTTAATTAATTTGCATTATACAAACATCGAGAACAGAAAAAAAAAAATTAAAACGAGTTCAAGTTACATAAGAACATCACAACAAAATCACGAATACATTTACACGATTTTATGGAATTTTGTTTTTATAATAAACGATCTGACGTAATACTTTAAGAATGTATTAATTTATTAATCTATTTTAAAAAAGAGACAATAATTCAGTAGACACATAATATTTTTAATCGAATAATGTGAAATTATTAATTTAAAAGGTAATTTTTTACATCGTTGTTAATCAAATAATAACAGAAAGGATTAAATAGCTTTCATATTTAAATAATAAATAATATATTTACTTAAATTTTACATCGCAAAATTGTTCGAACAAAAAGAAAAAAAAATGTAGAAACAAAACATCCACTTTTGAGAATAAATATTTAAGGTTTTTCATCGCGCTTAACGCACAAACACTTTTCAAAGGAAGGAGCTTCTAATTAAAAAAGCAATTTCCGTAACTCCGTCGTAGAGATCAACCAAAAAAAGCCTTAAAAACACGTGTAATTGCTCTCCTTCTTTTTCTTTCATTTATTTTTTTGAACGATAAGCAAAACTCATCCAGAGTTTCGTCGTTTCCAATGGAATTTTTTCACGACGACGACGGATAAAGAGCGCCGAGGTACAAAGCGCGCTGCGTTTGACTTTAAACGCGTTCGCGCGCGCACTTGTGAAAGAAAAAGAGCCGAGGGCGTACAATGAAAGCGCGCGTTGAAAAGAAAAAGAGAGAAAGAGAAAGAGAAAGAAAGAGAGAAATAAAGGGAAAAAAATGCACGGCTATACCGAATTAACGCGAGCGCGCCAGCGGCGACACGTTAAGAGGAAGGAGAAAATGGCGCCTCGTTAACTCGCTGTTGACTTTAATAGAGTCGAATTATCAAAATAAGTGGAAAAAAAAAACCGAGGGAAATAAATAATAAGCGAAAACGAGGGAAATTCGATTCTTATGGCGAAAATTTTTCCGTTACTTGTAGAATATCGGCGAAGATGTGTATGAATGACCGATGCCGCTTTTATTTTTAAAGTAAAATTATTATTTTTTTTAATAAATATATCTTTTTAATCCAAGATTTGCTTTACGTGGTATTATTTTCTTATTATTTTCTTAGTATTCGTATTGGCACGATAGAAAAATTAAAAAATCTCAAATCATATTACTCGATTGAAAATTAAATAATTTTTTTCGATCTAAATTCAACTTTGTATTTATATCATAAATCTAAAAATTCAACCTAAATTTATCAAGGAAATCGAGTAAATAATTTTCGTCAGCGCTAAATGATGTATTACTTAAAATGTTTTCTTCGCCTAAAATCATTATTTTGAATGAAATATTTTAAACAATTTTCTTTTTATTAAAAAAATTCTTAGACAGAAGCTTACAATTTCGATTATCAGTTATCGTTTAAACAAATAGAATGAAAAAAATATTTTCGACAGCCGTATCAAAGTTTCATTACTCGATAAAATCAAGAGCAAGTAAATAATCTAGAATTTCTAATAAGCATCGAAAAGCTTCTTACGAAAACCCAGATACAGTATATATTCATGTACAGAGAGATGTCCATGTCAACGATATCCCGTAGTACATCTCGCAAGACTTGCTTTCTTGGCGTCGAGTTTCCGAAACTGATTTACATCTTCAAACAGGAAGGGAGGGAGAGGCAAGACGAACTTTGCGAACTTGTTACTGCGAGACTTGTAACGGTAAGCGAATGTGTTAAGCCTCCGGCATCTTCGTTGTACCGGCGACGTTTTGACTCGATCGATTAGCGATCGAATTTCTCGCGGTGTAATGAACCGATGATGTGTGCATCGTTAAACTTTTTACATTCTTGCTTAATTCTTTTTCCCTATTTCTTAAGTTTTCGTTATTGAAAAGGTATATTATGTGGAATAAAATTTATGTGATGATTTGAAATATATAATAATGAAAGAAAGTATAATTGGCTGACTAAGTTTACGGATTCACTACTTGATTTAAATTAAACGTTTAAAAGTAAAAGAAAAAATTTTTTTGATATTTTGTACAATTATTAATTTGAACAATTAAACAAAGGTATAACATTATTGGCTGTAATTCCTAAAAACGTAAATCCCAGATTTTGTGCGCTGATTGCGAATCCAATAAATTAAAATCATCGCAAATTACATTTTCTTGTTGAATACCATTAAATACCATTAAATAAATGGTTATTTGAGATATGGGATTATTTAGATTGTTAGTTTAAGATTGAGTTATTAGGTCATCGGTTGGGTTATTAGGCTATTGGTTGGGTCATTCGGTTACGGTTGAGTTATTTGGTCGTAGTTGGGTTATTTGGTTGTAGTTGGGATATTTGGTTGTAGTTGGGTCATTGGGTCATGGTTGGGTTATTGGGTCATAGTGGGGTTATTGGGTGGTAGTTAGGTTATTGGGTCATGGTTAGGTTATTTGGTCATTGTTAGGGTGTTTGGTCACAATTAGGTTATTTGGCCATTGTTAGGTTAATTTGCCATTGCTGGATTATTTGGTCATTGTTGGGTTATTCGGCCATTCTTGGGTTATCTGGTCATTGTATGGTTATTTGGTAATTGTTGGGGTATTTGGTCTCATTTGGGTTATTTACTTATAGTTTGGTTATTGGATCATAGTTAGGATATTTGGTCACAATCGTGTTATTTGGCCATTGTTGGGTTATTTTGCCATTGTTGGGTTATTCGGTGATGCTTGGGTTATTTGGTCATGGTTGGTTTATTGAGTCATAGTTGGGTTATTGGGTCATAATTGGATTATTTGGCCATGCTTGGGTTATTCAGTCATAGTTGTGTTATTTGGTCGTAGTTCGGTTATTAAGTCATAGTTGTGTTATTTGGTCACAGTTGGGTTATTGGGTCATAGTTGTGTTATTTAGTCGCATTTGGGTTATTGGGTCATAGTTGGGTTATTGGGTCATATTCGGGTTATTTAGTCATATTTGGGTTATTTAGTCATATTTGGGTTATTTAGTCATATTTGGGTTATTTAGTCATATTTGGGTTATTTAGTCATATTTGGGTTATTTAGTCATACTTGGGTTATTGGGTCATAGTTGGGTTATTGGATCATAGTTGGGTTATTGAGTCATATTTGGGTTATTTGGTCATATTTGGGTTATTAAGTCATATTTGGGTAATTTAGTCATACTTGGGTTTTTGGGTCATAGTTGGGTTATTGGGTCATAGTTGGGTTATTGGGTCATAGTTGGGTTATTGGGTCATATTTGGTTTATTAAGTCATACTTGTGTTATTGTGTCATAGTTGGGTTATTGGGTTATAGTTGGGTCATTGGGTCATAGTTGGGTTATTGGGTCATAGTTGGGTTATTGGGTCATAGTTGGGTTATTGGGTCATAGTTGGGTTATTGGGTTATAGTTGGGTTATTGGGTCATTTTAGGGTTATTTGATCATATTCGGGTTATTTGGTTATATTTGGTTTATTTAGTTATACTCGGGTTATTGGGTTATAGTTGGGTTATTGGGTCATAGTTGGGTTATTGGGTCATGGTTGGGTTATTAGTCATGGTTAGGGTATTTGGTCATTGTTGGGGTATTCGGTCACAATTTAGTTATTTGGCCATTGTTAAGTTAATTTGCCATTGCTGGGTTATTTGGCCATTCTTGGGTCATGGTTGGATTATTGGTCATGGTTGGGTTAATCGGTCATTGTTGGGTTATTGGGTCATGGTAGGGTTATTGGGTCATGGTTGGGTTATTGGGCCATAGTTGGGAAGAGTACGAGTCGTAGACGGAAAATGCAGCAAATGCGTAAGATGTATTTCTATTTGATCTACAATTTCATTTGAAATCTTTTTGTAAGTTTTGAGTATTTTTTTAGATAAACCTAAATAACTATGATCTTTTTAAGTTTTTCATAGTCTTACGCATGAAAATTGAATTTGCGATCATTTTAATTACTTTTTCTGCAATTAGCGCCCCAATACGTAAGTGAACAATGTTTTAACAAAAGCTGAGGCTTTTTTTTTTGGAAGTCTATCCAAATTTTTATATGACGAATACATTACCTTTGCACGTTTACAAGAACACATTTAACCTTAAACTTATGATACCTAAAAAGCGTGCAGCACAAGTAGCGCCTTTTGATGAGCACTTTATCTAACTTTTTGCTCTCTTTCGAGTATATGTATATTATTCTATCGCTGGAAGTTCCGCCTTGTATTGCGTGAGTATATACATAAATGTGTATGCATGTATATACATATATATAAATCATCTATTTATCACGGAGGCACTCGGAGTAAATAAACAACCGTGATCTCACTTCCATTTTACTCTCGATCGACATTATTTCTCGAAAACGACTTCGTCTTCGGACGAAAAAATTTTTTTTTATAATTTGATAAAAACTTTGTTTTAATATGAAAACTTTTTTTACACATGTTTAAAGTCATAAACTTTTAAAAACTATTCCATAATTAAACAATTTTCGAAAAGCGATTCAACATTTTCAAATAATTATGACAAACAATACAGTTATTTCTCAACAAAATTTCACATTACGCATGTAAGTAACATCTGTCATTACGATAAATAAAGAATTTTGCAAACTTGACACATATTTTATGTTTATAAACCAACGAAATATACGACGTGATAAAATTCACAATATTCAATTTATAATTTCAAAAATAATATTCATCTCTCAACATAATTCCTTTAACGTTGATATCAAGATAGCGTTAATTTTTTTTTTCTATCAGCTTCTATTTAAATTGGCACCGACCGTGTAGATAACGAGCGACACAAATTGCTCTAAATCTTATACAGCGACAGATATGCCGCCAATTACATTATTCGATGATAATTTAACAATCAGTAGTAGAGTTTTTATCGTAAGAATGTTTCATCATATGGAGAGCATCGGTTATAAATACTTTAGTATTTGTAAAAAATTACATAATTTTTCGTTAATGAGCTACATAAATAAAAATAATGTGTTTTAACGACAAAAAAGTACTTCCATTCAAATATTTTTTTCTAAAATAACTTTTATTTTGAAGCAATCATTTACCATAAACGAAAAAAAAAATTGATTACACGGTCAAATTATAATTTTTTATTAATATATACTTCTGATTAATATTAAAATTATGATTATTGAAACATACTTGTTATAAACAAATTGCTGCTTATTATTTATCTAGACTCAAATTTAAATATTTTTTTCTTAACTGCGAAAAACTATGAAAATTGTATCAACTTAATAAATTTTAGGTCATCGCGTAAGGTTTTTACAATAATGTATGCTTCATTGATTTCAAAAATGAGTATTTTAATTAAAAATTTCCTCCCAATAAATTGACATTTGCAAATTTATTAATTTAATGGTTTTTGTTTGAAAATTTATTAAACACTACATTAATTAGTAGGTTTTAGATAAATATTAAGAATGAATAACAATTACCGAGAAGCCGATTAAAACTCGTTATCGTGCATTATTCTGCATTTTCTAAACGATAACTTTGGCTTGTCAATGTGTATTGTAATACCTTCAAAAATTATCGATAACAAACAATGCGATATTAATTGTTTTCACAAAAAAAAAAATAAATAAATAAATAAATACTAAAATTCTCTATTGCACAGATAACACGCATTTATTTACATTCGCTTGTAATTATATTATAGTTGAAATAATATGAATAATTTTGCGCACATATTGTTTATTGGTAAATAAACTAAAAATATTATGCTTAGATTTAATTATCTGAAAAGTAACGTACCGTTGATAAATCATATGCTCGAGGAACAAATAGCGACGCATTGCGAGCGAAAAACTTTGCTCGTTTAAAAAAAAAAAAATAAATTAAGGAAAATAAAAAGAAAAAATCTCATTAAGTATATTCGATTCGATTTTCTTCTTATTTCCTTCGCAGGCATCCCGTATTCGAAAAAGTGCCGTCAAAGCTCGAATCACATAACCGGCTTCAATCCCGCCGTATGCTTCACGTTCTTCCTACCGAACGAGATGCAATTCGTGAGCGTAACCTCGGCCGAGCTCTGGTTTTACAAAGAGGAGGACAAAAACGACAGCTTCAATCAAACTTTCGTACTCTCGGAATTGGACCACTGGGATCAGCGGGGCAACTTCGAGAAAAACACGATTATGGCCATCTTCGAAACTACCATCGGCGGTTCGTTTGCTTTTCTCCCTCTCTCTATTTCCTCTTCCTCGCATGCACTTTTCCACACATAAACTTACGCCGACGATAACCACGACGTTCGTTTCATTTATACGCAACCGATACACACGCCTGTCGCGGGCTTTCATTTACTCACGGATACGTAACGTGACTTCAATTAAGTGCATATCGCGTTGATGATTGATGTAACGCTAGAATTTCCATCGACGTTTTGTACGTTATACATGTATATATATATATATATATATATGTGTGCATCTCTCAGCACGACGTTTCATGTGAGCATTGTTTGTCGATTGCTCGTTCCAATGAGATAACGTAAGTGCTAGCGGCAATTTGTAATACCGCATGAAAGTTAAAAAATTTAATTCTTTCGTTTTAGCTCGCTTTGTTGGCTCGTTGTTGTATTTCATACGGCGCAGTTTATTGTCTTCTTTGATGTTGATCGATATGCCGAACAAGGGAAAAAAGCCATTATTCCGTTCGCGTTTAATCAATTGTTAATTCGTTGCGACTGACAGTGTATAAACAATCTTTATAATTTTTTCTAGCTCGGGAAAATTTTAAATTAAGGAAACAAATGTTCGACACTCCATTGTAAATTACAGCGAATTAAAGAAAAAATATGAAACGTGATTTTTTCACTACTTTAAAATTAAAAACGGAAAACGGGTAATGAATTCGAACAAAAAAGTAATTATTATAAATAAACTCGAAATTTCATTTCATATTGTTTGTATACATTGGCGAGCGTTTTTGGGTGAGCAGCCGCTCGATTTTAATTAATAAATAGTTATCTCGCGGAACAAAGTCCGCTAGATAATAATTCCTTAATATAATAACCATTTTGTTCCTTGACTTTATATTACCGGTGTACGTTCTTTAATTCATTTTTGAACGTTATAGCGCACTCTTAATCGATTTTATCTAAATAAAATTTTTATGCAAATTTTCATTTGTCATAAATTTATTATTATTTTATATTATATTTTATTATTAAAAAATGTCGCATTCATTTTCAAACCGTCGAAACTGTTTTTTTTTTAATGCGTAAAAATTGTCCGCATTTTACAATTTTCGATAACTTATTTACCGTTTTTTTTTTCTCTTTGGTTGAATATTATTGCATAACTATATCATAAAATCATGTTGAAATTTATAAAGTGGTATTTTTGTTGATGGCATATGTATTAAAGTTATGCAAATCTATGCTATGGTTCATTGCTTGCAAAAAAATTTTTATCAAGCGCGTTTCTACTTTTATCAGCGTTACATGTGTATATTTTTGCAATAATCCAGGAGAGAAGATCATAAGTTATTATGTTGAAAATGTTGTTTTTACACGTTATGATCAACTTATTGATAATAACGTTCCATTAAAAATATTATAGATTTCAAAAGTTGCGCAATATTTCAAAATAACTCGTAAAAGGACGCTTGTAAATCTTTTCATTTTTCATCATCATTAAACGCTCAAAGGACAATGTTACACCAGACAAAAGCCTAATAAAATTTGACTAATCAAAACATTCTCATCATCGTCCTAACAAACTTATACAAATATAAAACAATAAAAGTGAAAAAAAAAAAAAAAAAAAAAAAAAAAAAGATGAAAAATGAATAAACGATGATTTACAGAGGGCTGGGTAAAAACGGACGTCGGTTTCGCGGTACGCAAATGGGTGGAAAAACAACGACTCAACCACTCGATTCAGATAGCCTGTAGCACGTGCACGATCGAGCGAAACACCGCTCCTGTGTCGATGGAGGCGCGACTCAAGCCCTTTCTGGTTATCCAGACGTCGCCGTTGCCCCAACGCTACCGGCCCAAGCGCAACTCCAACTGTCAGCCCGAGATGAAGGAGTGCTGCAGGGACGAATTGTACATAAGCTTCGAGGATATCGGCTGGAGCGATTGGATATTGCATCCGAGCGGTTATCACGCTTACTTTTGCAGGGGCTCGTGTTCCACCGCCGTTTCTCTTACTTTGAGCGGCACGCATCACAACGACGTTATAAGGGTACGTCGAACTTTTTATCAAAAGAATAATTAATAATATAAGTATTATAAGTCGATATGCCGTCGGAAATTTTAATCGTAAAATAGAATCTAGCTCGGTTCGGTCGGCTTATAAATATTCAAGATTAATTACGCGCGTTCTCGAATTAAATCGCGAAAGCGAAAAAGAAGATGAATTAAATTCGTAGAGCAACGAGCAACGCGTCCATATTTCTCTATCGCTTCTGAAAATCTTACTCCTTCATAACTTTCGTCACTTCACTCGTGTCTATATAGCACAATAAAAGCGCAATTCGCTTCTCCTTCCCTCAATTTCTCTTCCTTCCGTCGTTCCCTTCCCCCTCACCCGTGGGAGGAGAACGTACGGTAAAGGAGTCGCGCAGGAGCTACTCTCCCTCTCTCTAGACCGGAGAACCTACAACTGCATTAGATAGCGCGAAACGCACTCCGTCGTACATTATGCACATATGTATAACGTACACGCGCAGATATATATATATATATATATATATATATATATACATGCATATATGCAGAAGCGAAAGCGTAAGCCCGTGGCTCGGCTTAATATTCGGGCTGACGTATGACGCGCGTCATGTTTTCGTATGATTAATGAGATGAGGCGTAAGAGCGGACGACGTTACGTTATGCATATGTATACGTATACGCGGCGAAGTGCCGTAAGACGACACGTGCGTGAACTTCTTGACGACGCCGCTTCTACTCCCGCAAATTTGTATGTTAATACGTAACGTTTATTTATATGTATAATGTAAATACGCGTACGGACTATTATAACCATTTGACGATGAAAATTTACGGATGTATCATCGAATCAATGAGAATAAAACGAAACGGTTGTGTTACATTAAACGTTTATGATGGCAATTTAAACCTTTAAATAAGGATTTATCGTTTACATAAACTTGTTGTATAAAGTTCAATTGGTGAATGAAATAATGATTAGAAATGACGTTTTTTATATTAACAAATGTTTATTTTTACGATTATAAAATATTATCTTACGAATTTGTGTTAAAATACGGAGCTATCAAAGAAATTAAACGTGATTGTAAATCGTAATAAAATGATAAAAAATTCCACGCAACCGACGCATTTCTATGTGGATTGATAAAAATAAACTTCGATTAACGTGACTTTGCTCTCTTATCGGTAAGATTTTTATTTAATAAGCTCGTTTCAAGCTTAAATTTTGAGGCAATTTAGTTATGCTTGGTAATCTTTTTGCGTCACTTTTTTTCCTGAATTTACGAAATACTTTATTACATTTATTAAAATGTCGTTGTTGCAGTTTTTTTCATAACTAACTTTTATCTAGTCAAAATAGACTATTTAAATACCATATATTGTAAATCTTACAATTTTATAAATTCAGTTTTACTGTAACCTTTAGATAGCGAATAATATTTTTGTAAAAATTTATTATTGGATGCAATTCTATTCGTTAAAATAAACATGTTTGGAATAAATACTTAAAATTATAAAACAAACATCTTACTAATTACTAACTTTATGCAAACTTGCATCAAGAGACGGTGATTACAGAATGAAAAATTTAACGATTCGTCTAATCCAAAAGCAGCGACAATTTCATCGATTATAAACAATTTTTCAATTAGTTTTGATAAAGTCTATTAAAAGTGTCGCTCAGAGAGCGATCGATCCTTTAAAGCACCGGTGTAACATCCCTTTGAAAAAACACTCGCGAAAAGAACGTCGTACATCGAGAAGGAAACGAGAATAAAAAAAAATTAAAAACGAAACGAAAAAGAAAAAGAGGCACGAAAAAGCGACGTATAAACAAAAAAAAAAAATATATATATATATGTGTGTGTGTATATATATATATATATATTTTTGCTTTTGCAGAAATTGTTGGCAACGCGAGGCAAAGCGTTTCATCGCCGTAACGAAATAGTCCCCTGTTGCTCGCCGACCCAACTATCGCCGATTCAGCTGCTGTACGTCGACTCGAACAACACGATTACGCAAAAGACATTGCCGAACATGGTCGTCGAGGCATGCGGTTGTATGTGATTGCGTGAGATATTGAACGTGTAATTAAAACATTATAATTATTGTACACATGCGACAAACTGTATCCGTGTATATAATTTTGCAATCGACGAAGAGTTTTTGTTTTTTTTTTTTTTTTTTTTTTTTTTTGTAGTTTGCACCTCGTTAAATTTAGATATGCGAGTTTGCCGATAAACGAATCTTTTTTTTTCTGTTATGGTTCTTCCGAACTAATTTGATAATTTATAGATTTACATAAACAAAATTTTATTGATGACAGTTTTTTTTATTAATTCGATTTAAAAAAAAAAAGGCGCAATTGTAATGAAAAATACTTTGTAAATTGTAACTTTATAAATATTATTTTTTTTTTTTTTTTTTTTTTTATTTTCCTTCAAAATTTAAAGGATATTAGATTGAAGAACTATGCATTTCTATAAAAATTTTTCATTTATAAAGGCTTGCTCTAATAATGATACAGCAATATTACGCATTCTTGGTAAATGTACAAATGCAAGGGACATACGAATAACTGTAAATGTACAAATACCAAAATTAATTTACCGTTACATCTTCATAGAAGTTATCAATGATCTTCGTTAATTGAATTTCTATTAAAACAAAATGGATAAATATAAAACAGTTATAAATGTCGTTTTATTAAAAAAAAAAATAATAATAATAATAATAATAATAAAAAAAAGAAAAGTGTAAATCAAATGAATAAACTTATTTTTATTTTGAAAAATTTTATTTTATTGCTTAACGAAAAGAATCATTGATAAATTTCCTATGTTCCTAAACCCAAACAGTATTTACATTGAAATCCTTATAACGTGAATTTTTATGCTGAAATCTAACGTTTATTTTAAGTTTTAATAAATGCCCAAATATTTAAATGATATAGCGACATTAATGTAACATGCGTCCCTCACATTTAAATAAATTTTATTTATTGTTCTAAGAAATAATTTGGATATACTTTTATACTCATTCTAAATTATTTTTTAAGTTATAAAAAACGAACCAAAAGTAGCTTTTATTTAAATATTATATATAAGAATAAAAATTAACGTTAAATAAAATTTAGCTTCAAGTGTAATGTTAAATTAACTTTTTCTTATTTAATGATATAATTAATTTAATGTTACCGTTAACAGCAACGATTTACTTACCGTGCTATAATATTCATCTTACGAAATTATACGCGACTAGTTTCGAGAGCAAATGCAGTACTCGATATGTTAGAAAAAAATAAAATTAAATCTCATTGCGAGGAGAGAAAGAAAATCAATGCACCGCTTTGCGATCTGTCAATTTAAACGGTAACATTTTATGTTTTTCTAATACGTCGATTTTTCTCGATGCGCTGTAAATATTGTACTCTCCGTTTTATTTTGTTTAATTTCTTTCATTTGTTCTTTATTGCACGGCAGCTTTTAGTTAATCATCAAGTGTAAAAAGCGATGCATGCAATACGAACAAATTTTTCGTACGTCATAGTGACTTAATTATAATCGATAAAAGAAATTAATTATGTTATAAAACAATTAATTATTACATTATAAGCAATATTTCAAAAACCTATTGTTCCAATTGTTATATTTTGAATTTATTTAAAATAAAAAAATAAAAAAAAAAAAAATAATTGTAATTAACGAAGTTGTATATTTGAACTTGCAATCTCAATTAAGTGAACGATATGAGAAAGTAGCCGTTGTGATTGTTAAAGTAACTTTAATAATGCATTTTTAGCGAATCAAACATTCAATGATAAAATGAAGACATTGTTAGCAAAGAGGCACAATAATTGAAAATACATTAAATGTAAATCAAATTTATATGTGTGTATTAATTGTATTTGATTATTTACTGATAAATAATTTAATTTTATCTATTAAAACATGTAAATATTATCGTGTAACATATATTTCTTATTTATATCCACTATAAGTCGTACAATAAAATTCAGTATCCCGTATGATTAAACACACAATCTTTTATCAATTTTTTTTAAATTTTTAACCACATATTTTCCAACTCATTTATTATTAAAATTAACGCGTAAATGTATTTTAAAAGATTCAATAATGCACTGTATTATTTCCTCATTATTACTGCGAATGCAAACAAACAAACAATATCAATAAAAAAAAAGAAAAAAAAAAAAAAAAAGAATTAGGAAATATCAAAAATCATTATGAATAATGAATTTTCCAAATGTCATTCCTTTCATTTAATTCTCCCTCTCTCTCTCTCGGTCTCTCAATTTCTCCTCGTGCCGAAGTCCAAAGTTCAACGATTATATTAATTAAGCATGATATTCTCGTAGAAAAATACAAATAATACATTGGCACGATGATAAAAGGCGGATGAAACGGTTAGTCCCGGGAGCGCGCGCGGGTGTATGAAACCACGTAACGCACATCGCGTTGTGACCTTTTTATACCAAACCGTATCTCTCTCTCTCTCTCTCTTTCTTTCCCACTCCCACTCGCACAGTCTCGTATATAGACAATCGCTTTGACTTCGAAAGCAAATGATTTTTATGAAAAAGACCTTATGAATATTTGGGTCTGTTTACTTTAAGCGATGTTTTGGCACTTTATTTTTATTTACAATATTATCAAAAAAAGTTTATCGATTTGCCCAAAATTATTAATTTAATTTTTTAATGTTTTAATTCGTTATATATAAATGATAAAATTATGTAGGATAGATAAGTTCAAAGGAAAAAAAAATTAACTCAATTTTTTTCATTTTACTTTTATGTTTATTCAAGTTTAATGTAAAAATAGTACAAACATGGTATTGCAAAACATAACATCATATACTTTTATAATTATGTGAATACATATATTTATTAATCACAGTACAGTTTTTGGTATAAAGTTTATCAATCATTTAAACAAAATCATGTCGGATAATCATTAAAACTGTTTCATCTTGAAAAATAAAATATTAATGATTAAAAGATAAAAAAAAAAGTATACGAATTTATAAATGAATTTTTTAAATATTTTACTTATCAAGATAAAATAATTTAAATTTCTTTTTACAAAACATCACACCTAATATAATCAGTACACTTTTATTAATTTCGACGTAAATTTTCTTAAAACTAGTTATGACAATTAATAAAACTATTTCGTCGACTTGCTCTTGGATTTAAAGACCATGTTTTAATACTATTGTCCCTTTGGTTTTAATAATTCTGACAAACTTTTCAAATCGTTCAAATTCAGCAAATTTAAAATTTGCGTCGCTACGATATTACTCGAATCAATCGAACGATGCAACGCCAGGCTTAAACCCATCGAAGCACTTACCAGTAAATCTTTCTTTTCCAATATATCGTAATACTTTCTTTTCAAATGCCGATAATAAATTGGAAAATATATTTGATTCCTGTTATCTTCAAGCGGCAACATTATGTTGAAATTCCTAGAATAAATCGTTAACGATCTCGTATCTCGAGTTAAAATATCAAAAATAGTCAACTCTCCGAATATCTTTATATTTTGCATCTTTTCGACTTCCTTGGCGCACGAGTTATAATAATAACTCCATCTTCCACTTCCCGCGATAGTTTGAAGATTTTTTTCGTTCAACAATGACCTTCCTTGTCGATTTCTAAACGTTGCCATATATTTTAGCAAAGCTTTTACAACTCCAACGGTATTAGCTTCCATAGCTAACATCAACGCCGTTTTTCCATGGTTCGTAACGTCGTTAACATTGGCACCGCAATCAAGAAGCATATGCATTATGCGGATTTGATCGACCCTATCGTCTTCGTTGGTTCTCAAACACGTCAGACTGTGAAGCGGCGTAAAACCAAAAGTGTCTTTGGAATTTGGCCGAGCGCCGCAATCCAACAACAATTCGGCGTACCGTACCTTAACGCATATCGTGACGCAATGAAGCGGCGTTAATCCATCGCCGTTTGGCTCGTCGATATCCGCCCCGGCGCTTACGAGCAACTTTATCGCTTCGACGACGCGTTCATCGGAGTTATCAAAATTGTCGTAGTTGTTGAATAATCTGTGCAACGGCGAGCAACCGAAATCGTCTTTTAAAGTCGCGATCGCCCCGTGCTCTAAAAGTAACTTCATGCACTCGACTTTGGCGTTATTCGCGGCGATGTGAAGTGCCGTTAGACCGTCGTTGTTCCTCTCGTTAACGCGAGCGCGAGCTTTCAATAACATTCTGAGGACCGTAATCTGAGCGACGGCATCTGCACCTTTGTAATCGACGACCGCGTGAACGGCCGTAAACCCGTATTCGTCCTTGTAATCGATTTTCGCTCCATTTTCCAACAGAATATCCACGCATTCGACTTTTGCTTCTCTTGCCGCCAAATGCAAAGGCGTGGATCCGTCGTTCCATGTTCTCTCGTTGATCGAGGCTCCTCTTTTCACCAGTGTCTCCGTTCCCATCGCATCGCCAAACATCGCAGCTAAATGAAGTATGCTTAGACCGTTTCTATCGCGCTCGCGTAAATCAATGTATTTGTACATAAGTTCCACGTCGTTTCTTCGCGCGGGAGTTCTTATTGCGTGATTGTACATGTTGATGTTCAAGCGAGCTCCGTATTTCAGAAGTACTTCCGCGAGATGAGTCCTTCCCAACAAAAAAGCCATGTCCACAGCGCGTATTCCTCCGTAATTTACATCGTCGACGTAGGCACCGTGTTCCAATAGGAGCTTCATAATTTCGATATTGTTCGTTAAAACGGAATAATACAGCACTCCGTTACCGGTCTCGCCGTAGTCTCTCGCATTCGCATTGATTCCACTTTCGAGAAGTTCTTTGACTAACTTCTCATCGTTTTGATTCACGGCTTCGATCAGTTGTTTGGAGCTTCTTTTCCGATATAATTGGTTCATTTTTTCGTTTAAAATATTATCGAGCACACCTATACACGAGTATAAAACAGCTATGATCACGACTTTAGTTCTTTTTTTCTTTATACTCGACAATACTTTATATGAAAAGTAAAATTAAACGATATATGAAACTTCACCAGTCACTATAGCACGACACGTCTCTCGAATTAGATCCGTTCTCTCCGCTTCAAAATTTGCAACTGAAGAAAATTCAAGAAGTATACATTTGAACTTTATACCTGCGTAAACGATTCGGTGGTGAGGGTACTTATATTAAGGAAAGGTACATTAAGCAAAAGTTACCCTTACGATAAATGCACCGTTACTTAACCAATTTTTGGAAACACTTCATTTAATTACTTTATATAGCAGGTAGAAGTTCTTATAAATCTAAAGGTTAAGTACAATTTCGACTAATGTATTTGACGAGAAAAATGAAATTCTTAAAATTATATTATTGATAATTTATTTTATACTACAAGTGCGTTCAATAAAATATATAATACAAAATTGTAAAGTACAGTGAGAAACGTGCATACAAAACCAAATGGTTAATGTAAATAAGTCACTATATTAGTTTAAACAAATAATTATATTATAAATTTTGATCTGACATTATAAAAATTAATATTGTTACTCTTTTACTAAATATAATAATTGTCTGTTTTATTTGAAAAATTACGCATATTCCAGGTGAATACTAGTACGTGATAAGCAACTTGTTTAAAAAGGTAGGAAATACAATAATTCTTGATAACTTTGACATAGTTTTAATGATAATTTGATCATTTATTTAAATCAGTTATTTCTTTTATTTACTTCGTAAATTTAATTATATTTATATTCTGATGTGTATTTAATTCGTAAATTTAACCATAATTAATTACACTTTTTGCATGATAAATTATTTTATCAATAAAAATATTATTATTAATAGTTGACAAGAATAAAATAAATTTAATTACATGTTACAATTAATCGACAAAATTAACTTTTGTGAAAAAATTTTATATTAGGTATTAAACTAAAATTATGTTTTAAAATAATTGTATTATTTTGCAATTATTGGGTCATTGCATAAGTCATGATACGATCGTACTATCACTAAACATGTTCCGACAAGTTTGCCTTTCGTCTTTTGTTTTCTTTGTTGCTGTATTTCATTGCGTAGAATACACTCCTAACTAGTGTAATTTGTGCTCATCCGCTTTGTAGACGTGCTAATTATCGTACGATTTGTTTACAAAAATGAACGAAGATTCGTTACATTTCCGACACGTTATGTTGTATGAATTCCGTAAAGGGTCAAGTGTTCCGACGGCGTTAAAGAATATTTGTGACGTTTATGGAGATAGTGCTCCTTCGGAAATAACCATTAAAAGATGGTTTGCAAAGTTTCGAAAAGGTGATTTTGATTTATCAGACAAACCAAGGACTGGTCGGCCATCAAAAGTTGATGATGACTTTGTGATTAATTTACTCACAACACAACCACGCATCACGACTAAGGAGCTCGCAAATCATCTTAACTGTGACGTCTCAACCGCTTTTCGTCACATTAAAAAACTTGGATACATTTCAAAACTCGATGTATGGGTACCGCACTCTTTAATCGAAAAAAATTAACTGGATCGAGTTACAGTATGCACATCTTTAATCGCTCGTCAAAACAATGAACCTTTCCTAGATCGCCTTATTACCGGAGACGAAAAATGGATTCTGTATGACAACAAAACACATCAGAGAAGTTGGCGGAAAAAGGGTGATGTCGCGTTAGCTTCAGCCAAAAAAGATTTACACCCACGTAAGGTTTTATTGTCTGTCTGGTGGAACTGCAGAGGCGTTATATATTACGAGTTACTTCCAGTGAACAAAACGATTAATTCTGATAAATACTGCCAGCAACTTGATGAACTAAATCAGAATATCATTATTAAACGTTCAGTTTTAGCCAATAGAAAAGGAATAATTTTTCATCGAGATAACGCACGTCCACACGTTTCATTCCAGACCCAACAAAAATTAAGAGAGCTGAATTGGGAAGTCCTTTTACATCCGGCTTACTTATTACCTATTTTGTTCTCTGTAAAATAGTTTGAATACAAAAATATTTGCTAACGAAAAAGCTATTAAAACATACTTTGATGATTTTTTTGCCAACAAACCCGCCTCTTTTTTTAAAAAAGAGATGTACATGCTACCGGATCGATGGAGAATAGTTATACAAAACGAAGGCAATTATATAATAGACTAAATAAATAAGTTTGTATTATTAACGTTTTGTCATTTATTTTTTTATAACGTATCACTATTAATTCAATGACCCAATATACTTATAAAAGATATGTCAAGATGTACATTAAATTAAAACATTTTTACAAAATCAGTCAAAATATGCAATGAACAAATTGGTAATTAAAAAAGTAAGAAACTCCGCATGCTTAATTTTTTACGCAATCCTTCAAAAATTAATAATAACTATCAATAGTCTATTTGAATTTATAATTTTAATAATTTCAACATTCAAAAAAAATTTTTAATTCAAATTTCTATATTGATTTCATAATGATTTATCATAAGGTGATATAGTATTTAATATAGCATTTCAAATGTATAATTCAAGTTTCTAAAGCTTTACATAATTATAAATTCAGCTCTACTTACCTACATTTAAATTATATTTTAATGACCTGTTTTGACATGCGCAAACGCAAAATATTTTATCAACTGTGAATTTTACTGCTCAATTTGGAGCAGTATCAAGACTATAAATAATTTATTTAAAATTAACAATTTAATCAATTACAATGTTTACTTAAATCGATTTAAAGTAATTATTACTTTTTACAACTCTAAGTTTGTTTAAAAAAATGCATTTTTCAAATAATTTTTTACGCGATTAAATGAATAGCCTAGACATATATGTCTATGGTTGAAGGCGATAAACATAACCTTAAATATGCTATCAGAAGTTGATGTATTTATAAGTAATTACACACTTGTCGATCCTGAAATTTATCAACTCTGGGTAGATGGATATTCGTGTAAGTTATATTTATTATAATTAATTTTTAAAAAAATTTAAAAGCACTATAAATTTGCGTTCAGTTTACATGAATTATAATTATTCTTTTATTTATTGCTATGTTTGCTTTTTAACATAAATTGTGTATATTAAATTAACATAAAATTTTATGTTCACAATCACCCATTTTAAAATCAATAGCCAGCGATGCAGTTAATATTTTACAACAAAGAGGAGTTTGTCAACAAACGAATGCACCAGTCGAATTACTTGCTTCAGATGTTTTGGACCATTATCGTACTTATTCTCTTCTTGAGAAGCTATTGCACTCTCCAACTAAATTGGCGAGTGAACAGTTGGCCTTTCAGATAGAACCACAAACTAGTCAAATGTTAATTGAAATGTAAAAATATTGTTGTTAATTTCATCTATAAAACTTATATTTTGGTCTTAACGCAAAAATCTTAATTTTTAACATGCTATTAAAAATTAATTTTTTAGGTATTATGAATTTAATGATTGTGTAGTTAGAGAACTGCTTGGTAAGAAACTTACCTCAAAAAATAGAAAAGATATGGAAGAAGTTTCAGAAAAGACTGGAGTCAGCTTAAAAAGTTGTCGTAGACAGTATGATAATGTAAAAAGAGTTTTTAAAGCTGTAGAAGATTTACCAGGTTCATTAGTTACTAATGTCAAACAGCATTTTTTACTCCCAGAAGAATTAGCGAAGTAAGCATTACTTAATTTAAATTTATAATTTAGGTATTTACTTATTATTATTAATAATTGCTACATAGGAGATATGCAGCTGTAGTATTTATAATATGTCTTCGATTTGAAATGAATAAGAGAAAATTGCAATTTTTAACATTTCCTGATTTACATCATTGTGCTAATAGTATGATGACTTTTTGGACTTATCGCTATACTGGCTCAGAATATTTTGATACAGATCTTGATAGAGAATTTTTACTCGAATTACCAGAATGCAGAATACTTTTAGAAAATGAAAAACATCATAAACAGTAAGTTTAGTCAGAATTCGATGGTCTAATTTATAAATTTATTACGTCATAATAGAATCATTAGCATAAAATGTTTTTTAAAAAATTTTCAAATCTTTTAGTTTGATATGCATAAAATTAAAACCTATGATATTAGAGCGAGTATTTCAAGAGATAGATTTGAACTTTAGAACTTATTCAAGAGCAATTATTGGTATTGCCTGCAATTTGCACCGTACTAGAGAACTAAGATTTTTTTTTCTGGAATTGGTGGAGAGATGCATTGAACCATGGAGGCAAGTTAATTGGTCACATACAGATCTGCGTAATTTTCTTTCTGCGTTTACTCAATGTGCTTTAGATATGGATGTTTTAAGGTACATATTTTCTTTTTTTTTTATGATAAAATTAACTTCTCGTTTGATTCTTTATATTTAATTAATTAAATCTTTAAAAACTTTGTATTTTTTAACAGAGAAAATGAATTAAGAGACGCCTTTGAACGTTACATGAAAGTAGTAACGAGTTGCTTGCTGCGAATGTATCATACATGACAATTAGATTTAGACAAAATAGATTATGAAAAAGAGAACATAGAAAATATAGAATTTATAGAATAAGAATATATGAAAGGAAACACTGAAAATATGTATATTACAATTTATTTTATTCTGTAATAAATAATAAACAAATGCAGCCCTTACATGAGTTCATTTAATGCCGATTTTTTAAATTTACATGGCCGCCAACCGACATTATAGCCTCATCTACGAATCAATGTTCCTTTTTGTAAATAGAGGTTTATTCAATTATTTTAATCTTTTATATTTTAAAGATGCAACCTTTTAATAAATCTAATGAATAAAGGCATTCTTGTTTCATTTAATTTAAAAAAAATTGTTTTAAAATTGTTTATTTATAAAATAAAAAAATAAATTAAATTAATTCAATTTACAAAAAATTTGAAACACTATACTGATATTTACAAACCTCGTCTTTTATTACTAATATACATTTGATTCGTGACTTGGTAAAGTAATTTCAGGTTAATTTTTACTAGTTTACCGAATTTTTATGTTATTAAAAACAAAAAATATTCTTTACCTTTGTAAGAGTAAAGATTGTTCTTATTTTTCACTTTGTAAATTAATTATTTTCCTAAAGTACATCTTCACTCAATTGTTTTCTCTCGATCACTCTTTTTTTGTCAAATATAAAGTTTGTACAAGCTTTCCAAAAACGAAAAGCAATGGAACAAAGGGTCAAGGAGAGAAATGAAAAAAGCCTAAGTAAATAAAAAGAGATTTTTAAAGGTATTTTCAGGAAAAATTTAAACCATTTCTCCTACGCTTGAATCACAATTTGACTACTGTGCTACCCCTAAAGTTTTGTTTGCGGCAAAGACTATGTCTGCTGGCGTTGGAAGTGCTGCTGCTTCTAAACTCTTAGCATATGGCATGGGACAATCCACACCTGTTACTCGAATAACTGGTGCATCAAGGTGATAGAAGGCTTCACCTAAAATATTTTCTTTTTTTAATACATAAACTTAAAATTGATAAATATTTTTTAAAATTATAATAATCAACTATATTTAATCAAGTTGAGATGTATTACTCACTTTCCATTATTCGTGCACTAATTTCTGCACCAATGCCACATTGAGGCCAACCTTGTTCAACGCTAATTACATGATTTGTTTTAACAACTGACTGAACAATTGTATTCATGTCTAATGGCCTTAATGATCTAAGATTTATAACTTCTGCTTCGATACCTTTACCAGCTAATTCATTAGCAGCTTCCAAAGATAATTCAACTGCTTTGGAATGTGCTACTAGAGTAATATGTTTACCTACGCGTTCAATTTTGGCTTTTCCAATAGGCAAAAGAAAATCTTTTGATAGTGCTTCATCAGACATAGGGTATTGAACACCATAAAGTATCTCATTTTCTAAAAATACTACTGGATCTGGATCTCTAATGGCAGCTTTGAGCAAGCCTTTACAATCTTCGCTGTTATATGGAGATATGACCTGAAAATTTAAATTATAATTTATTTGTTGCAAATAGAGTTTAAAGTACACTGATTTATTGAATATTAATTAACAATAACCTTAAGACCTGGACAATGAGCATACCATGCACCAAAACACTGTGAATGTTGAGCAGCTACACCAGCAGCAGCTCCATTTGGTCCACGAAAGACTATAGGTACATTTACAAGTCCAGCAGACATGTAGTAGGTTTTGGCAGCAGAATTTATAATGTGATCAATAGCTTGCATAGCAAAATTAAACGTCATAAATTCACAAATTGGTCGTAAACCAGCCTAATAAATAGAATATGATAAATATAACAATATCAATTTTATTACAATTAATGAAAATATTTTTAATTACCAAAGCTGAGCCAACTGCCATACCACAAAAACCAGCTTCTGTAATAGGAGTATCAATAACTCGTTTTTCTCCATATTTTTTATAAAGACCTCTAGAGACTTTATAAGCTCCATCGTATTGGGCAACTTCTTCACCCATTATATATACTCTTTCGTCTCTTTCCATTTCTTCGTCCATTGCTGAATTTAGAGCATCTCTTACAGTCATCTAAAAATTATTTATACTTTTATTATTTTAAAATGAATTAAGTTTTTATACATATTCATGGAAATATTAATTTTTTACAAACTAATAACTGAAAATTTTAATACTTCTTACAAATGTCAGTCAAATGAACTTGAAAATGAAATAAAATTTTCAAACTATATCAGTACACATTTAATTTCATATTTTTAAAAACTTTTGATAAAAAATCTAAAAATTAATAGAACTGGATACCAGTTTTTCATTTATAAACAAACTCTGATAACAGTATTACATGCTAGTGACCTTTCCACGTCCTTCAATAACAAGCTTTCTTGATAGAAAAAAAAAAAAATAATAAATTTAAAGAGCTACAAAACTTATTTTTCATATTTTTTATGTAAGATAAATGCAACAATTTCTAAAAAAATTGTTAAATATAGAGGTATTTCTAAAAAAGTAATGGAACCGAATGTGTGTCATCAGAGGTTAGGATCGCCTAAGAAATTCCTTTGCCTAGTAAATCCTAATGCATAACACCGTGAAAAATTCACCTGCTGTGCAGCTGCCCATTTCGAGGTTGAAAACGAACGCTTCGTTACTGCACGGACGACCGTCTGCAATGAAAGAAAGCAAAAAATTTAAACAAATAGACAGTAAAACAAATGAATTTCAATAAGTAAAAAAAAAAAAAAACCGTCGATCACGCGATATTTCTACTATACCGTGAGCATTTTTAGTTGAGCGTCTGCTGTTTCCTGATAGAAGCTCAGAGAGTCTCAATTTCTCTCTCTCTCTCTCTCTCTCTCTCTCTCCTTCTCTCTTTCTCTCTTTCTTTCTTTATTTCTTTATTTATTCGATTACGTAGTGGACGAGATGTTCTCACACGATAATTTTTCACACATACACTTAACAGAAAGAGTGAGAGAGAAAGACAAACGCGTACACGACGAAAGAAGCAAAAAAATAGTTCTGTTTGCGGATATCCGCACTCGTCGTCTTCGCTGTCGTCTTCTCCGCAAATTATTATACCAAGTGACACACTGACAGTAACTTATGATTCTAACACGTGGAAGGGTTACCTATTCACTATAGATGCGCGTTTTCTATGATACGATATCTTTGAGTTGGCAGCAGTTGTTAATTTAGTTGCGATAAAATTTGAACCTGCGATTCATTGAAGAAAATGCTGAAGCGTAATTTTTTTCACCGAGTCGCCTCAACTTCTTAAGAAGTTCTAATAACACGGAATAATACACTGTCAAGTCGTGGATTAATGTTTTAGAAATTAAAATAAGCAAGATAAAAAACTGCATCTACTTTTATGTATTCAAACTTATTTTTCAATGTAAATTATTTTATGCGTCATAATAATAATTGTATAGATTGTGAAAACTTTTATAATAAAAAGATATTTAGATAAATTTGCATAAACTAATATTCATTATTAATCGTAAATGTTCGTTGCAAGGAAAACATTACTATTAACAATCAGAAAGCAGTAATATGTTTAAATCACTTACGCAAAAATTAAGTTAGTGTATTAAACCGAGATTTAATTATTGCTTGAGTTAAAAATAGTGTTGTAGTCATCTCTGATGATTTAGAGCAAATAGTTAACGTGATTTTCTTTAAAAAATAAACATTTAAATAGATAATATAAAAACATTTAAAAAAAAAAAAAAAAATTAAAAATGCGCAAATTATAATAAAATAAAGGATAAATTTTGTATGTAACATTTTTTTATTTAAATATTTGAATTTGTTTACTTGGAAGAAAATTTCTGTGAAACTTATCTTAATTTTGCATAGCCAAATAAATATTTTAATTGCTATACTAATAGTGTGAAAAATTCGTTTTACTTAAATAAATAAAAATACATTATAAAAATTCGTGTCATAAAAATAAACTACGTAAATGTATTAATAAAATTCACAGACATTCAAAAATGTCTGGAAATTTATGGAGATGCTAATTTGTATTATTACTATAATAATGACGATTTAGTTATAAAAATATAAAATTCAAAAAATTTAATTAGAACTTTAAAAGATTATACTAACACAGAATATTAAAAGAAGATTAAAAAAACTTAAAAGATATTTTTATTTAAAAATATACATAAAATTTAATAAAACATAAAGTTACAGTAAAAAAAAAATTGTTATTTTATAGTACTACACAGTAATTTCGTTTATACACGTCATAAGAAATTAATTTACTTACCAAATTTTTTGTAAAGCAGAAAGCAATCCCTTTATTCTTTATTTCTTTTTTTTCTTTTTTGAATGAAAAATGTCAATGATAAGATAAATGCATTCTAATTTTTATAAATAAATTTTTCAATTTAACAAAATATTTTAAATGCTGTGTAACTACTTCTTTAGTAAAATTTTAAATGAAAAATATTAAAATTAATGACTCAATTAAATTAAAAAAAAAAAAAAAAAAAAATTCACGCAAATATTAGACAAATATTATTTTTTTTTTTTTTTTTTTTTTAATAAATGCGATTGTTAAAATGGGATTAATAATAATGAAAAAAGAAAAATGAACAATTGATTCAATGAAGATGAGAATAATTTACGTTTTAAATGTAATTTATTTACACAACGTAACCGTCGTTATTAAATTGCACAATGAAAATGAATTCAACGTGTCCATATATATATATAGAAACAAACAAACCTTAACTTCGTCTGCTTTGCGTCAATTACTTTTTTTGTGTAATTAATTTATCGCAATTTCTCCCTCTCTTTCTCTCTCTCCCTTTCTCTCAATAATCACTTAGCCGATTATAACTCACGTGTGCTTTTTAATTCCACGGTTTTCACTCTCACATGCGATGATATTATTATTATTATTATTATATATTTTTTTTTTTTATTTATTTAATTTCTACAAAACATTCATTCATTGCGGCGAAAGCACGTGATATGAATTTTTCATTTACAACTACCGATATATTTAAGGGAGTAAACACGAAGTGCCAAAATCTACAAATAAACGACAGTGGCTATCGAAAAAAAAAAAAAAAAAAAAAAAGAAAAAAAATTGGAAAAACTGCCGTTTAAAAGATTACAAGTTTATATTGAAGCTACATCATAGAGGGTCGATCGAAAAAACGGAAGTTCGCGTATACTCCCTTGAAAGGAGAAGAAATTTAGGAACGTGTGCTGGGGGGCATGTGTTGACAGAGTTTTATTAACGAGAGAACAACAGTTTTTTCTTTCTTTCTTTTTTATCCTTTTTTTATCTTATTTTTTTTTTTTTTTTCTGTTTGAAATAGAAGTTCAAGAGATAAGATCCGCTAGAACACTGGCTATAGTAAAAATGTCAACTTCTCGCTTCGCTTGCTTTCTTTTTTTTCTCTCTCTTTTTCTCCATCTTGCACGTATTTGTTTTACACATACAACGTTCGATTTTCACGCATCGCATACCACGCAAACGTTACTTCTTTCATTTTTTTTTCTTTTTTATTCTTTTAAATTCTTTGATAATATTTCATTAACGGAATGAATGAGAAGAGAAGAATATAGTTTATCTTTCATTTTTTATTTTGTTTTCTGTAAGTTTTTTGAAAGTTAGATAGAAGTTCTCGTCGGCGTTAATTTATTAATTTTTTTTATTTTTTTATTATTATTATTTTTTTTTTTTTTTTTTTTTTTTTTTATCATTTATCCTTTACATGTGCATAAATAGTTTATGGTCGGAGCAGAAAAATATCATTATGTGTTTTTTAACTGCCCTAATCTATAGTAGTCTATGATAGATTACAAGAGTTTACCAATAGTAAGAATAATAATATTAATAATAATGATAATAATAATGATAATCATCGTAGTTTTAGATTACTTATCATTGTTTAATAGGTACAACGTCGTAATTTAGCGATTCAATTGCTTTCACGGCAATACTTTTACGTCACGTTCGATTCTCATTTACGTTTAATCTTAAGTACTATCTTTACTTGTTTTCTTCTATTATAAGAATCTCTCGCAGTAGAATCGTAACGCAATGCCACTTTAATCGTTACACATACATTGTTTCTATATTTTCTTTGTATTCTGATTTAGTGTAAAAATATCTCTTTTCTTCCTCGGTAATTTTTTTCATTTCCATTAAAATAAATAATGAAAAGCTTGGAATGTGTCAAAGTCGTAATTGATCCGAAAAATATTTTTTCCATATAAATTATAATTTATAGTAATCAGTTTTATCAATTTTTTTTTCATCGATTTATATTGGACATAGCTATTTTGAAAAAATATTATCGATTAAATTGTTTCTAGTTTTAACATCGCGGTAACCTTTGAATCACGAAATACACCGAAGCGAAATTCATTTAATACTGTAATTGTAACCATATTGCGTTTGTTTATACCAGATTTTCGCGTGAAATATTTCACAAATAATATTATGATTATTTTCTCATAATTATTTACAAAAAATTATCGCGATATATTACTCATTACGTAGATATTACTCAAAAATAACGAAGGTTATAAAAATAATAATTTTGTGCATTTTATATTCTTTACTTTTGCTTTTTCCACTCCGTATTTTCATCAAAAAAGCAAAAGATTATTATTACGTTTAAAAAATGACAAAAATATATTGCACATGCTTGTACATTTTCATTATAAATTATCGAGGAAATGAAATCAAATTTTCATAAAAATATGACATTCGATGAAAACGATAAACATTCGTTAAAGCCATTAGGTGTGCTCTCGAAAGCAATTGTCTGTCGCATTAATTGCATAGCTTATTTACAGAATAATAGAAAGTATATACGAGCATTGGAGCTTTATCAAACAAAGTGGCATAGCGCATCGATTCTACAGCTCGATAAGGACATTGATGAAAAACAATTTTTCATGTAGGAGCTGCACATATTGTGGCACAATTATATTTGTTACGCTCATCTCTCTCTCTCTCTCTCTCTCTCTCTCTCTCTCTCTCTCTCTCTCTCTCCCCTTTACTCATTGTTTCATTGGCAAAATGTGTTTATAGTAGACATAAGGCGCTAAGAGGCTGATTAAATTTTGTTTAAATAAACTTTTAAACATGACCGTTGGTTCTAGACGACGAAGATGTAGATAATCGCAAATTTATTGTTAAAAAGTTTTGAATCAATTATTTATTTTTAGCGATAATTCATAGAAATTATTTAAAAACTATTTATATATCAAACGAATAAGATTTTAAAGTCGAATTAAACAATCGAGTTTGCTTCTACTCGCGTAAAATCTTCATCACATCGAACGTACGACTCAGAACTTTGTCATTATATTTTTTTTTTTTTTTTTTTTGTTTTTTTTTGTTTTTTTTTATAATAATTAGCTTATAGTAAAATCGAAGTTTAAAGAGAACTATTCACATGCTTGATCAAGACGCCATATTTATATAAACAAAGTAAATATATATTGCGTCGAAGAATAACAATATATTCATCGAAAGTAACTGTATAGTGTAGCGGATTCGAAAATACATTTTTCTTTGGAAAACTTTTATTCCTTTTTTTATCTTTCATGCTCTTCTCTTACGATGTGAGGTATAAATGATATACAATGTATACACCTTTTTTTCAAACTTTTCTCTTCGTTCTTCGAAAAAGAGCTATTTTGTAATACATAGTGATGCACGTGCGAAAATATATAATAGTAGTATAGGAAAGCTCATAATGAGGACCATTTGTGTATCGTACGTTACTTTTTTTTTTTTTTTTTTTCTTTCTTTCGATCAAATCGCAGTTCAATGTAAGTTTTAATGTTACAGAGCGAATCTCGCCTTTGCTGAAAAAATTCTTTGTCGATTCGTCGAGTTACGTTTATCCGTCTATGTAAATATTCTTAGGAAAAATTCATAAGCGGGACGAAAAATATTCATTTATCGTTAAATTTTTTTTATAAAATACATTTTACAAAGATTAATTCTCATCTAAAAAATGATATGTAGTTTATAAGTCCGTATGTCATGGAAATGTATCTTTGTTCGAAAAATTAGAATTTTTCTTTATAAAACTATTAGAAAATGTTAATAATGTTCGTATAAACTTTAGAAGATATTCGATTAAGATTAAATTTTGACAAAATTATCTCTCGACGAGTCGATAAAGCCGTTTCTCAGTTATGGTCCATTTTTTTTTTTTTTTTTTAATAAGGGCGAACTATATTATATAGTATAGAAGCTTGACGCAGAAAATCGCTTTTTAAAATTTCAATAGTTTATAGCAAAACTATCTATTGACGATCGTAACTTATTTTGGCTGCTCTTTTACGTATTCTTTTTCATCATTTTTTTTTATTTTCTTCTTTTTTGTTTTCGTTAATTCTCTTGCAAAACGCAGATAAAGCCGCTCGTATCATGTCAACGGTAATATTTTATTATTGATATATCACATGCAAAAAGGTATATTTCAAAATATATTATTATTATTATTATTATTATTATTATGTTATGTTAATACGTACGACGGATAGTCGTTCGAAAAATGGCAATCTATTTCAATTTCTATACATTCTACCGTCCTACGAACCCTATAAATACATAGAAATTTGAAAGAGACTTCCACAGACGAATTTTTTTCTTTGCTTTCATTATTCTCTTATTTTCCTTTTTTTTACTTTTTATCCATTATTATTATTATTTCATTCAGACATTGGAATCGAAACCTTGGTAATATTGCGATCGTCAACGTTTCATCACAAATAATCAACATGTATACCTCAAAAGCGTTTCTCCCGTCGCCGCTTCCTCGTTTTTTTTTTGTTTTTTTTTTTTGTTTTTTTTTTTTGTTTTTTTTTGTTTAAGTCACTAAGCACTCAAGACCGAATTTTTTCTACATCAAGTTTCACCTTTCCCTCGTTTTCATTTTCTTTTTTTTTTTACGCTACGCTTAACATCATTTGTTTCATCCTTTCAATTAATAGCACAGCACGGTTGATTGAGAGTTTCGCGGAAGTGTGGGTGTCGCTGCACGTCAAAAAGTGGGACGATCGCAAAATGAATATATTCGACGTTCAAAAAAAAGAAAGAGAGAGCGAGGGAGAAAAAAATCGATGTTCTTTGAAATCGACAAAACACACTATTGTTTATGCTTTAAGTCTTACTTTGAATTTTTAACGAAACAGATATTGAATATACGCAATCGTACTAGGTTTTGATGAATGATACTTTTTAACCAAAATATTTTTACCGATAAAAAAATCATCCATGCGAATTCAAAACTGAAAATTTCAACGACGCCCACCTTTTCTCTCTCTCTCTATCTCTCTCTCTCTCTTTTTCTCTTTGTCGCTTACTGAACGAACAAAATGAAAATTTTCCTCTTCCGTTGTACAATCATATTTTTTATAAACTCTCGAACAAAAATAAAAAAAAATCTCGAGTTCGATTAGAAGAGAGGAAATCAGGAGGAGGGGTATGAAGGCTGAGAGGGTAAGCAGGCGGAAAGACAAAAGCGGTCGCAAACGCAAACTCTGGGCCGCACAGTGCACACAACAACACCTCGGCGCAATGTTTGTTTATTTTCTTATTTATTTTAATCGTTATACAAAAACTTTAGCGAGCGCGCGCGCGCTTTTAACAACGTTTCATTTCTCTTATCATCTCTGGTTTTTTTTTTTTTTTTTTTTTTTTAACGTTATTAACTTTTACTTAGCCGTTTCTCTCTCTACTAAAAATATTTACACACGTCGCTATTCCGGGTTCGTCTCATTAACGCGCGACTTTTATTTATTTATTTATTTATTTATTTATTTATTCTTTTCACGCGCAATGCGAAACCGCGTCGGTTCAAATCCATTTCGCTGAACAGGCAACGAGATGCTTCTTTTCTATTTCGTTTCCTCGTTTGCTAAATTTATTTATTTAAAAATAAAGAAAAAAAAATTACTCGATAGTTTTTTAATATTTATTTCTTTCTTTTTAAGTTATTTTTTGGTTCACGTTACATAACATTGCATTAGGTACGAATTATTGGTGCGAATTTAATTATTTAATTTTTGTTTAAACTTTATACGATCCGTTTTCCGAATGCGCGCGACGACTCTTATTTTTATTCTGTAGGATTCACTTGGACAATATTTATATTGTACGTTTTAAAATTGTATCATTTGTGTTTGAAAAAAAAAATCTATAAGTTTCTACGTACATAGTTGAGTAATAAATAAATAATGTAATGAAATAGTTGTGCCTAGAAGAAAAAATCATTTCCTTACATATGAAAAACAATTATTTATCAAAAAAAAAAAAAAAAAAAAAAAAAAAAAAAAAAAATTAGTGTACAGCAATCTATTTAAAAATAAAAAAGCAAGCTCACGATTGGCAAAAGATTGATTTGAGTTCCAAAGAAAAGTGTGCTAGTGATACATAAGTTGATTCCTAGATTTTGTTTCCTTTATATATAATCGTTAGGTCGTTTATATATAATACAGCAGAAGGTTTGTGTATGTACACGCGATGACGTGACGTGTAAAGCTGTAGCGATATATTAATTTTCATTTGCATATTATTAGTTTTATTTATTTATTATGCCTTCGAGAATTTTTAGATTTTTACACGATTTTCAAGTGTATCCGCGAGTTTTTAAAGAATCTGCGATAGTAAGGGAAGACTGTAAAAGCGAAAGGATTCAGTGCCTGGTGAAACGTCAGATTGAATCGAAACTTATAACCTCTTAACGCGATTTTATTTAATAAAAAAAGTTTAATCATTTGCAAATTTATAAAATTTGACGTATTTCTATACTGTTTTGGACGTTAAATAAAATATGTATCTCATATTACTATACATTTTCTACTTTGAAAATATTTAGTCGGAAATTTTAAATCGATTTAATTTTTTTCAATTTTAAATGAAGAATCTAGATAGTTTGATTTCAATGGATTTATAGTTAGATTTTGAATCAATATTTTCAAGTAGATTTATTCAAAAAATATTGAAATAGAAACTTTTAACTATTAAAATAATTTTACGGTGCAGTAAAGTAAAAAAAAAAAAAAAAAAAAAAAAATAACAACATGCTACAGAGTAAAAGTTTATATTGCGCAAGGGGTTAAGAGGTTAATCGAAGGATTGTTTTCATTCTACGTTGATAATTGGAAGGTTTGCCGGTGTGTTTTTTTTTCAACTATAACGCGTGTGACGTTCTAAAGTTTTTAATAATTAAGTGCGAATTGTTGTCATTATTTTTTTTATTTGTTAAATAGATACTCAACGCATCATTTGTTATTTTTATTATTTATTTATTTATTTATTTTTTTCATCATCGTTAATACTTAAAACGTTACTTTTTTTTTTTTTATTATCATGAGAAAATTTATAAAGGCACCGACCGTTTTTTTCGTTTTATAGTCTTCGATCGACACGAGCTCTCGCTGCATCTCAAGTTTTTTATTCAATGAGTTTTTTTTTTTTTGCACATTTTTCTTATTTTTGTATCGTTATTCGTTTAAGAAAATTCTCTCAAAGCGTCTCGGCCATTTCTGCTATGCCTTTCGTTTTTTTTTTTTTTCTTTCATTCGTTATTGTACATCAACAACTTCAATTATCATTGCAATTTCGTATGCTTTGAATATTCATACATATATATAAATATATATAGACGAACTAGAATCCGATAATGACCTCTCCTTTTTTATTTCAATTATTTATTGTTTGTAATTTATCATGTATGATTCATCTTTTCTTTGACGAAAGCTGCCTATAAAGAAAGAGGTCTTACTTTTTTATTATTATTGCGTATAAAACTACGACTATCGCGAAAATTTTATTTTTAAATTTTAGTAAACTCATTGTGTACCTATGTAATTAAATATCAAAGTCAAATTATTTGAATATATGTATGCTTATTCATATATATATTATCCATCTCATTTTTCTTACATATTTTTACATAAAAATATATGTAAAATTAAAAATAAATCAACGCTCAACAGTTTAAAATTCAAAAATGCTGAATCTATGTACGTCAAAACTTTTTAACACTCTATAACATTATTTATGTAAAAATGAGTCCCGTTAAAACGTTAAACTTATTAGTCTCCATTAATGTTCCACAAATTTTTCTTACGAATTTTGTTTTTTCTACATTATTATTAATTTTCCTTCTTTTCTTTCTTCTAAATATTACAGAAACACGTGTTTACTATCACATGGATTCTAAAAATCACATATTGGCCGGCATGCGCTCACATTATTTATTCGTTAAAGATTATTAAAGAGAGAGAAGGAAAAAATATATTTAACAAACGAATCGATAAAAAACGTAATCCAAGCATAGCAGAAACGTTACGAGCGCAAAGACTATACTTTGTCACAATTACTAAAAAAAATGATACGAGATGCTTTTTTTTACGTTTGAATCCTTCGAAAGTCTTCGCACGTACTTTTCTTTTTTTTTACGTTTTTCGCTTTTTTTATATTCGTTTGTTTACTTTTTAAATCATAATTGTCTCGGATACTGCAGCAGACGAGTCGCAATATACATGTATACTAGCAATTATATTTCCTTTATTTCATCATAAAATCGAAAAATCAATAAATTTTAATAATTATTATGACGATAAGAATTAAATGTCATATAAATCGTGAACCCATAAATATCGATAAATATCGCTAAATAGGAAATTTTTTTTTTTTTTTATATTCCAGTTACGCGTTTCTTCAAGTGATTACACGTTACATTTTATTCTGCTTTTTTTTTTTTCATCTTTTAATACACGTATGGGTGTATATATACATATTTATTACTTGCTTACTTTTTTTTATTCTAAATTTATTTCATATTTATTTTTATCTCACTTCTGGTTTCCCGTTAACATTGGTTTCTTAGCAGTGCGCATACTTTTTTTTTATATTCATTTTATTTAATACTTTAAATATTTGTTTTTTCCCATAATATTAAACTTCGAATATATCATTTGTCTCTGTGTATCCCTTTCAACCTCGCGATTATCATCCATCGATTATATATATAATATATATATACCTAAATAGCCTTGGCATTTTTAACATATATTATAATTCGCAGAAGCGATTCGTTCGTTCGCCAACATAAATGACGCAGATTTACAGAGGGGGGAAATACTTTCAAGCGCCATTTTCTTATCTTCCATTGTAATACCCATAAATTTATTATAACGTTTCCATGTTTTAGCTCTGGTAGTTTTCTTTAGATCCCATGTGTATTGTTTGTATATGAGTATGTAAGTGTGTGAGTGTGCAAACTCGCTTCAGTTGTCGCGAGAACGGCAAGGACTTTAAAACGTAAACGTAAGGACACAAGCGTCAACCAATCATCCACGATCGACCGTGACTTATAATAACTTCATTTATCAACAAAACGAACGCCGATTTTCGTACTTTGTTTTTATGCTATTTTTTTTTTTTTTTTTTTTTTTTTTTATCCAATTCTCACCGTTCATAACCAATCAACAAAATCTTACGAAGAATTTCATAAATTCTAATTTTTAATTACTATAACATTTTGGTGTCCATCTGCCAGAACTTACTTATAATTATTACTTTTTCATTTTGTTTTTCTTGTTTTATCTTTATATCTTTTAAAGACGAGTGAATGCGAAGGAACGTTCTAGGCAAATATAGTTTTTTTTTTTTCTTCATTTTTCGTTTTGTTTACTCTTTTTCCCTTTTTTTTTCTCTCATGTATTACAGTGAATTAGGATTACTAGAAAAATCTATCTAAAACCAGCTGGTGGCTCCACCGAATTTTGTGGAAAGGCCGCCGATGCCTTTCTCGAACATGCTACCGACTCGACTGGCTACGTTCGACGTGACGTTGCTGATGCTTATGCCATCCTCGCCCGTTATATTTTCAACAATTGTTACTTTTGTCTTGGGCCGTTCCACGTCATCGTCGTTGCCGTTCTCCGACAATCCCCTTCAAAATAAATAATTTTATTAAATCATATCGATTTAAATTGTTGCAATGAGAAAATAACATGATAAATTAAAGTTTAAAAAAAAAAAGAAAAAAATAAAACTACTCACTCTTCGTTATGAGAGCTCATGGTTAAGGCACAAGTTGCTTCTTCTGTCTGCATCCTCTGAGATATCGTCTGATATGTCTTCGAATTAAGTTTGTCCTCCATAACTCCTTGAAGCTCGAAATCTGAATAAACCTTTTTCACAATGTGAGCGAGGCAAGTGCACTGATACAGATGTAAGCTATGATCCATTCGTTCGGTCAACCAGTTGCATAGCAACTGGACCTGTGCCGTATACCATTGCTAAAAAAATTTCAAGCAAATTAAAACTCAGTTGATCAATCATAAAGACTTGTCTCACGGAAATTACATTCGACACGAAAACATTTTAATATTAATTATAAAACGCACATGCTTCGTTCCATAGAGACAAAAAATAATTCGATTCAACTATAATTACATTATTATTTTCATAAAATATAATTAAGATTTTTAAAGTTGGTAAAATATTTTAATTGCGCGTTTAAACGTAAGCTTAAGTTTAACTTTACCTCAAAGAAGTTTAGAATCCACAGTTCATCAGTGACCTTGCTACGAATCTGCTCTGTACTGTTTCGCGTAAAGCTTACGTAAGCTTGACCCATTTCTTTTCCGCTACCCGACACCTTCTGGAAATTGATCAGTGCGTGAAAATTGGGCGTTAAATTTATGACGACAAGTTTAATATCCATTGTAATGTTAGTGATATACATATATATATATATACGCCTTGAACACATCAAAAGATTGATGGCTCAACCGAAACTCGCGTGCCACAAACGAGCGACTATAACTCACCGCAAAACTCAAAAGCGATCCAATCAATGAACCTTCGTCGTAACGTGACAGTTTCGACAACGTTGCCTCAAGGATACTGATAAGTTTATTGATCATCCCCTGTGACATTGCAGCCAGTGTCTTCTCGATTAAATCGTCGATTTTTGCATGGTATTGATGCTACGGTAAATAAACATTTCATTTTATTATTATTGTCTTTGTTAATTTTTAAACACTCTCGAGATTTTGCAATTACTTGCTCAAAAAATTGAGAGTGTACACGGAAAAAAATCATAAGTAAAAATCACTTAAAAAGATTTGATAAGATTTACTTTTATCGAAAATTTACTTAAAAGCTTAAGCTAGCTTTATTTTTTTTAGCTAAAACTTTTTTTAAAAAAAAGCTAAATCATAAAATAGAACTTGTTTAAGTTCTAAATAAATTTCATTTGAGCCTAAAAAGTAAATTTTACATTAATTAACTGTAAGTAATTTTTACTTAGAACTTTTTTCCATGTTAACTAGTAAACTTTAACTGCTAATAAATATTCTGAGCAACGCAACTATCTACGCAAGTTGAAAAAAGCAAAAGTAATAATCGTGAAGCTTTATGAATGTTTAAAAAATTTTTGATTTCTAATTTTATTCATAGTCGAAATATTTTTATGGGTATATATCTAATCTAAGGCTGTACTTATGGCGTGTAAAATCTATGAACTCTAATGTATTTCTAACAATATGATTTTCATATAATACTCGAATATAAAAAATATACGTAAGCTTCATGAATGTTTAAAAAAATCTTTGACTCCTAATTTTACTGATAATTGAAATTTTTATACTGAATATATCGAAGGTTATATTGATTATGTATATTATCTATGAATTCTAATGCATTTTTAATAAAATGATTTTCATCTAGTACTCGATCATAAAAGTATATGTGATGTAAAAATATTGTGCAGCTATTAGCGAAACATAAAAAATATACTTAAATTTAAAAATTTTACTGAAAATAAAATGTTTGATTAACAGCGGCGCATTAACATAATGAAACTTGGCTGCATTTACTTAAAAAGAATTTTCTATTTTAAATACGTACATATAGTATAGCTCTTTCATTCTAAACTATGGATGCCTACAAAATATTTACAAAGGAATCATAAGGAAAAGTTTCCTGGTTGTAAAGAGTCCGAAAGAATTCACAGAAATCCAAGTAAACATGTGCATGGAAAATCTGGGAAAACATTAGAACCTTTTGCAATCAGGCTTCAACTAAGAAAAGAATAGAAATCCGTTACGTTACCCCTGTCCTTTCATAAATACAATAACCACACATTACTCTTATTTCGTATTCCCGAATCATGCCACCGTGAACTTACCACATCGACCCCATCGACAGCTGTAAGCTTAAAACTTTGATTCTTCGCATCCAAGATAACGTTAACCATTGCACACATTTCCGATGGTATGATGTAATCCGTTGAACTGAACGTCACGCCTTTCTTTAGCCATTGCTGAAACGCAGCGTCTGTTTTTTGGATGCACGACTCTATCATATCGCAGGCCATTAGTTTCAGTCTCTGCTCAAGATGAGAACGGAATTCTTGATCAGGCCAATGGAGCCCACTAATGAACGACTGCAATGCATCCAGTTTCCAAAATAAATCCTCCGAAGTTGCACATCCGTTACCCTTGATTTCCCAGCGTTCTTTTTCGAAGCCTTTGTGGATGGATTGGTCGATCGATGTCTCCATCAAGTCCACGTATCGAACTACCAGAGGTGCGAATGTATCACGTAGCAATTGGTGGAACCGCCCGTCCCTCAAATTGTCTGCGTTTCAGCGAAATTATTTTTATTACAAATATTTTCAGTAAATTTAAGAAAATTTAAGAAAATAATTACCATCCATTCTCAGATAATCATTGAGCACTTGGAAAAGCGGAAAACTATCCCAAGTGTCGGGTGGTTGTTCAGCAAGGACTTTGTTCATGTCGGCGGCGAAGAGACCCCAAAAGATCTCCGCGTGCTCCACCAGGAGGTCGCTAAACCAGGCGAACGCCTGCGGTGCAGTGTAGTAGGAGCGAAACGTGAAAATATTGGACGACACACATTTACGGCGGGCGATGTTCCATGAAGCTCAGAGCAGTGGGGACGCCGACTCTGAGCACGAGGCCCTCGAGAACCCAGAAGACACTATTGTATGATAAAACTACGTACGATCGTCTATTGTTGCGATTATACGTGATGATGGAATACTATGTACATCGCGAGATGAAAACTTACTCATATTTCTTCCATATTTATTCAGGTTCCTTTGCTCTAGCGTAATCGTTTATCAAATAACGATCATGATTTGTGACTCTACTATCTTGTGTTTAAGAAGACATTGACATCCGTTTTTAAAAAGAAAAATATAAATCTTTATAAGTAGAAAAAAGAAAATTTTTTAACCACATGTGAACAATTATCTGCGGATAAAGTCTTTAGTATTCTTTTAAACAAAAAATTGAAATTATCAATAAAAAGACATTAATTGATGTCTTGTAAATCATTTAGCAAACGTTTGTTTATAATATAAAATATAAACAACAAGTATTACAAGGAAATATTGTACGCGTATACTGCTTTTCTACTAAATGAAAAATGATAAAAGAATCGTTAAAAGTAATAACTGATGATTAATCTGTTCAACAGCTAAACTATTGGAAAAAAAATAATTTGTCATTTTATTGTTAAACTTTTCTCATTTACACTATTAGATACAATGACTTCTTTACACAATCAATGATTTAAAAAAGCGCGTTTTTCATATTATTTGATGATCAAAAAAATTAAAAATGATCCCAAAGTGGCAACTCAAAGTAAAATATCTACCGCGAAAAATTGTCTTCTGAGGAGGTGTTCGGACCCTTACCAAGTCCGTATATAAGCATGCTATCCTCTCTCTCGAGAACCCCGGACAATGAACACTGAATTCTAAAAACCTAACTAATACCTCCGAATAATGTTCTTCGTTTTGCTGCAACAAATCGACACAGATCTCCGCGAGATGTATGAGATCCTCCAGCTTTTTGCTTGGAGGAACGCATACTTCGCCATTGAGATCTTCGCCGATTTTCGCCTCAGATGAAAGCCTCTCGTAATTTTCATGAGCTGCTGTTTCTAGACATGATTTTATCATCCCTCTGACTTCTTCGGGGGGTACGGGCGTTACTACGTCTTTCATCAGTACCCTTTCCAAAAGCGACAAAGTCGCTCTTAGTGCACCTTCAGGCCGACCAAATGGGAAACTATATCTGAAAATTTAATTTTTCCAAGGTGAAATAAATTTCTACTTCATATTATAATGTCCATTCATCTTTGATTCTCAAAATTATTAATTTACCTAAAATTAGTAATTTGTTGTTCGAGCAACAATCTCAGGCGTTCCTTCACATCTTGAAATTTATCTTTTTCTTCATGAGTAATGGAGGCAACACCATCAGGTTTGTTACCGTAAACATGACTCGCACAAAATGCAAAACTATAATGAATTAGCGTTGGATCTATCATAATACCACGCTCCGCTCTATCAAGTAAATCGCTGAGGTAATATAAGTGTCGATAACATCCACGCACTCCATATCTGAAATCAATTGTAATTTATGTTTAAATAATTGTAAATAATTTTCAAATCATTCTGTAAGCTTCAAAACGAAAGAAAAGGGATAATAAAATATTGGAAATAAATGAAAATTGTTGGTAAACTGATTTAAAAAATTAAAAATTCAAAGTATTCTTATCTAAGAAATTATAATAAATCGAGTTGTATAATTTAAGCACCTGAAGCAATACTCCTCCAGTACAAAAACTTGTCCAGGAGAGAACCATCCGAGAGAACAATAAGGATCATTCAGTCTATAATCCAATGTCAAATTCTGCAGGAACTTGAAAAGGCTCGCGTGATCAAATTTACATGGATCCGCACTGATAAAATCTTCCATTCCATGTTTCTTTGCTCTATCAGTATCGCCCTGGATTTTACTTATTGTTGAACTTTTATTCGCTACCGATACGGGTGGTGTAGGCTTGTGTGATTGACCTGTTGCTCTGTACATTGCTGTCACCCACAAATGGCACTCGTTCTCGTCGTCCGATGCAAAGACAATATTGTCTCCTTCACGGACGGCGTTGAAAAAGTACCTTGAAATAATGATGGTGATAATAAAAATTATTTATTGGTTATAATTAAAAGCGTGTAAATTTTTATCGGCAGTAGTAAAGTCTTCAATTAATTTCTATATTTCAATCTTAAAAATTTATGAAATACAGATATTAATAAAATAGTTTACCTTACAAATAATAAAAGCGATAAAAAAATTACCTTCCACCTTGCAAGTCTTTACCAGCCATGAGATTAGCAGATGCTAGCTCTATATGGTCCACTGTATAGCCGTCCAGCTGCATCATTTCCGACGGCTCGCTTTTCTTTTCTTTATACGAGCACATCGCAAACGTGTACTGTGAGACTTGGACCAAAACAAAATAGCGCTTTTTCCACTTTTTCCAGACAGACTTGCTCACCGCGTAAAGGTAACCACAGTGTTTCATATTGAGCGGCTTATCCATTCGACAGGCTATCTTTATGCGAAGATCCTGATCTGGATTATTTCGCGGGACGGTCATGCGATGCCATTCAGGCGCTCGGCTGGACAATGGCGTTGGCTTTAATACGACTTTGCCCAGCTCCTTATCCTCCAGCGCCAACATTGCCGGATTCTCCGTGTACAAGCGAACTTTCACAACTGGCAATGGGTGCATTGTTGTGAAGTCGCCTTGTGTATCCCACCTGATAAAGTGTAAAAGAATCATCGAATTAGGAAGATTCATGTAATATGCCAAAATTTAATTATATCTAATATTATCCAATATTTTTATTGCATTTGCGCATAATTTTATGCTGTACTTGAAAGATACGAGTGTAGTTTTTTCATAACTATCAATTTTATTACAAACTCACAATAGAGTAATAAAAGTTTATAAATCAAAAGAATGTGGAAATGAATCGGTCAATGGTGAAAACTTACATTGGCTTGGAGGCTTCGGCTTGATCGGTTTGTAGCTTTTCGCCGCCTTCGATTTCCATGGTGCAGTAAACGATACGGTTAGGCGCGAGACTCTTGAGCCCTTTGACTTCCATGACGATGACCTCCAGCGGAAACGAGAGGGCTACGTCAGCTTTCGTCAATTGGGGCTCGGAGTCCGCGGAGTCGTTAGCGAGGGAACTCTGATTACGGGGGCGGGAGCGATCGCTACGGTGATTGTAACGTTTCAGCTTCTGCAACCCGTATTTGCTGTCTATCGAACCCTTGGAGACGGGTAACGACTCCAAATTAGCCATTAATTGGTTGATAGACGACTTGAGTTCCTCGATATAAAGCGGCTCCATTTCCTTTAGCAGGAACCGCGGCATAAGCTTGCGGTTCTAAAAAATTTCATACGATATAGGATTATCGATCAACTTTGTTCCTGTGTTAATTAAAATGAATATTCGATACGATTTAAAAATGTACAATATCGTGATAATAGACTTTAGACACTTATTCTGACCATAAAAATAACGGAAAATGTGTATCAATTATATTATAATATACCGACAACCTGTTGCACATCTAATTATTCTACATAAACATGAAAATACACACGCAAACATAATATTTCACTTAACGAACAAAAAAACGTCTATCTAAACATTAAACGCGTAATATATATTTTTCTTCAAAAGAAATATTTGCCGTGCTTGTTATATACATATTTAATCTACCATTTAATTAACCGATGATATTTTATTACGAGCACTAATGATCAGTAATTTACTGTTACCATTAATAAAATTAAACATCCAATTAGAATAAATAGCTCTTATTATTGTAAAAGCTTTCGAGTGTCGAGGGGAATGATCGCGATGTATAAATCATGAAAAACGATTTAATTTTAACAAAGAACCAAATTTTCATAAGAGATTGTTAAAATAAATTGTGGAAAAAGCTATTCTAGTAACATAAAGTTTGAGAAGAGTTACCTTTTCCATCTCGTTTACTTTCTGAACGCGACCGTCCAACTCCCTCCTGATGGCAGCAGCCTGCTCATCGGCTGAATCCAACAGGAGGGCGTTGAACAGGAGCTGATGCTCGAATTTCTTCACGCCAAGTATTTGTTGGAACATATCGTAAAGTTGTTCCTTGGACAATATAAACTCGGAATTGAGCGACTGCTGTTGCATCCTGGATGGCCTTTTGGTATCCTCGTCACCGGTACCCTTAAATATACAATCGAACTTGGCCAGCCAAGAAGCAAGCACAGTCTCCTTGCTCAAACCGTCGATTTCCGGGAGGCTCCGAACACGCTTCTCGATGTTATTCCTGAACACCTCGCGGAAGTCGTGCTGCGAGCAAGCGCCACTTTGCACCATGCGTACAACGCGCTCCGACTTCAAAAATACGTCATAGTAATTCTGAATCGCGTTGTGGAAGGCTTCGTCAGTTACTATCTGCATCTCGCCTTTTAAAAAACTCTGAAACGTAAACAAATACAAATTTACCTCGTCGGTTTAAATCGGTTTATATTTGCGACAATAAATCGCTCGTAATTCATACAAATTATATCGAATATTTTAAATTTTATAAAAGCATAATTTAAAAGGCCTATATTTAAATGACACATACAATTCTATCTTTTGGTCAAAGGTATTTGACCAAACATTAACGTTCATTCTTATAAACTCTTATTTTTATCTAATTTCATAACACATGTCGATTCATAAGCTACCTATTATACACAAGATATTTTATGTATGTATTGTTTCAACTGCACTTTTGATGCAACTGTTACTCAAAATATACATGATTATATATATTTATTATACAAACTTATTAATAAATACGTTAAAACAAAAATATCATTACAGAAATGATATTTAATTTAAACGTTAATGCGAAATAAAATTTGCGTATAATCCTTTTGCATATAACATTTCAGTATCACAATAAAGCATTTTATCTGCAATAAAAGAACGAATTTATTTGTACATATTGAAAGTACAATTTTTATAACATCTAAATTTAAATAAATCATTTTATTATATAATATAAATTGACAATTTGTATACGATTCAACAGTTTCGTTTTAATTAAAAGGTATCAGTATACCAAACTTTGGACTCTTAATTTAAGTAAAATTTTGAATCTATAATTTATGTTCGTTATTTAAATTTTATCATATAATATTCAGAAATATTCACGTTAAATTCTGATAAACTAAATAAAATATGACAAGTAAATGAACAAGTAAATGAAACTTTACAAATTATTTTATTACTGCTTATATTATGTAAATATTAATCCTTTTGATTTATAAACTTGGTCGTTTCACGTATATCGACATTACAAAATCATTACAATTTGCTCGTTTAAATTAATCCCAATAGTAATTACATTAACTCAAACACACGTACTCGTAAACATGCAGTTTTAAAATTCATTTTAATCATATTATATATACGATGAAGCTCATAAATAAAGAAAAAACAAGATCATAATTTCTAAACCGTTCAAGAAACTCTAATTACGCATACACAAACATCGCCAAATTAACGGAAATTACGCGCGGCGTCCATACGGCAATATTCGGGTCCCCGCTTGTACGTACGCGTAAATCGAAGTTTCCAGGATTTAATTACGTGGGCTATCCTCGCCTCTCGGCGAAACCAGCAAATATAATTCGCGTCATATATGTATACTATGATCAAAAACTAAGACCAATTTTCAATTTAAATTTCGCGGGTTTATCGATTTGACGAAACTTTTTTTTTAAGTTGGTAACAATGTGAAAGACATCTGTGTCAAATTTCATGTCAATATATTCATTAATTTGCAAGTGACACTTATTTTTGTGAACACTAAAAAGTAATTTCGGCGATTTTTATAATGTCAGATTTTAGTGAACAAAGAATTTGCATTAAATTTTGTCTTCGGGATGAAATTTCTTGTGCAGAAACGTTCAGAATGTTGCAGAAGGCCTTCGGTGAGCAGGCTTCGTCGAAAAGAGATGTTTACAAATGGTACAAACAGTTTAAAGAAGGCAGAGACAGCGTCGAAGACTAAGAGCTCCAGGACGACCATCGACATCAACTGATGAGAAACACATCAAAGAAATCCAAAACCTTGTGCTCAAAGATCGTCAGTTAACAATTAGAGACCTTGTTGATACTGTTAGCATTTCATTTGGATCGATTCAAGCAATTTTGAAAGATCATTTGGGTCTCAAACGCGTCAAATCTCGATTGGTTCCAAAACAATTCAATTTTTTTGAAAAAGAGCGTCGTGTTAATGTGTGCGAAGAGATTCTTTCTGACTACCAGCAGAACGTCACGGTACGCATTATTACGGGAGATGAGACATGAATCTATGCCTACGATCCAGAAACAACCGATCAATCGAGCGAATATAGTGCCAAAGGTGAAGCAAAACCAAAAAGATCACGTCAAAGTCCTTCAAAAATAAAGGTCATGTTATCAGTTTTCTTCGATTATCGTGGTGTTGTGCATTCAGAATTTCTTCTGTCGGGCCTAAATGTTAACAAAGAATATTATTTGAGTGTTATGTGTCGTTTGCGTGAAGCTATTCGCAAAAAGAGGCCGGAATCGTGGCAAAACAACTAATGATTTTTGCGACACGATAATGCACCGTCTTACACCGCATTGATTATTCGCGACTTTTTGGCCAAAAATTCAACTCATATCGTTCCACAACCACCGTATTCACCTGATTTAGCGCCGTGTAACTTCTGGCTGTTCAATAAACTCAAAAGACCACTCCGGGGACATCGTTTTGACTCGATTGAGGAGATTAAACGTGAATCACTGCGTCAATTGAAGACGATTCCGGAAAAGGACTTTTCTGACTGTTTTGAGGATTGGAAAAAACGTTGGCATAAGCGTATTGTATCGGGTAGGGACTATTTTGAAGTCAACGAAATGAATTTAAAAGAATAAATGAAGAATTTAAAAAAAAAAAAAAATTGGTCTTATTTTTTGATCATAGTACATCGGCGACGAGGTTCGCGCACATTAAATTTTCTTGAAATCGATTTAAATCCGTTTCTCTCTCTCTTTCTTTCTCTATCGCGCGCGTACAACGAAGGCGAAGGTTACTCTTTAAGATATACTCGTGCCAGCCGATAGGGGCTTCAAATTACCAAGAGATTTTTCCAATGTGAGGCTTCAACTCTGGTATCGATACCTCTCCTCTGGTAATTCTGCTATCAATATTATAAATATGAGAGAGTGAGGAAAATTATTTATGCTTCGGTGCGTCGACATTTATTCTAAATAGATAAAATAGCAATCGTCTGCCTTAATTTATGAATATGAAATGATTAAATATTCAAATAAAGTTTTCGGAACTTGAATCAAACTTATTTCGATTTTAAAAATTGAAAAATAGAAAATTTTGTATTTTACAAGATCAATCAAGTGGAAAATTCATTGTTGTGAACAAATAATTTTTAACTTTATTTTATCATTGATAATATAGCACCTTTTAGTATATTTTGAAAAATAATTAAATTTGCACGATTTTCCTTAAAAAAAAAAAAAAAAAAAAAAAAAAAATGACCGAATTTCGAATAAATCGTACGTGTAAAATTTAAATTCGCTTTTTTTTTGGGTCGCCATCGAAATGAAAAGTCGGCGGCCCGCATGTGCACAAAATCGTAGAAATTACATGAATCATTTCGTACGCCATTCGAAAAGCCATATATGCGCGATATCAATGTGTGTTACGACGTCCCGTCTGTTTTAAAGCTTTCGTGATATCATAATTGACGTTTCCGGTTTATGTTCTCTCTTGCATGATAGCGCTAAACAACGTTTCAATAAATTTTCATTTATTTTGCCTTTGGATTCTCGTTTAAAAATTTGCACATTTTTGTATTTATTCATATTTTTTTTATATTTATTATGCTTGTAGCAAATAAATTTTTTTTAATTTCTGTACAACGAAATATTTTTAAATGATTATTAAATATTATTAGTATCAAACATCAATTAAAAATAATAATTAGCACATAACTAGATGTTTTAATTAAATTAAATGAAGACAAAAAAAAATAGCTTGTATTTTCAGCTAAAATGTAACCGTCTTTTTTTTATTAAATGTAAAATATTTTTATTTTAAGCACTGATAAAAGTTTCGACAGAAATTTTATATTTTTAATATCAAAATTCACAATTTTTCAAAGTAAAAAAAAAAAAAAAACAATCGTAGAAAAAAGTTATTTTTGGAGTTCATTAAAAAAAAAAAGATAAGAGAATAAATTTTAATTCTTTCGTCATTAAACAAAAATAAAAAAATTAATGAAAAAAACGCTAGAAAAAAGGTACCTGAAAGCGAGAGCACAGAGTCTCCAATTGCTGTTTCGTGATCTTCATATGTCGCCTTGTCATGTCTGTAGGTTGTTTGGCATTGAATGGATAAGCGATGCACCTCGAAATGAACACGTACAGCTGTAGCCTTGTTTTCCTCTCTTCCTCCTCGCGCTCCTGCTTGTCCTGTGCTCGTGATTTGAATTAAAAATTGATTAGACCGCAATATTTTTAAAAATTTAACGACGACGAAGGACCCTTGACATGTTTACACGACATAAGGCACGCATAAGCGTAAAAATTTGAGAACACTTTTTTTATTTATTAATTTTAAATGAAACATTTTGCGTCTTCCCCTTTAATTACACAATCGTTAACTCTAAATCACAAAATATTAGTCTTACAGGCTATAACACTCCGATACTATATTTGTCGGTACCTCCCAGCCCTCCCGCTCAGAATCTTCCTAAATTTTTTAAGTTTGTGGTAGCTTTTATGTAAATTTATCGAATATCCCTTAATACTAACTATTACTAGGTAGTCATTATGAGTAATATTCAATGACATTATTACGCAAAAGTGTGTTTATTGATTTAAAGTTGAAGAGTTAAGAAATTTGGCCATGAGAATAGTTTTGAATAAATATAAAGCATCCCATTTTCCGTATTTTACATAACAACGTTTTTTTTATAAAATTAATGCTATTTTCACCATATCATTATAAAAAAGTATGTCGAATTATTTCTATTGTTTATGAAATAAAATCTATCTTAAATTTTTGTAATTTTAATATTCGTAGATTTGAATTATTTCTTGTCTTATTTTTAAAATTATAATTTTAAGTGATCTTTTGAAACAATAAATATTTAAATAAAATTAGTAAATTACAAAACCTTATCTACATTTCATAAAAAATTATAAAATGTTATTACTTTGTATAAAAAGAAACATTTTTATTCCAAAATTGTTGAAGGCGATACATATTTTTTCATAAATTATATGAAATTTAGAAGCAAAATATACCGTTCATAGTGATATAAAAATAAACAGCCGATAAAATCTTAAACGTAAAAAATGAATAACGTAGACAAATATATAAAACGATTTATTTGACGAGCGAGTTCCGTGAAATTCCGTGTAAAACACGCAAAGTAGCTTTTGGCAAACATAATTTTATATCTCGTTTCTACAATAAAAATCAATTTAGATCTCAGATTTGTAATCTAGAAACTCTTGAACAAATATGTCAAGTAAAACGATTTCAGAGTTCAGGTAATCTTGATGGTTTATAGTTTTTTACATTGTCAGTATAAAATCAAAATATCATAGTTCTAATAAGATGGCTAAAAGAATCATATTTATCAATATCAACTGTCATTTTCTTGTATCAATTAATTTAAATGATGCTTCGAATTTTATTTTTATAATTGAACGATTTTAAATTTGTATCATGTGATGTTAAAAACTTACATTAATTCATATAGATAAATACAAATTATAAAACAGTTTTAATAAAATAAACGAGAAAAATCTTTAATAATTTTACTCTATTTCAAAAATCTGTACTAAAATAAATTTTCATTTACAGACTTTTTCAAATTACTGTAAAAAATTAGAATAATAAACACATTTTAATTGTACAGATTAAAAAATATCACTTAAAAAGTTGCAAGCAATACAAAGCATCTCCGATAAAAAATAATTTAACGCCACCCACCTGCAGTTCCTGTTCAGTCTTCTCGCTTGCAACGGACGGCGACGGACTCGTAGGTCTTTGACCGCCTTTTGCGTAATTCGCGGCATCCTGATGGGCGCTCATCGACGGAGACAAAGAATTTCTCGCGCTGTGGCCGCCCGGTACATCGAGGCCTTGGCCCTGGACGGCCTCTGAGTCAGCAGCGGACAGCCCAGCCTTGGCGACCCCGCGGCCGTGGGGCCCAACGCCGGTGGCGAGGGCTGCTGGGCCCGGTGAACCTCCCCCCAATGAGCCCGGGCCGCTTCCCCCACCCGCGCCACCGCCGGGGCCCCCGACGCCAGAGCCACCGGTGGGACCGGTTCCCCCGCCATCGGCATGGTAGCGGGCGCCGTGGCCGGCAACAGCAGCCGCCGCCTGAGGCGGTCCTCCACGACTCCTGCCACCTGCACTATGGTGGACGTTTTGGTCCTCCTCGCTCTCCTCCTCCGAGGAGCTTGGGTCAATCATGGCTTGGCGCTAATAATAATTCGCCCAAGGCGAATTATTATCGGTTAAAATTTGGGCACTTGCGGACGCCGAAGCCGACTGCTGCTGAGCTTCAATGCTAGCTGCGCCGCTGACGCTAGGTGGCGTTGCCTTCTTTTACGCGCGAGCACCTAAAACCTTTGCACTTTGATTTCGTATGTGCGTGTTTCTCGCGACGCACCGACTGCGCCCAGCGATCGGATCACCGTCGTCTGGCCGTTGTTTTCGCCGTCCTAGCAGGCGTACGAGACTTACTCGTTGGCCTGCTCGTTGCCTTTATGGATGATTTGTCAAATCTTCGCTACTCGGATGGTTCTTTTTCGTTCGTTTTCTCCCGATTATCCTGAAATATTCAAAAATAAATTTTCTTATTAATTATTATTTTCTAAAATTGAATAGTTAGCATATAATTATATTTTATATTGTTAATAATAATTATATTGTTATTAAACAGCTCGAAATCAATTATTAATTTTTTCATTCTCAAATTTTACACTGAAACGAATGTTTACGCGTCTTGAACGAACGGTAAACACATTCACGGGTCCTTGATTATAAACGATGAGATTTACCGAATGATCACCGCATACTCTATATCTACAAATCCAGTCACGTCAAGTTTGATGTATAAATGGCATCGAGTTGCCCAAATAATGGATTGATGTTTGTCATTGTGTTCATTGCCTCTTTAAACTTCTAGTTTAAACTAAGAATGCAAAGAATTAACTACTGCTATCAAAAGTTTTCATGATATTTAAACTTGAAGGTCAAATATCGTGTATCCGCATGGAAAAATTTTCAGATTTCAAAGCCACCTTACTCAAAGCTAACCTTAAAAATTATAAGTAAAACATTTCAAGCAGATAAGTAATCAATGAAAATTTATCCTGCGTAAATTCAAGATGTATTATGATTATAAACGACGAAGGAAGTACGTAACATTAAATCTTTCGTAGTTGTAGAGATGCTGGACCATCAAATACAAGGTAGCCATATAGTAGGGAACTGAAATACAACCACCGTGCACGCGATAAATTTCGTCATCAACGACCGGACATTTGCATGCATCGAATACAATATAGCCATACTCATAAATATCGAAAATGAAAATAGACAGGGAATTGATCAGATACCGATAATCTAAAATTATTAAACTTTAAGTGAAAAAAATTAAAGAATGAATATACTTACTAGGATTCACGCAACTTAAAATGACATTTTAACAATTTTCATTGAATATTTTAATAAAATTAATTCAATACTTTACATTTTCTGTACCTGTTAAACTTTTATACAATACTGTCATTTATAAATGAATTATTAATGGTATATTGAATTAGGATTTTTATTCATTCCAATAAGTAAATGTATTCAATTAATAAATGAAAAGTTACTAACTAATTTCAACACAATTGACGTCTAGTTAAAACCTCTACACACAATGAAATGAAAGATATTTTCATTCAATAACTTTACGTTACAGTTGGTAAACTTAATTAAATGTGGATTATTTCTTATTGATTTTCTATGTCGTCTCTTTTCATTACGATACACGTTATAAATTCGTAGTTCTAATGGGTAAATTCAAAGTTTTTAATATCCTTGTATATAAAACGTATTAAAAAAAGTATAGATTATTAATGGAAAGTTGACAAAAATAGCTAAAAGCTAGGTTTTGGAAATTATCAAAAATTTAGGGTCTTTGAAAACAAAGCACGCGAGACCAATCAATATGAAATTGCAGGAAAATTAAAAAAAAAATTACACTATTTAAATCACCTATGATAATAGCGACAATTGGATAGGATTAAAATTGTCAGGGCACGATATAGCAGTATAATGGGTAACTGTGAAAGATATTAGAAGTGAAAGCAAATAAAAGGTGACCGCTTGGTGGACCGTAGTATTAAGCCGAGAGAATAATATTTAATTGGACTCGAGAGAGATTAGCCGCGGTCAAATATCGTGGAGCAAGAAGCTCTCGAAATAGGGAAAAATGACATATTTTTATTAATGAAATTGTATACGAGTTCTTCACGTAGTGTAAAAAAAAAAATTATTATGCTTTTATGTACGTTAAATTAAATTATTTTGCGAGATTAAAAATTGAGAAATATGTATAAAGCCTTTAATACTCTTCTATTAATGCATTTATGAAAAGTTATAATTGCATTGAATAATGTTTCAAAATTCAGTTTGAAATTTTTATATCATACTGGAAATCCATCCTTTTAAAAGTTTTATATAACAAGTGTCTTAATTCGCATAAAAAATCAAATTAAACAATTTTATGACATTTAAAAGTTACAAGAAAATATGGTTTCAGATAATCGATGCTCCAAAGAAAAAATTTCAAATTTAAATCACGTCTTTAGAAATTCCTTCTCGTATTTACAATTTTATTGTCATAGGCAAAATCGTTCAACTTATTATATCCATACGAACTGCCAACCAGAAATTGTAGAAAGAACCACGTAAACGTGTGTTTACTGCACATACGAAATTCGACTGCTAATTTTATTCCGCTCGAACGGTTCGCATCGATTGCACGAATGCATTATTCATTTGCGAAGGACGTTTAACATGTCAAGCGCGTATCCTCGAGCAACTCCTTTAACCATTAAAAAATAAATCATGCGCCGCGCTTAATTTGCAATCCTTAAAAATAAAAAAAAATAAAAAAAAAAAACACATTGCACAAGCGTTGAATTAACAAAAGTACAAGTACATAAAATCAATCGACGTCATTCGAATCGATGCGCGAGTATTATCTTTATACATCAAATACGAGAGAGAGAGAGAGAGAGAGAGAGAGAGAGAGAGAGAGTGCAGTAAAGTGCAAAACCAACACAAATGAAAATTGCCCTGTCGGAACTTTAGCTCTTTACTCAACTTACACACCAAACCAACTAACCGAACAAACGGTAGCTGGACGGAGGATAAAACAAATAACCCGGGCGCGCGTAGCGCTGGGCGATATATAGTTTCGCGTCTCCTCGTCGTTCTGCAATCAAACAATTCCCTTCTATTTCTCCCCGTGACATCTCGCGAGAACCTTTCTGTATACCTTCGCTATCTCTCCTGTCTATCTTTCTCTCTTTATATACCCCGCAATCTTGTACACGCACCGTTGCACCGATGTTATACACCGCCGGTAGTAATATTTTCTTCGACCGATTGTCGTATATATAGCATATACACAACGACGAGCTTAACCGCTTGGGAATCGATCCTCGACTCTGTGATGTGTGCACGCGTATACATAAATGTACATGTGTAATGTAGATAGTCTCACGTCGCGTTATCTTCGATGTCTCTATGACTGTCTCTCGCTGTGCAAGTCTCGGCTATTTTTGGCTTAATGTAGAAGCCGATAAAATGGATATGCCCTTTCGTCGTTTAGAATTTAACGGTAATCGCCCTCGTGTATGTTAGTTTTTAATGGGAATACGTTTCGTATGGTGAAAAGTGCACCGATAAGCTATATATAACGTGGAAAATATTTTAACCTTGTTCGAATAACTTTAACTTATGATAATATCTATTCCTTGTTGAAATTAAAGTGGAAGTTTTTTTTTTTTTTTTTTTTTTTTTTTTTTTTTTTTTTTTTTTTCATTTGAAATTTGTGTAGGTAGCTGTTGTTGACTTTGATAATAATTCTTTTCAAATTTACGAATATTAAAATGCACAAAACAAAATACCTAAATAAAAAATATTTTATCTCTAAATGAAAATTTTCTTATGAATTATTTAATAAAAAAAATTAATACACGCGACGTAACGAATGAATGAATTTCGTAATAGAAAAAAATTTATTTTTCATTTAGTTTTACAACATAGCTTTGTGGAGCAAAAACTTTATATTAAAATATTTGCGTTTATGAAAAATTTACGTTTTACCGAGTTTATAACCAGTGACCTGGAAAAAAATTCATAGAAAAGATTTTTAAAAAAATGAAAAAAAGCTATGTGGAAGTCTAACGATATTGAAATAGTTGCATTGTATTTTATTCATACACATAATGCTGTCAAAAATACTGGCAATTTTACGTAAGGCTTTTATATTTATATCAATTTAAAAAAATATACTGTACGTTAACGCTTTTTTTTTCACGCATCATTAGTAATATACACGGCGTACGGCTTTACTTTGTGCGCAAAAGTTGAACGTGAAAATCTGACAAAATGTATATTATAAAAAAAAAGAGAAAAAAAATTACAGTTTGCATAGAACGACGTTTCGCCGTTGTAAAATTTTTCGCGTGACCTAAAATTCAAGGAGAAATATTGTAGTCTTTCGAAAAATATTTGTTGTCGCGTATCGGTATGACAAACTAACCATTTATGCGATCAAAGAGAAACATTTTAGAAGTTCAATATATTTTTTATAGAAAAATATTGTAAAATTTTCTAGTAATAATTTGTTGTTTCAAAAATCAATTTATAAATTATTTAAATTTATAATTTAACTCTTTTGTTCAAAGTTACATATTTTATTATTTTATTTTGATAGAATTTTAAAAAATTAAATTTTTTGCTTTACAATTTAATTATTCAAAATTTATAAAGACATTGATAATGGTCCACTAATATGAAATATTAAAGCTTTCTATCTATTGAAAAGTAATTCCACAAAGGTATAAATACAACAAAGCGCCTCGGTATCGAGAATTCAATATGTATCAATTTTACGTTGCCCAAATCGTCCGCAGATCACACACGTGTACGCAATCAAATTAATTACTCAATATCTAATTCCTCGTCGAAATGTCAATCAAATTCAGACCGCGTATCCCTTCGATCGTTGTTATATTTCAAAATAAAAAATTCACATCTCTTTTACAGTTAATTTTTCTCTCTTGCCGCTAACGACAGTCAAGTCAAAACGAATCGATATTTAAAACGTTGTAAAATCAACCGCGTCGTCGCGATTGTTTAACTTGAACCTATTTTTATAATGTTAAAATTAAATAAAGATATGTGCATGTTACTTGAAACTAGGTTCAAAAGGAAAAAAAAAAGTTGACGCAAAGTCACTCGCTTATAGTATCGTAAATCGGAGTCGAAATCACGACGATTCGAGTGATAGCTCGCTCGCTCGCTCGCTCGCGCGCGCGCGCAACGCTCATTATGTACGTTGACCTCAGTTTATGCATCTGACGATAAACCTGCGTATATGTTGCGCTCGGGTAATGCGGACGATATATATTGTATATACACATACACAGCTAGCGATGCGTACCGCGACGACCGAGGCAACAAATCGATTCTTACATATACGTATTCGTACACGTAAACGCGCACGCTTGTACGTTCTATATATACGATTACGCGAACTGCGCGCTCTTTACAAGCTCTGTAATCGCTAATATAATTGCCTCGAGAGCTTTTATTTTTATGGGCTTTCGTTTTTTTTTTTTTTTTTTTTTTTTTCTTTTTTTTCTTGTTTTTGCTGGTTCTTCTTGTTATATACCAGTCGGTCGCTCTGCTTTCAAAAGTAATTTTATTATTTCTTTTTGTTTTGTGCGCACTTGAAAGACTTAATGAAAAATCTATTAAGGAATTTTTATTGCATGTTGCTGTTTCAAGAAAGTGAAATAAGTGGTTTCAATCATTAAAAAAGAATTTTGGTAATTGATCAATTTTTGGAGTATAATTATTATTTAAAATAATCAAAACATTACGAAATCATCATATTAAAATATATTTATTAATTAAAATCTTGTGTAAAAAATTAAGTTAAAATTTTTAAACCATCGAATTCTGCTTTCTCGAAGTGCTTTTCGACGTAATATTTAAATTTCTTTTTTTATTACGAGAGAATTTTTGTTTTCATAAAGATTAGCTGTAAATTTTATAGAAAAATTAAGCGAATGTTTTAACATCGAAAAACGATGTGATACAGCAAAATCATCGCTTTTCAGATTTATATTTCTTTCTCACTATCTCTCTCTCTCTCTCTCTCTCTCTCTCTTTCTCTCTCTATCTATCTCTATATCTCTCAGTTTTTCAATGTAACGAGACAAATAGAAAAGAAACTTTCTAACTGCGAAATAGCTACCTTCTTCGCGTCTGTACAAATTGATCGGATGAATATATATATATATGCATATATAGGATCAATATTGCTAAAAGTTGTTATAAAATTGATCGCTAAATTTGCTGACCAAGTTTCTAAGTGCTTCTAAACTCCAATGCTTGAGAGACAGTTTTGTGTTGATTAAGCAGTTTTACTATATACCAAACATATTTTATTTTTACTAATTATTATTTAATTTTATCAATAATTCTTAATTTTATTAAGCAATACTAAGGTATATTGAATAATAAGTTTTGAAATATTTATAATAAATTATGTGAACAATTCGGAAGCAAATTGAAAGAATTTTGTATAGATATGGAAGATAATTGCATCAATTCTTGAAAAAAAAAAAAAACTCATTTTCTTTTCATCAAACAACTTTTATCTTTAAAAATGTGATAAAAAAAGATCACGGCATGTTATTTTTTTTGTTTAAAAAAACAAAAAAAAAAAAATTAAAAAAAAAGAACAATTTCCCGATTTTTGTCGTTAAAAGAGAAAATTACCATACATCATAACTTTTCATTTAACCACACGCACACGCAGAAATTCGTCGTTTCGGGCTCGTACATCTTTCTCTCTCTCTCTCTCTCTCTCTCTCTCTCTCTCTCTCTCTTTCACTCTCTCGCTTGGAGTGGATTTAAATTTAATTACAAAATTTTCATAGCGTCGTACATGCGCGCTCGCGGCGTACATCGATGAAGGGAAAATTCAACTAGCGGGCTTTAATTTCATTTCTAATGAACGACATTATATACGGGAGTAAATCCGTTTAAATTCTTTATAAAGACTTAATTTTTGTCAATTGGAAATCACGAACGTTATAATTTTATACATTTTTCTTTACCTTTTTTTGCATTTTCATTTGCGAATTCGTTCGATTATTAACGTTGAATCGATTAATTATACAATTTTTAAACATTTTACTTACGGTATTTTACTTGTATTATTAAATTTCTCTGTTTCAATAAATAAGTTTTGCTTGTAAATAACGATGGAACATGACGTCGGATGATTGGAAATCAACTTTATAAAAAATAAATTTTTATTGTGAAAACTATTATATAAAAACTTTATTAAATCATACATGAATCGTTTATAAGTTATAATTATTATTTTTTTTCATTTTATCAATGAAAAAATACAATTAAATTTGCGATATTCACAGTAAAATTCAATTTCCAGTTTAAAAACATTTCAAAGTTTATCCGAAAGGTGCAGAGATTTGTTTTTATTTTTTCTTTGTAAATAAATATTTTTTACCATTTGGAACAGATATTTATTAATCGCTAGTTCACATTTTTATGCATCAGTAAGAAATAAGAGAAAAAATCAAAATAGAAAACAAAGCTTCAAAAAGAGTATAAAACTGTTGATCAGCATTATTTTATGCGCAATTTTTATTTCATTTAGGCTGCGTATGCCTGTAAACACAAACATATACGCCGAGCTTTTATCACATAAAATGCAATCTGTGAAAAACCCAAACAAATGCTTATCGGCTCCGCTTATACGCGATACGAAAGAACAAACATTAGTCATCCCCTCCGAACGTCAGAGTGACGTAACGGTTTTTTAAAAAATAAAAGCATCGAATCATCTCTCGATTCCTTAACCTATGGATGAAAAATTTTTGATGAACTGTACAGAGAGAACGAGGAAAAAAAAACAAAGCGAAAGAGGATTTCGCTTATCTCATTAATCAAACGAGCGCGTCGGGGTGTGCCTCGCCGGCACACGCCGCTAATTATCCGGAAAAAAAAAAAAGTGATTTTATTAGAGACTGGACACCTGCGACATTGTTAACCATTAAAGTAGGAGCGCAAGTAAAAAAGAAAAAAGCGATTACGACGCAATAATCGAATAAAAAATACAACAACGCGGTGTTGCACGCGAGAGCGCGCTTTAAGATTTTTACTTAATTTAATGTAACATGCGCGTTGAGTAATTAATTGCGTTGGCTAAGTAGAACGAAAAATTAAAAAAAAAAAAAAAAATTATTCTCTTCATTTCTTACACAGCGACGGGTGTTTGCTTCGAATGCAATTTTTGTAAAAAGTTTGTATACAAATGCCGTGCTCTCAATTAAATTCTTTTTTTTTTTTTTTTTTTTTTTTTATCCAGAGCGTAAAATTAGAATTTTTCATTTCGCTTTCGTGTAAAGTTTAACGTGTAAGTACTTCTAAAGTCTTGCATTAAAATTAAATAAAGTAGCCTCATTTACGCGAAAATTAAATAATAAAAATTAATTTATCGAAGTAGCAAGTTTTTATTCGCTCGATATCAACATGAATTTTTCGCGGACGAACTCAATGCGCGCTATGCATAAATAACGCGCGCGCGCGCGCGATTACTTCATGTACATATAAATGTTGAATGTAATAAGAATCGAAAAATTTTTAAACGTGTAATTTAAAAACAATCAATCAGTTTAAAAGTGACACAAAATCCCTGAACGAAATACATATCGGAATGATAATCTCGTTTTATAATTACGCGCTTTTGTTGTAGCGCGCGACGCGCTGTTTTTCTTTTCCCTCCTTTTTATTTTATAAAATCGTGCTTCTATCGTGGTAATTTAAAGCGCGATTAAATCTTATACAAATGTAAAATATATGCGATGTATATATTTTTTTAATATATATTTAACGAAATGGATTTGTTTATAATAATAAAATATTTAGATTAAATCGATCGAAATTGCATTAAAATTCGCAATTCATAAGATCGTTTATCAAACTTTCCTTCCATCTTTGCATAATAACGTAAATGAAAGGATTAAATTAAACTTACTTAATAAAAGCGAGTTAACGAGCCGTTTTTACGATCTCTTATCTGGATGATAAAGAAAATAAAAAAATTACAAATCGCGTTGATACGAGATTAAAAATAATTTTAATAGTATAAAAAAAAAAATTTTTTTAAATTGCTACACTCGGGAGTTCTAAAATGAAAAGAGCAAAAATGTTTAATATTCTAATTCTTTCTTTAAGAAACCGATATTCCAACGACTTTTCCTTTTAGCATCTTAAGAAACGGTAGCCTTGACCGAGTAGACGTAATACTCGCCACTTATCATAGCCGATAAGAAGAAACGGTCATTCAGAAATAAACTACCACTACTTTCCGGGTTTCTTTTCACGTCCTTAACCTCTTATACGGAAGGATATGCCGGAGAGTGACCGAGAGAAAAAGAGAGAGAGAGAGAAAGAGAGAGAGAGAGAAGAAAGAAAGAAGGTGATCGAAAATACAACAAAAAAAAGAAGAAAAGACCAAATGATGGCGCGGAAAAGTAAGAAAAAAAAAAGAACGTTAGAGTAAGAAATCTATCTGATAATCCTTTAAAAAGAAGAAAAAATCCAAAGGTCAGGAGGTATGTATAAGAAAGTCCGTTTTTTCATTCTCTCCATCTACGCGTATATATACACGTGGGATACTATATTTTACCCTACTTTGTTGTACATCCACTGCAATCGACGATAAAAAAAAGAGAGAGAAAGACGAAGAAAAGGGGATAGAATTCAGTGGGAGAGAGAAAAAAGGTGAACGTACATTATACGGAGAATATACGCTGGCAGAAGTAGAACGGAAGAAAGGGGAGGAGTCAAAAGAAGGAAAACTCGTTGGCTTCGAGAGGGAAAGCTAGTGCGTGCACTGTGCACATTATCTTGCGGCGAATCAACAGAGAGAGAGAGAGAGAGAGAGAGAGAGCTATTCAACGCGTACAGAAGGTATATATACTCATCGCATCCAGAAGTGTCCGGTGTACTCAAAAGATTCGCCCATTTTATTCGGAATTGAAATTGAATTAAATTTTTTTTTTTTTTTTTTTCTCAAATATATAATTTACCGAAGCGGAGAGAGTAAGAAAGAGAGCGAAGTGCGTCGCCGTAATGCTTTCAACAACGAAACTTTTTCCAATACGTGACCGAGAGATCGTTGAACAAGCTGTTTGAAAGCGACTCCTCTGGAGCTTTTTCAAAACGAGGATTATATGCGTTATTACCCAAGAGCTATTCTCTCTTTTTTTTTTTTTTCTTAACTCAGTCTCGTTACTTTCTAATTTAAAAGTGCAAGGGAAAGCGAGAGCATAGGCACGAAAACGATTTAATCTTTCAACTAGCAAGTAAGGAAATTATTTACATTAATACGATGTAATTAATTCTTGCTCGTGTGTTCCGAATGCATGCATATATATCTTATGTATTCATGTACGTTTAAATTCACGCTGATTAAATTGGTTCATAATGAAAGATAAGCAGATTTCTTTCATCATCTGATAAAATAATTCAGTCTTCTGCTTATATAACAATAAAAATATTCTTAATATTTTTATCAACAAGGTTATATGACTGCGGAACATCAGAAGCATAGGTACATAATTCGTAACGTCACAGAAATAATTTGTCAATATTTTATACTAGGGTAGAAACAAGATAACCGATAGATAATTTAACCAAAGTAATTTAACTGCAAATACGTCAAATTAATAATTTGCAATTGATATCTACATATCTAGATTCTAATACGATAAATTTATATAAAATTTATAACATTTGACGTTAAAAGCAGACAGTCATAAATTTTTCACCAACCCTCATAAGTTTATTTAACTTCTATTTCAAAATTACGAACAAAAAAAAAAAAAAAAAAAAAAGAAAAAAAAAAGTAAACGATAAAAATTTCACTTATAAATCATCGTTCAATAATACAACTCTGCTTTAAAGAGGAAAGAGAAGAAAGAGAAAAAAGTAAAGAAAGAAAAATACGAGGAACAAAGTTCTTTTATAAAAAGAGAAATTCTTATCAATACAAGCAGATAATCGTACAGAGAAAGTTTTCAGAATTTCATGCTCGAGATGAAAGGTCGCCGTTTACTTCGATAACCGCGTGCGCGCGTCTGTGTACTAGTATGGTATATACATATAACGGGTAAACGTAATATCGATCGCGCGCGCGCGCGTCCCTTCGCGTACAACGGGACGCGGCGGTTTTCGCTCGATTTCATCCTTTTCTTCTCTCATGGCCCCGCACTCGAGGGATGGAGAAAAGTTTATAGGGGTGAGATATATATATACACACACACACACACACACATATGTATATATATATATTTCTTAGTTGGATTAAAGCTAGATCGCGCGGTTAAATCAACTGGAAATTGCCATGGCTTTGCCTTGTTTTTTCTTCTTTTTTTTTATTTTATACGTACGCAAGAATGTAGTACATCTGGAGGAAACAAAAAGAGGGGAGATATAGTCGCGCTTTAATTTTTCGTCGATTTGATATAACGAATTTTTCGTTTGCTTCTCTCTCCCTTTCGTTTAATGCTTTCTTGTTTCTTGGGAGAGAGAATTGTTACATCGAGCGAAAGAGGAATAACGCCGATGAATTATCTTTTTTCTCGTGCATACGAGGATTATTTATTCTCGATGCTCGTTTAGTGCGAAATACGTATCGCGCGTACGATGAATCTTTAAGATTTCATTAAATTATTATATTGGATTATATTGATATTATTAAAAGTGAATATGTCTGTACATATAGAAATTAGTTATTTATTTGAAATTATTATTTATGCAGATTGAAAAGAATATACAAATTGAATATTAATTATAACCAAAAGTAATTTATCAAAAAATGTTTGATTTCTCAACATTTTTGTATATAGAAATTAATAATTAGTTTTAATATGCATTTTGTAATCGAAGAAAATCAAAATTTTTTTATACACAGTACAATCGTTTTTATAAGTTTTCAGTTTTTATTAGAAAGAATTAAAATATTTTTATTTAATTTGCTCGATTAAAAAATGTTGTTATTAAATTTTTAATTAAAAAAAAAAAAAAAAAAAAAAAAAAAAATGCTTAAAACTATCCAACTTCTTTGGCCATGAAAACCTACAACAACATTCTAATTTAATCGATCGATAATAACTTGCGCTTATAATGATTGTAGTAATCGGCTAAAAAATTATTTTATGAAACAAAAGGTTAAAATTTGAAAACTTTTCATCAAGTGTTACGAAGTATTTGTTAAAAATTATTTTACCATCATAATGTTCGAAATTATCAATAATTTTGAAATTCCCTTTTTTAATTCGATGGATACAAAACAATTCTACCGAAGTAAAACATTAATCGATTGACAATTTTACGAAATAAAAACACTATTAAGCAAACTTTATACATTATCGGCTTTTACCATTAACAAAGCACCTTGTTTTATTTTTTTTTTTTTTTATTTTTTTTTTTGTGCTAATAAGATAAAAAAAGTGGAACGGAAAATAAAGCTAGCGCGGATCGCGTCTGCAACACGGGGCAAAAGTTTGTCAGGCGCGTTAAGCCGCGTTTCTAACACGAGAGCGAGACGGGAAATGTTAATTCCCGGTGTCCGTCACCTCGTTCATAATCGGTAAATCGGCCAACGATTAGCCAAATGCGCTTCGGTCTCGCTCACGGAGTTTCGTGTCCGCCCGTCTCGTGTTTTGCATTGTCTGTATAGATATATGCACACATAAATGGGCGCGTTTACGAAAATCCGGTAACCGCACTACCACCACACGAGCGTAAAGTTGTGTGTAAAGCTGATTAAAAGCTGAACGAGTGTGATTTAAAGGAAGGATAGATTGATTAATTTTCGCGCGAGCCTTGATGTGTATTTATTATATTAATTAAAGGACAGTATGGACGCTGAAAAATTGATATTTTATTCGTCGAGAGTTTATTTTTATTTATAAAATTAATACGTAGTTATTGTTTAAACGATCGAAGAAATTGAAATTTTAGTGATTTTTGAAAATTATGAAAACGGTATAGTGTCGATAAATTAAAATATGTAACAGATCTAAAAATAGCACATTTTTAATACAAAAGAACGAAGTCGCGTGTCTTTATTGCATTTTTTAAAATGTATCCAAATACATTATAAAAACAGAAAATACGAATATAATTCAGTATATAAAGAAATGACTCACAATGTATATTCGCTGAAGAATAAATTATTATTGTTATTTTCTAAGAAATTGTCTCAACGTATAAAATTTATTTTATTATTTTCAAAAAAGAAATTATTTATTCTATATTGAGATAAAAAATTATTATAATATAAAAATAATTTTTATTACAATATTCATTCTACTTCAAATCAAAGAATTTTCAATAAATTTTAATAAAAAATGAAAATAAACGCGAAATGAAAAATTGACACCTTTTAAAAGGTTACGAAGATATCGAATGATAATTTTGCTTTCTTATGAAAAACTATAAAGAAAAACCGATTTTTTTTTAACGGATGATTCCTTGCACTTGCAACGTTGAAAATATAAAGCCGATGACCTACATTCATCTGCAATATGCGAACGATGTAAATATTTTATCGTATATCCGGTTATTTTTATACTCTTTTATATTGGAAAATATCTTTTCAAGTTTTTTACGCGATTCCAAACCTTAAAATTACGTATCAAATCTTTTTCCAACTCATCGACGTTATTCGATTAACTTCTCACGTATATACATTTTTTTTTTTTTTTTTATATTCATAGACATTTTACTATATAATTTTAGCTGTTAATCCATAATTTTATAAGCTGCAATAATAGCAATTTTTTTTTTTTCTTTCGGTAACAAAGAATTACTATTATATTCGTACGCAAAAAGCACGAGATAATGCGTTTAATAATAAGCCAAAGCGAGATTAAAGAATAAACGCGCGCGAAAAAATTATATTTACCGAGCATAGTTATATATAAAGTAATATTTTGAAATAACTTATGCGTAAGCAAAACAATATTAATCTAAGCAGTTTAGTATCACTTTAATATCGATTAGCACCATCTCTGTGCTACTATGACTGTTATTTATACAATAAATCATAATGTATAATGTTTAAAAAATTATTAAGAATAAAAATCGTAATATATGAATTACATCCACAATAAAGTATAGCTAAAACTAAACAATGTTATTTTTGTAAGTTTTTATATTTTAATATTCATTGCATAATGCTGTAAGTTAAATTATAATCGATCATTTTTAATTCTCGAGTCTTGTTAACGACCAAAAATCATTGAATTTTTTTGCACTTTTATTTCATTAAAATTAATGAACTGTACGCGTTTATTACGTAAACGTACATTAATACAACTTCGCAGAGTATTACGTGACAAAAAGAAAAAGAAAAAAAATTCATACGATAAAGTATGTTTTTATTGAATTTAATTTATAATTATGCGCCGATAGAAGAATTAACTTGATTCAAGAAAAATAATTTTTATGATTTAAAAAAAAAAGTATTTTCTTGGCTAAAGAATTTCTGCTATCGATTTTTAATATCCATAGATATACATTTTTATAAAAGAACGGAAATTCTTGAGTTAAGAAAACATAAGAGTTTAAAAAATATAAGAATTCTTGTTTAAGTTAATTCTTTCATCCGCGTGAAAATTTTTATTTGAAACTCTCCGTTTGATGAAATACGTTAAGCTGAAACTTTCAGAAGACACTTTTTATATATGTCAAATTGTTTTATAAAAAATGCATACATCCGATTATATAATAAAACAGCTAAATATTCAAGTTTTCCCATTTTTACGCCAGATTAAGAACAGCTACTAAATAATATATTAAATTCTATACCCACTTTGAATTAACGGTTAAAAAATAAAAATGAATTGAGATAGAAATTTGAAAGAAAAAAAAAAAAAAAAAAGAAAAAAATTACTCAAGCTCGAAAAATTAAAACGTCACGCGAGAGCTTACCGATAAATTTTGTCGAGTTAACCCGTAACAGAACAATGTCGCCTATTTTCAACGAATTTACGTAGCTCGGTCTTATAAACGCACGATCGCCAACGCTTACAAGCAAAGGATGAAAACGGTTACTTTGCCACGTGTACACTGCTCTCGAGAGATATTGTTCCGGAAGATAATTAAACCTGTCCCTATATCTTACGCTTGAGCGCCCAAGAAAATTTAGTCCGTGACTAAACAGAGACGAAAGAAAATGAAAAAAAGAACACCAGAATTGAAGGGAGATTCGTAGTTAAAGAGTCGCTGAGAGAGAGAGAGAGAGATAAATTTAAAAGGAAAGAGGTCAAAAGACTATTTATATTAACATTGGTACGTTTTTTGTGCCATGACATACAAATCATTAAAATATTTATCGTTTTCAATTCAAACACGAATAAGAAAAGAGAATTTTCGACCTCTTTGAAGAATTTCCCGTTTAATTCCCGCGAGTTTGAATTTTTTTTTTAATTACTTAAAACGTACACTTAGAATATCTTTTACACTTGAAAAAAAAAAAAAAAAACGAAGCGGACGCAGCTTTTTACGTTTAATGAAAACTCGCGAGTATCGAACGGTTTAATTTTTTTTTTTTTTTTTTTTTAAGTTAGTATACTAAATTAAAAGTAAGTACATTAAAATTTTTTCGGCAAGCATATATTAATTCAAATATTTTTATTTTCAAAAATTCTTTTCATTCGGTTTATATAACCGTGTAAAACGTACTATTTATTTTTTTTCTTTTTATCGTTTCAATTTACAGCGTTATTTTTCTGTTAAATGATTATAATACTCATTTATTTCGAATCAACTAAATAATATCGCGAAAATTATTTCATTTTAATTTAATTAAGAAGTAGTCATTATAAAATTTTTAATCAATTGTATAGCTTCTAATGAAATTTTACGATTAATTAATAAGTTACATTTTTATTGATAGAAACGTAATAAAGTAATTTCAAAGTTCATTAAATTTTCTTTTTTCAAATTAAAATGCAATTTAATGTTTACACGGTTTTGTCTTACGATAACTTTTTAGCAGCGCAAAATAAATATACATCGATAATCATTCATCGATACTTTATTATTAACTCGAAATCGTCACTTTTTCACATCAATATCATTGTTTCATAAAATTGTGAAATACATTAATGTAATATAGATTATATTTATATAACCCAGATAATTAGCCAATATATGTGTATATATGTATATATATACATACGAAAGCAAGTATTATCACCGTAAAATTGTATAAAAAACACGGCTAAATAAAAAATACATCGTCGTACGGTTTTTCATTAACGTAACGAATGAACGAACAAGTAAAAGAGTAGGGAAAAGAGGAAAGGAATCTAAACTCAAGTAGAACGGTGCATTACCGGTCGGCCACAGCTTCGAGAACGCGAAGAAGCACATCTCTCTCGGTAAAAAGCCCGTCGTAGCCGGCTTTTCGTTGCTGAATATAAAAAATAAGCAGCATTCGAATAATGAACGCTCGTCCTTCATCCTTCCTCGTCTAGCGATATGATTACATAAACTTGTCGTCTCTTTTCTCGCTGCTCTTCTATCTCTTTTCATTTTTCTTTTTAGCTCAAGACTCGATTATAACGATGTTCGATAGCGTTAAAGAAAGTAAAGCGAATCGTAATAATAAATAAGCGAAGACGAACCGCTCGGATAAAATTTATTCATCGGTTTTATTCAACTTCTTTTAAAGGAATAAGAGGAAGTTATAGAAATCGAGTATAAATGAGAGAATTTTTTTTTTTTTTCCTTTTTTTTCCCTTTGCTTTAATTACGTGGATTATTAAGCTGCGCGAAATGACGCGTTAAGTAAGAATCAAGTTAACGCTTATACGTGAAACTTTTTTGTAAAATTAGATTATCTCGGAAGAATGAAGGTATAAAGAAGACTAAGAAGTCTCGCTCGATGTAGTTGAGAAAGAAAGGAAAAGGACAACCTCAAATTAAAAGGTTTGCTTTCGCTTACTTTCATGACCTTGGATTTCTCTCTCTCTCTCTCTCTCTCTCTCTTGCGTGGGTGGCATCTCATGGCTTCCTTAAAGTCTTATTTCGAGTTAAATATAAATTTTAAACACGTAAAAAAAGAACTTAAACCAATTTAGTTGAAAAAACTTAGGAGATATGGACATGTTTCAAACGTAATGGGAAAATGATTTCAAGAGAGAGAGAGAGACAGCTCGATTCGGTAAAAAACTTGAAAATTTCATACGACAAGTGCCTTCAAAATGAACATAACAATTTTAGCAAGGTCGCCGTTATCGTAACAATACGGAAAGTTTTTTTTAAAAGAACATTCCGACTTGCTGGACATTTCGAACAAATTTGAACATATCGAACTGGACATATCGAATTAATTTAGTTTTAGATAAGCTCTAACTTAAAAGCTTTAAATTAAAAGGGATTTCGCACACATTAGAGATGTTTTATAAGGTAATTGATAGAACATTCTATCGTAGCAAAACAATACAACTTTTGCATTGGGAAATTGGGAAACAAATTGCGGCTAATTAATTTAATAGAATAGGCCATTATACATGATAAATAACGTTCTTAATACAATTGATCGATAATTTTTTACGTTTTTTTTTTTCTGTATTCGATATAACGAATTGGAAACTAAGTAATTTTATATTAATTGTTTAAAAATTAATTTGAATTTCAATGTTTAAAGTAATGATCTTCTCAAAATGCTCATATATTAACTTTTATTTTTATATTAGTATTTGTTATTTTACTTTGATAATAATGAAAATATCTAATAATAATTTCTGAATTTTATAAAATTGGCTGATGAATGTTGACACATCGCTTTCGGAGTTAAAGAATTCAGGAGGCTATAATAATACTTCGCTCATGCAGACATGCAGGTAGAATATATATCATTAGACCAAAGTCTTAGTGCTACTTACTGAAGCGGAACCGTTCTTTGCGCTTAGCAAAAAAGCATAAACGATAAAGCTAAAAGAAAAAGTAGGAAAAAAAAACATCGAACAACGATGGAAAAGAAAAAAAGCCATCCTCCTTTTCTTTCTTTATTCAGGCCTGGCGGTTCATTGATTGCCTACGCCTTAATGCGTCTCTTTGAAAGGACAAAGGGGGTAACGTTCCCTCGTCCCTCTCGACGGGCGGTACACACACACACACACAACATCGCGAGTATTGTCGCAAGTCCATTGATCGAAAAAAAAAGAAAAATAAGAGCAGAAAAAATAGCGCAAAGAAAAGAAATAGGAGGAGAAAGTTAATTGCTCAAGAAAGATCCACTATGGCGCGACGTTTAAGCTTTACTTCGTTGCTGGCTGTCGAACGAAAAAAAAAAAAACCAGAATAAAGAAAAAACGACGTTCTTTTTTCTCCTTTTTTCCGCGCTACAAAGAACTGCTACTGTTGCTGCATCGATTGACGATTAGACGAATGAACGGGTTCGGAATGAACTATAATTGGTCACTCGAGTTTTATATGTATATATGCATGACAAAAAAAAGGGATAACGATCAAAACAGAAAAGATTTGCAATGCGCAAAAAAAGAAAAAATAATACTTTATTTCAAAAACAAAAGAAAAAAAAAAGGGAATAAGCGCGGTATAACAATACGTTTACACTAATTAAATTCGATCGCGCGTTAACGCAGAGGAGCCGCGTTAATTGACCATCCAGTTGGCAGTTGATTTCACACAACCGAACGCGCACGCGGTGACAAGAGAACTCCGCTTCTCCTATTCTATTTGCGGCGCGTTAACGGACTGTCGTCACCAGATGCAATTCATTAGACAGCGAAGGAGAACGTGGAGGAGTATATCGCCGTTCCTGTTTACGCGTGCACGTCTACACCGTTAACTACCCTTTCGCTCTTTATCGCTACCCTTCCTCCCCCCCCCCCCTCCCCGATCCGGCGAGTTTTGTCCTTGCTCGATCCAAGAGCTCTCTCTCTCTCTCTCTCTCTCTCGCGGTACTCTTAAGGCTACTATTGGCCGCTGATCGGTGTCGCGTGCAGACCCATGTGATTATCGTATTTATTATATTTACATGTTTGTGTGTATAAAGCAAATACGAAAAATTACAATGCTTCACACTAATTATTTGTATGACGGACGGTTTGTAAACATACCTTTAGATCAATCATCGTTTTATAATGACGAAAACAAATTTTATTTCGAAACTGATTTTATGCTTGATTAGGTTTAAATTATTAATTGTTAATCGCTAAGCTCATTATTTTATTCGGAATATGTTTGAAAGTAGAAAATTTTAAATTAAAAAGTTGTAACAAAATGATGTTGACAGGTTAATTAAATTACGGTGTACTTATGAAGCCAAAGCTTATTTATGTTGATAAATTATTTATAAATTTTTTAAATTAAATGTTTTTATATTATAAATATTGTTACGGCAGGTATATGTAATATGATTATTTGAACAACCATATTTTTTGTTGAGCAATATTTTATTTTATATAAAAATTTAAAAAATATGATACTTTTAATAATCCGTGTAACTATTGCATTATGAATTATTGATATATTTTAAAAGAACTTATTAATTTCATATAATTAACATATTTTATAAAAAATTCAAGGTCACATTATCTTCAAAGAAAAAAAATTAAATTTTATCTTCGAGTTACAATACAAGCGAAGAATAACAAAGTAAAAAAGCAACGTTTTCTTTTTTTTTTAGCATAAAAATAGATCAAAGATAACATTTTAATTCACTTACACATGCATTGTGTGGGTGTATGAATATATATATATATATATATATGCATATTTACTTTATTAAACGGTTAAATCTTAATCAACGCTAAAGAGCTTTAAAAGAAAAGCCGAGCGTGAAAAATTTACGTTAAACAAAAAACGACATTTTCGAAAAAATTTCTCCCTTTACAACAAACATCATTATAAACTTAGGCCATAAAAGCGATGGAACTGACGTGCCCGCGTGCTGCATAAATTTTATCTCGACTCGCAAAACTTGGAGCGCGCTCGGAGTGAAAAAAGAATAAAAAAAAAAATAGAAATAAATAATCCGTGCAGAGAGTTCTTTCCAACGAGAGAATCTCTGCCCGTGTATGTATATGGCTAGGAATAATTTTCTTTTATTTTACGCCATTCTGGCGCGAAATAAGACATAAACACACACACACACACACCCCCATTTTATCATTCAAAGTCTCGCGCAAACAGCTCGCGAGTAAAAATAAGAACGACGAAAAGAAACGAAAAAAAAAAAAGAGAGAGAGAGAGAGAAGCATTACGGGTCAACTTAAGGGAAGTCTCCGTTGCACATGTACATATATATATATACGTGCATATGTGTACGTAATATAAGCGAATACTAGAGTCGTTGGGAGTTTTTCCAAGAGCCGCGCGCTTGCGCGTAAATAATTCAGGTCGAAAATTCAGAATGCGCTAAGGAGTACGAACGCGTTTTGCTTGCATCCGGTTTTTCTTTTCCCGCTGTTTTTCTTTATTCCGATTTGCCGTTTGTGAGCAGTATCTTTATTTTATGTTCCCTCGCGCGCATCGATTGACCGATCGATAGCTTTTTTTTTTCATCGATTCGCTTTAATCATCTGCTTTGAATTCTAAATTTTTAAGCGTAATGTGTAGATTTAAAATATATGGCCGATACGTTTATCCTTTACGGATAGTAATAACACTTTTATCGTTTTGCAATATGATAAAAGGGAAAAGGAAAAAGAAACTTGTGCATTATTCAAACGTGCTCTCGTATTGCGCTTGTTTACATTTTTATTTGCGCTCGTTTGTATTCTTTTGATCCATTTTGTTTTACCCGAGAGAGAGAGAGAGAGAGAGAGAGAGAGAGAGAGAGAGAGAGAGAGAGAGAGAAGAGGGGAAAGGAAAAGGAAAGAGGAAGTTTTCTGATGATAAAAAAAACTTTGAACAGGAAGTTAGCGATATTAATAATTGACATTGTTCTAGTTAGAAAAAAATGTGTTTTGAGGTTACGTTAATAAACTCAAACGGCTTATATTACAATATTATTTTAATGAAATGGTTGTAATGAATATTTGATAAAATATCTCTTGATTAATAAGAAATTAAAAAAAAAAAAAATAATGTTCGTAGAAAATAAAAGAATAAAATTCATATTGAATTAAAAAATATTACACAATTGCGATGAACGAAAATTAATACTTGAAAAAATAATTAATTAAAAAACTTTAAATTTTACACGCATAATAAAAATGTTGTATTCGTTGACGAACGTAATATGTTCATGATAGATTTGATAAATTATTACCTAAACTTGTATTCGAATACACAAATACATCAAAAAATATATCTCTTCCGTTTTAGATAAATGCAAATACTTCATCATTTATGTCAAGTTTATATTGCTTCGTATAAACTTAAGATTTACTTTCATTATTTGAATGAAATATTTTTCTTTGATTCTAAATGTGAATACTGACGTAAATTGTTTTACATTATTAATTTAACATTAATACAAAAACTGAGATAATAGATCTAATAAATCTTAATTTATTAAAATCGACTTTTATTCAACAAAATGATATTTTTTATTGTAATTTTAGAAGTCGTGTAAGCAAACATTTCGAATAAAATATCGATAAAAATTAATTTCAATTTTTTATCGTTTTCGCGATTATAATCGCACTATGTGAACATGTGTAGTGTTTGCGAATAGGAATTATGATAAATATGTATGCACAATACATACATATGAGAGAATATCATATCCAGTCAAACAATTTAAAATAAATTTAAGTTTAAAAAAAAAAAAAAAAAAAAAAAAAAAAAAAATAATATTTAAACATTATTTTGTATGATCGGCAACTGGAGTTCAATGTTTTTTAATATCTTTTTGTTTATTTATAGAAAAATGAATAAAATATTGTTTCTTATTTAACTTGCACTTCATATAACTCAAATAAATCACACATTGTGTTGCTTGTGTGGTATTTCCGAACTTATATATTTAAAATAATATATATTTATCCTCACATTTAACATAGTGCCCGACTAAACTTGATTTATTCTACTGTAAATCGTCATTAAGTAAAGTGTCTGCGATTAAAAATATAAAATATTAATTATTTGAATATAAAATATTTTCTTATTGTATTTTACTCTAAAGTTTAAACTATTAACTAAAAAAAAAAAAAATTTATATACTGTAAAAAAAGCTAGTATATAAAGCTACAAAAATTATGGAATTGATTTCTTTATTAAATGGTATGTCAATATTTAATCGTCAAATTAAATTTAACTCTTATAGTAAATTTTTAAAATTATATTTTTTAAATAAAATTCTCTTCGTTTAAGTTTATAAAACTAACCAAACTAATTTTTACGAATCATATTGTACAAACGATAATAATAAATATATTTCAAAGTATAAAAAAGAAAAGTAAAATTATTCAAACTCACGCGTTTAATTACTGCACACATTTATCAACGTCTTCGTTTTAAAAACAAAGAGAGAGAGAGAGAGATAGAAAGAGAAATAAATTTCTTCATACGCAAATAATCAAGAAGAACTAAATAACAAAATAAGTAAATAAATAAATAAATAAATAAATAAAAACGAGGGGCAAACAAACCATCCACAATAGTAAAAAAGTAACCGTTTATCGCGCATATAACTCGAATGAAAAAGTACGCTCGAGGGTTTCATAAAAAGAAATATCCGCGCACGTTCGGCTTTGGCAAACAACGATAACGTTATGCGAAGCTCGCATATAACGCGCATTTCACATTCGACGGGCGCGAGCGAGAGACGCAAAAACGACAGCTACACAGCACCGGTGCGTTACATATTTATCAACGGTAATAGCCCGCATTCGCCTCGAAGTGAGCGGATAACAACGGCGCGTAAGTAGTCCCCTCTCGTAAGTTTGCACGTCCTAGTGAGTATATACAACGATGTGTACATACGTTCCACTAAGGTGTATAGACAGGGAGGAGAAGAAGGAGGACGACGACCAAAACTTGCCGCGTTGTCACTTTAGCGCGCGAGCTCGAAAATTCAATTTGAAATTCTAATTATAAAAAAACGGGGTCGAGCTCTACCTACCGGCTACTCTATACTATACACACGATTTCCAAGGTCCTACCAAAAGCCAAAAACGCTGCGCGCGTTCTTCTTTTCTCTTTTGTCACTAATTAGGAGAGAGTAAGAGTAAGAGAGAGAGAGAGAGATAGAAAGATAGCGCCGAAAAAGAAGAGGCGCGCAAGAAAGAGACTCCAGAGATATATTATTTTTATATTCATGAAATAAATTTTGAGATGACGAAATAACGTGAGTTTTTCATCAAAATTTAATTTAATTAATTACGTTTTCTTTTTTATAACGGATAGAGGGGCTTAAAGGCTTTTAACTTAAAATTTAATGAACGATATGTGTAGGCGTTAAAATCTGGATAGAATCTGTCCGTTGTTAATGAATAATTACACGTGATCAAAACGCATTGAATTTTCATTCTACGCTTGAAAAACAAAAAAAAAAAAAAATAGATGTGTGCAGGTTATTTTGCATAATTAAATTAACTTTTCATTTATTCTCTCACAGCTCATGTATTTTTAATCGAATCGCCTTCTTAGATTCGATAAATTTATTTTTAATAAATTTAATTTTTATTATCCAATCCGATCAATAACGCGCTTATTTATAAGTTAAACTTTATTGTAACTTTATTTTAAAATAAAAAAGCATTTGCAATATACTTTGATTAAATAATTAATTAGACATTTAATTAAAGCATCCGCATTAATTAATTTTCTTTTTAAAAAATTCGTACGCGTAAAAATTTGTTTAAATAAATTTTTCACATTGCATAAACAAAGTTTCATACAATAATTAAATTCAAAATTTTTTCGTTAAAATAGACACGTACCAAGTCGTACAATTAGAGGAACAACGCACGTGCCATACATCATCCGTGCTATTTGCTATTTAAGTCCGATAAAAAGATACGGAAAAAAAAATAGCGAGCCCAATAGTGCGTGGGACGAAAAGAGGAATAAAGAAATTCAAGCCGTGGAGATATCCTCGATATCGGATGTGTCGCACACGTGTATGTATATATATATATATAAAAATACAAACGCCATCGTGCCAAAATTTTTCCTTCGCATCGAGCGACTCTCGATAAACGTTTACGAGCGCACTTAACTTTTCCCGACGCGCCGTGTGTCTCGTTGAACCTTTCCTTTATCCCCTCGAAGAAGAAGAAGAAAAAAAAAAAAGAAAGTTGGTGAATCGTTCCCGCTCAGACGTTTCACCTTATTTTAGCCCCTCAACCGGAACAAACACGTTCTTTTTTCTTCTCTTTTTATTTCTTTCCTTCTCCTCTTTCCTCTTTTTTATTTTCGGCCTCTCAGCGCGTCTCTCCGTAACAAGAAATTTGTATTCTTAGATCCTTGTCTCTCGATATTCGATCCTTCAAACTCTGTCTCTCTCTCTCTGTCTCTCTCTTTCTGTCTCTTTCTTTCTTTCTCCTCCTCTCGTTTTTCAAGATGATTCCTCGGTGGAGGATAAGTTTTCGCGATTCGACGTGGATGAGTGGAAAGCTTTTGTACGAGATAATTTTCGTATAATCGGAAAAAATGTTTCTTTTTCATTGGCTACGGATTCAAAGGCTGTGTAATAATTGTTTTGTGAACATTTTTACCTTTTTTGATTGTTAATATATTTGTTTCTTTTTAAGTAAAATAGCTCAAAAAGAAAAGTTCTTTTATTTTCTTTTAACACAAATGATGGCTTTGGTTTTTTTTTTTTTTTTTTAAACTTTTCCTTTTTGTACGAAATTGTAAAATATCTTGAAGGAGAAACTAATTAGAGAAAAGTAATTTACTAGATAAACGAGTTTATCCGACTTTTCTTAATTGCATTTTTTACTTTTTTTTTCTCATAATTCAAGATCTATGTGGACTTAATATAGATTAGTCTACGATATGGCTTAAACATTTAGTTATCCCGGAAAGTTAATTGTATACTTCTTTTATTCATTATAGTGAAATAATAAAGGACAGCGTAAACAATTTAAAATAAAATTTAAATAAATTTAAAGAAAAATCTTTTTAAACAAAACAATTCTATTTTGCCATTAAAATTTCATAAAATTATAATTTTTTTACGCTCGAAACGTTAATACTTATTGCGATGATCCTTTTACCGAAATTTTTCATCCACGTCGGCAATTCGTCAAAGTCACAAAGGACCCAAACGGAATTTGGAATTCAATAAAGCTAAGCAAAATAAGCATAAAGAAAGACACAGCGCGCGTCGCGTATTCTCATTTCGCCCAAAATAGTCGATGCGAAAATGTAACCCTTCTTCCATTTAAATTTTCAGCGTTTTACGCGCAATGTCACCAGATTCCGCAAAAGCCATATTCAACTATCTCTCTACCTCTCTTTAGCTCTCCTTCTTTCTTTTTCTTAGTTATCTAACGGATTTTCCACGAGAACCACCGAGCGAAATTTCAATAATTTTAACCTCGAGGTTTACGCTGCTTTAAGCAAATTCGTAATAAAGAATTAATAAAATTATTCGCGGGTCGTGTGGTTTACTGTTTCGGTTGTATAGGTGAAAAGTATTATCGCGTTTTAGCGTTATCCATTTTTATGATGTTTTACAATTATTGCAATTACATTAAAAATTTATTATTCAATATATATCCGGCGTTATGTTCAAGTTTCTCTCTCTTTTTTTTTTTTTTTTTTTTGTTAAACAAATTCAAATTTAAGTCGTCTACTGACGTTAATATTAATTTGTAAAATTGTAGCTTATAGATCGGTAATTCGTTCCTTTCGAATCAAAATATATTTTAAACTTGACCTTGAATTTTGCGCATTAAAAAAAAAAAACAAAAAAAAAAAAAACAAAAAAAAAAGGAAGAAGTTTTAAACTATTTTGTTTTGAAAGTCGTTCGAATCTGGTACAAAAATGAAACACACTTTGAGCCGGCATCACTTACAGCTGACGCCCACAATTCTCTTTGGAGTGTCTTGTCGCGAAATCTCACGTTTTCTCTCACACGAAGCCCCAAAAAACACAGTCGCAAAAAGAAAAAGAAATAAAGAACGAAGTAGTAGAAGTAAATCCACTCGAAGCGAGAGAAGAAGGTACAAGAGGTAAGTAGCGAGAGCGAGCGCATCTAGCGTCGGAAAAAAAGAAAGAGAGATGGATAGGGCAAAGAAGAAAAGTCAAGCGTCAAGAAAATCAATATAAAATGTCGTGCGAGAGAAGGATAGTAAGATAGAGAGAAAGAGACATAGTTACAAAGTGCATCCTTTCGACAAGAGAAGAGAGCAGTTACAGCTCACTCGCAACGAAATTCAGGCCCGCTAACCTACACCTACGTATTCTCTCTCACATACACACGCACACATACAAACATGTGCGGGATACTCTATCGAGCGCGACGCGATGTTGCTGTATTCCCTTCCACTTCTCCACCCTCTTTGCTCTTTCTCTCGCTTGAGAACGTCGCGCACATGTGTGCCTCGTGCATACACACACACATACACACACATCTATGTTACACTTGTACACATACGGTTGGCTCTGGGTCAGCGTGTCCTTTCCTATCGACCGTATTCTCTTTCACACCCTCCCGCTCTCTCTCTCTCTCTTTCTCTCTCTCTCTATCTTGCATACATTTATATCTAGAAAAGGGGACACCACACCACCAGACCGGAGAATTTGTTTGTTTGCGAATCTTTTCGAATTTTGAAAATTTTTTTTTTTTATTTTTTCCCTGTTTTATTTTGTTCTTCCGAGGGAATAAAAGGAAGCGAAATCGGCTGCCAAGTGTACTGCAATCGGATTTTCAAAGTTTCAGAGAAACTGAATTGTTTTGTGGGTTTGTGCTGATTTGGATTTGAATTTTCGATTGAAACTGTTTTAAAAAGAGCTATTCGCGTGCTTTAAAGAGATAATCGAAATTTTTATCGTCGCTTTGGATACCCCAATATTGTATCTTTTGTTTTTTTTTGCGTTTAAATGCAATCACAACTTTAGTTACGTTTTATTTTTGTATTCGAAATCTAAAATAAATTTTTTTCAATATTTACGACTCACGTATTTACATATAAATTAATCACATTAAAATATATGGTTTAGAATATACTTTTCAAATAATCAATTTAGTTCTTATCACATCTCAACTTATTGATAAATAGTCATGTTATTTACGATCAAGTTTTATGTAATAATAAAACCCTTTTTAACATACATTGAAATTAATAGAAATGTGTTTATGGAAAAATTATAATCAACGAATGTCACTTTTACAATTAAGCAAAGTCTCGAGCTTAGTTTCTATCTCCATAAAAACAATCGAGTTCTTCAAAACATTTTTATGTAACTATACATCATGGGATAGAAAAAAGAAAATATAAATACAAACACGGACAAGATAAAATTATGAAATCCTCGATACACCAAAAGTATCACACAGATTATGAGTCGTGCAAAAATCTCTTTTTAAGTTGAGCAATGTTAAGAAAAAAGTTAACAAGTTTTACAAATTTAGAAGGAACTACGAAGTAACTTGGCATTCACGTATAAATAGAATACGTAAGAATATCAAAACGCGTCTTACCGGACTCGGTGTACATCTACTTCCACGTTATCGAGATGATTTTAATCGAGTCTTTTTAATCTTTTTAGTTCTTTTTTATTTATAATCTTACAATTTTTTTTATTTATCTATTTTTTTTTTTTTTTTTTTTTTTTTTTTTTTTTAAGCATTATTTAAAGTTGTGTATAAATAAAAATGCACACTCGACATTCATAAATTTCATGATAAAAAATTCGAACGTAATAAATATCTTTAGAACAAATTTACTTTTTACTAGTAAAATAAAAAAATAAAAAATTTAGATTTCTGCTGATTTCTTTATTTATTTAAAATAAAGTGGCTGCTAAATATTAAAAATAATATTAGAATTATAATGTGAAATCCTAGAAGCTTAATAACTAATAAATCCTTGAAAACAATACTATAATTTATGTGCATAATCAACTGAAAGAAATTTATATTTGAATAATAAAATATAATCTATAGCTCTGATGATACAGTGAAAACTTGCCAATTATTTATACTGGTGATTTTTCGTTTTACCTGTCCTCACCAATTTTTTGTCGCGTTACTTTCCATCAAATCAATTCTAAATGACTTAAAATATAGTAATTAATGACAATTTTACATGGAAAATATGTTGTTACATTTGTGCAGTTTAAATTCGAATTTACTTTAATAATGGATTTTTTCGAATAACAATTCTAGTTTTTTTACATTCTGTCAAATTCACAAAAACAAGTAAACAAGTGGGAGTTACAAAGCAAAAAAGGCTCTTTATGCTATACTCAAGATATATTATTTATTTATCAGTTTACAGCGAATTATTTTGTAATTTCTCCTAATACGAACCAAACGGTTATTTTCATATACTATATTATAACTTAAAATTTTCCACAAACATTTTAAAATACTTAAGATACTGAATAATACTGAAAGATTTATTTACATTACATATTTAACGGCTTACCCCCACTTGCGACTTTGAAAAAATCGATTTTTTGTTAATTGCATTTTTTTGAAGTATAAGTATCTGAGAATATGACCTGGAAATTTCAAGTCGATCCGAACAAAATTGACTGAGATATGAGCGTTGAAAGAGAAGAATCCGTTGTGTAAACAACCGGCAATTAAAACTTTAAACGCGTTTTTCTCGAAATGGCATTTCTGAAGTCGGTGATCAAGATTACTTAAACACTAATAAACCGATCTTCTTGAAATTTTGCAGGCTTATTTAATACATAAAAATGTAGTCTTTAATCGTTTGATTTTTTCGTTAAAATCGAACCATTAACTTTGACTGTCCGCCATTTTGTGAAAAATGAATATTTTTTGAAATCCTTCGATTAAAGACTAGTTTATACTTATATTTAACTAAATCTATCCACATTTTTTGTTTCAAATGATCCACTTTGCCGCAATGTTGGTCACCGCAAACCGTATAAATAAAAACACTATTTCATTGGCGGCCATTTGCCACTTAACAATGTAATATTTTGCAATAAAAAAAATTACTGAAAGTTCTTCAAGATGTATTCTTTAAGATGATATAATAATCGTTTAAAAAGGTTTGTAGTTTTCTTTAAAAAAATTCATGAAAAAGGCCTTTTTTGTTGAGCTACAACTGGGGGTAACCTCTTAACACATTTAAATTGACTGAGTCGTTTACACTAAATATAATTGTTTGATATCTTAGAAACAAATAAAAATAGCAATCGAAAATAAACCGGAAGTTTGCCGGTAATTTACCGTAAATTTATCTTTCGCTCAACGATAATGAAATTATTATTGTTTCTTTTTATATAATTAACGGCATTATAAGGAATGTTATTGCTCTAAGGTATACTATACTTAAATTTATGCGCAAAAATGCAAGCCAATATTAAATTTAAGTTATGAAAAATAAAAAAATAAAAATGAAAATTTAATTAATGACTTTTCGACTATTTCTATTTAAATAATTTTTTAAAAGTAAAGTTTTTAGCACCATTTAATGAAAAAAATTACTATTTATATACCCCATTATTATTTTCTATAAAAATTATGTTTGTCCGAACAAGCAATGTTCAGTTGAATTAAACGGTTGATTGTTTTTCTAACTAGGCGAAGGAAGGATCAAGTGCACATAAGCCAATACTTTATTTTATGAACACGGATATAACACGGATTTTCTCTTGGCAACTGCAAACGTTAATCTATTAATTTTTAAAAGTTTCGGAGGTAAAAATGACGACGTCCCATTCCAACTCGACGAAAATGGTGAGTCTTTTTAAATTATTATTCCACTCTTATCTTTTCTCTTTCATTGTTAAATGCGATAGAAGAAGTAGATTAAAATAAAGCTTCGTGCGATAGAATTAGCTCGGACTAGGGAAAAATAGCGGCGCTGAGTTAACGAGATAATGAACCTTCGGATTACAAATACTGCACACACGAAGATTTATTAGATTTTTAATTAACACTTTATTTTATTTAAGCTTGCTTTTAACACCAAGTTTGTATTTAGCTGTAAAATTTAAAAGAAATTGGATAGGAATACGTTTTTTAGTGATTAATAAATACCTCAAAATTAAATCATTACAAAATTACGAAAATAAATTATTTTTATTATTTGAAAATTCGTAATTTTGAATTTAAAAGTCGATCTTGTCTATTAGAAGTACAATATAGAAAAATTTTTCAATTAGAGAAAAAAAGCTAGTTTTACGAATATTTCTACTTTTTATTCAAATTACTGTTTTTTTTTTCGTTTGCCTGAAAACTTCAAAGCTATTTCAATTACAAATTAAAATTATTTGCATTAATTGAAAAGATTATCCAATTGTTAAATCAAGGTTAAAACATTTAACTAAAATTAAAATCCAAACATTTCGTCCAATATGCTAAACGAGACCTAAGAAGTAAACTAGTCGAAAGAATCCATAAAAATGCACGCGTCGACGCATAGCATAGTATGCGAAATATACATGAGGTTGAGCGGCATTAAAAAGCTCGCTCTGTGGTAGAGCTTAACAAAGAAAACAGATTTAAAAAGAAAAACAAAAATTGCACCGTATACCGAACGACTTTCGCTCGGAAATTCAAATTTCGCACGCGTACGTAAGCTCCGGTAAACCCGGAGAAAAGTACGCGACCCAAATAAAGCGAAGGCAATATCGCGCGCGAAAATAAAAAAGGCAAAGGGGATGAAAAAAAGCTCTTTGCTTTAAGACTAAGCAGCTTCGATTCTCCTCGATGAATTCGCATGAAATTTAAGTGCAGCGTAGATATACCGACGCACGCGACTTTCGATACACACGAATCCGAGAGATGATGAAAATTCACGAATAGGAAAAAGAAAAGTATAAAACATTTATTTTAACAAACGTCGATCGCGTGTTAGGTTTCGATTGTATTAACTTTTCGCGAATGTGCGTCGGATATATATACATGTAACTGCGTTTGTCGATGTCACGTGGAAATGGATAAAAGTTTTATGGCTAACGAAAGAGAGAGAGAGAGAGAGAGAGAGAGACATAACACGCGAATTTCACGGATAAATATTGACGTGTGTGCACATTGCGATTTTTTTCAATTTTTAATCTTGCCTGTGTACGAGAACGTTAATAATAACGAAGAGAGAAAAAAAAAGAATGAAACAAAGGTAAACCATTGCCTCTTTTTTTTCAATTTCGTGCGTTGCGTGTAGGTTCCGATAGAAATACCATCGATGAATTTTTATCAGAGTTAGTAACGCGTTTAGAAACAGATAGATTTTTATTTCATAATATTTAAACGAAAAATACATGTATTATTCGTAAATTTATTAGGCTATATTTCTTCTTTCAATGATCTATTTTATTATATTTTTATTATATATTTATATTATATAATTATGTATAATTTCATATTGAAAAAATGAATGAATTTATTCTTTATAAATGATGTAATCCACTACGATTTATAATATTTAAATTCATTCATTAAAAGAAACTTTCAAGGTACGTAAAAATTAATTTATCATATAATATTTCAATACATATTACTATTTTATTTAAAATTATTTTATAAATATGTACTGTTCGTCAAGTGTAAGTAAAATTTATTTACAAATATAATATTCTCATAAAACTCAATTAAATTTTATTTGAACAATATTTATAAATTATGCTATAAATTTATATAAACATATTAACAGTATAATATGCAGCTATTTAGTTATAAAAATAATTCGTCATATAATTAATAATAATATTCTATACATATATTATTTATGAATATTAAGCTACCTACGGTCAAACCCGGAATAAGATTTCGTCAGACTCTGGATAACATTTTCATTCATAACTCGCGGCCCTATCACCCTAGTAGAAAAAAAGAAAGCAGTTTTATAAAGCTGAAAGATTCGGCTTTTACTTTGCCTTTTTTTAAACGTATAATAATTTAAATAATTACATTTAAGGAAAGTTTAAAAGGTTCACAGTTTTAATAATTTAACCATTATTAGTAAGGCCGTTATCTCCTTCGTTTTCAACCCTTACGATAATATGTCATAGGAGGCGTCAGTATTACTTTCTACGAGATATTCTGATAGACGGTACTCTTATAATTTATCACCCATTAAAACTGACATTTTTGATCTGCCTTTTGTAAATGTAAAAAAAAACAACCATGGATTCGTTTACAAAACCCCCGTAAACCTGTAGTACAACCTAAAGCAAACATCATTCCATTCATAGAAATAAATTAACCGTTTTGGGACCGAAATCTGACAGTAAATTCATCCGTAGGGGGGTGAGTATAATATTTCAATATATACGTATACATATCATTTTTTTTTTAATACATATATATCTATATATATTTATATAATGTTATTACCAGTATTTTATTTGACATACATTTTTTATGCATATATTTTGTTATGTTCAATGTTTTATAGTGAAAATAATCGTTTTATTTTAATCTATATATAAATTATGTTATTACCAATATTTTTTTTAATACATATTTATTGTGGATATTTTATATTATTTTGAATATCTTGCTGACAATTACTTGCTACAATCAAAAACTTATAATATCCATTTTTTAATTTTTACTCATATATATATATATAAAGTTACGATATTATAACAATATTTAATGTATTTATTTGATTACATGTATGCATATTCAATTTATATTAATAAATGTCATAAATTACAGTGCATAAAATCCGTGTTATTGAATTTACACATTTAAATTGATTTATATATTATAGTTATATTTGAAATAATGTTTTTAAATAAGTTAAAATTTATATAAATTCTAATATTTCATTCGTACTTTTATTACAAACTATACTTTTTAAATTTATATGTAATATTAAATAATATTTATGCTATATATTACATTATATATATTTAAATTTGAATATCCAAATTATTGTAAGCATACTAAAAAAAAACATGTGAATATCTATCCAAATTTTTTTCAAAAACATGTTCAATAAGAACGAACTACATTACTGTACATTTTTTTTTTATGTAAAATTGGAAACTTTGATCAATAATTTTTTCATGTAATTCTCTTAATAATTTTTCATAAACAAATGGGATCTATAATTTAAATAACGCAAGGACTTTGAATATTAATTTTGCCAATAACAATAAAAAAGTCGAACTATATATGTATAAACTCTATCTCGAGGCCATATTTTATCGAGCGAAAATGATTTTAAATTTTATAGCATACATCTTGTATTATAACACCGCAGTAGTAAGATACTTGACTAGTAAGACTTTGGTAATAAATATATTAAGGAAAGCAAAATTTGATAAGAAAAAAGATTTTGGTTCATTTAACAGTACAAACGAAAAAGAGAGAAAGAGATTGGATAAAAAAAGAAAGTAATAAAAATTCGTGTTATTTTATCAAGTAGTTTCGATATTAACTATTCACAGGCAAACAAAAACTTAAGCCTGCAGAAGAAACTTCACTTATTTCCGCTCATTCATCAAACTTCTCGACGTCTTGGCTCGCGATAACTCGTATATATACATATATAGCGATAATCGTACAAAGTTCAGATTAAATGGTAATATGTTTGCTTAATTAAAATGTAAATTTCATCTCGATTAGTTCGTTGAATTGAAGAAATACGATGAAAGTTTATGAAAGGATTTATACGCTGACCTTTAGTAGGATGTGTTATGCAAACAAACAATTTATTTTTACTTCGTTTATTCTTTAAAACAATATACTTTAAAAACCGTTTTATGCAAATTTGATTTGCATACACCGTAACGATATATTATTCGATAAAAAATGAAAATTCGATTTATTAAGATTATCCGTGAATTTTGTGATATTTTTAAAAATATTACGCTGTAGTTTGATGCACAATATATGATATTGTATATATATATATATATATATTTTTTTTTTTTTTTTTTTTTTTTTTTTACTTTCATGAATTATGGTTCATAAATATCTACAATTCAAACATAATCTTGTAAACGTTTTTATTTATGAGTTCAACTTTATTGCAATACACTTTATTTTTGTAAAAAAGTAGTTATAAAAAAGTAGTAATTTAATAGACTGATTTATTACAATAAAAAAAAGTACTTTTACAAATTTTTCGATGACCGTTAGGATATTATCAGATCGGTTTAAATGAAAATTCAAGTAAACTTGATCGAATTTAAAATATTCGATAACTCATAAAATTCTCGTTTAAAAAAAAAAAAAATTAATCTCAAAATTCAAATAATTATTTTATTTATTTTTTTTTTTCAATACCTTTCGAGCTTTTCCACATTACGTACGTAAATAAAATTACAGTATATTGAAGAAAAAAAAAAAAAAAAAATTGAAACTTCATTATACAAAGTAACTAAATCAAAAGCCAGCCAGGCTACCTGGAAACAAAAAACTTGGATCCATGAATGAAAACCGTCGTCGGTACTCTTTCTCTCTCTCTCTCTCTTCCCGTTTCTCTTTCTCCCCGTCGTTCGCATGCTCGGCACAGGGCAATCCTCTTTCTTTTTCGAGAGCTAAATCCTCGTATACATTTACACATACACATACACTCACATGAATATACCTATAAGCTAAAAATGCAAAGAAAAAGGGATTGCCATTAATAAAAAGGGGAAAAAAATTATTAGCGGTTCGAAGCCACTCTTAAATATAGAAATGAAAGATTAACCAAGCCTTTTGAAAATTTTACGGAGAAAAAACGAAAAAATTTTAAAACGTTTCCTCGTGCGAACATCATCTTAACCATAACATCCCTAATATTTATTAAAAACGTTAATTTTATTCACCGCCAGATAATTTGCATCTCCAGAAGCTCCGCGTAATAAATCTAAATTCAAGAATGTATCAAATGTCGAAAAAATAATCAATCAGATACACCTATGAATAAAAAAAAAAAAAAAAAAAAAAACGCAAAAGAGTACAAAAAAAATCTATCAATGAAGCTTCGAAATCTCGTTGTATGCGTTGGCTCCTGTTCATACGCGAGGGTATCGAAATACAAAAAATGAAAAAAAGATCGTATCTATACCTAACCTTTCTCACAGATGCATACACGCGCGCGCGCGCGCGTACGTACCTATACCTTCGTAAAATCGAGGGAGAAAAGCATTCAGTAAAGAGCTAAAGAAAAATATATATAATAGAGTGGGAAAGCGCTCGCGGAATTTCCTTGCTTCTCTCTCTCTCTCTCTCTCTCTCTCTCTCTCTGTCTCTCTCTCTCATGGTAGCCGTTGCTACCGCTGCCGCCGTCGCCGCCGTCGCCGCCGCCGCCGCCGCCGCCACACCGCCGTTATTGATCTAGCCACACGAGTTTGAAGCATCGCCATTGCCCTAGCTACTATCGCGTATGTACGCGCGCGTATTCCGTACCCGTGAGAGAGCCACTCTTCGAAAGAGAGAGAGAGCCGAAGAGAAAAAGGAGGGGTGAAGGTGGGAGGGGGAGAGACGAGGTAACGGTGTAGAATCAGGCCTGTGGGTGTGGTATAATAACTAACGTGACGAGATAATTTTTTTATATTTTCGCTGTTAAATGAAAATTAAATCGACACGAGAGCGTTCGGCATGGAAACGAATCGCTGGGATGGAGGAGGGGTGACGGTTTATGCCTTATATTCCGACGCTCGCTAACTTATTCTAGGTTCTATACCCGGCGAATAACGAAAAATATATACAGAAGATTTTTATACGATTATAGAAAAAAGATAAAGCAGCGCATCGCTTATAAAGATATCACACATTGCAAAGGAACAAAAATAAACCAACACGAACGAAATATTTTCATTCGGGTTGTCGAATCGCGCGTCAACTCGCGTTTTTACCTCCCGCTTGTAGTATATTTTCAGTAGATAATGAAAACTCTGTACGAGAGGCTGACGCATACTCGCACCCACACACACGCGCGCGCGCGCGCGCGCGCGTAAACGTTCACACGTATGCGAGAGGGGAAGTTTAAAAAGAGAGGGAGAGATAGGGGATATCACCTGTTCAAACGTGTGGAACCATCCACTCATAAGGCAGCGTTCTACTTTAGCTTTGGTTCAACGGATCAAAAGCAGCAGCAGCAGCAGCTTTTTTCTACGGCTGCGAGAAAAATAATCGTTTTTTACCCGAATCGTATGAATTAATTTACTTGTTTTGAGTTTCACTTAAATTCATTGCAAACGATACAAACGTTTTATGTTTTCGATTTCAATTTTCTTCAACCGATCAATCGAAATTGATATTTCGCATACGTCATCGACAGCAGCTGAGTTTCTACCGAATCGAAGAAGTACTTCTCGCTGAAAATTCTTCGTGATCCAAAATACGAATAACGATCGCGCGTTCGCACAGTTCAAAGCACGCCCTGTCTCGTACACGTATACTAGCACATAAATGCATACCACATCGACGAACATACACACGGACACATTCTTACATACACATACACACATACACATATAGAAGTAAAGTTTGAGAGACCAAAACTGACCTCCTCAATCCTCGTTAAACGTCGCCTCTTTCAACTTCTCGGTTCTCGACGAAGCGGAGCTTTCACCTGTCCTTATCTTCAGCAGCATCGCCAGTCCCGTGTACTCTCGATCTCTCCTTTTATCTGTCGCGTGTATTAATACGTATATATATGTCTATCTATATACTATCAATGTACCTCGACATCAGCACCGCTCGTCGTGTCGCCTCGTCGGTTGTCTCTCTCTCTCTCTCTCTCACAGAGCAACAAGATTGGAGTGAAAATAAAAAAAAAAAGCCCGTGTTTGTTATGATGACAATGATAATAATAATTATAATAGTAATAATAATAATGATAAACAGCCGCACGCCTCGTGTGCGTTAGTGTCTACGCGAGCGCGCGCGCGCGTGCGAGAGACACTGTCACTCGCAGTCTCGAAACGAACGGGCTTTTCTATCCAACTCTCCCACCTGGTCAGAGAGGCAGCAACTGACTGAGGAGTAGACGGCCGTCCTCCCCTCATACGCAACGCGCACACACCTCTCTCTATCTCTCTCTTTCTCTCCCTTTTTTTCTCCCTTCTCTCTCTCTCTCTCTCTCACACTCGGCGACGACGACGACCACCCCACGGCGACGACGGCGGCGACTGCTGCCGCTGCTCCTGCCGTTCGCGATTTGCATCGACGTTGCGCACGCGTCGCAAGCTCTCGGCCCGAGCGCCTGCGCTCTGTTGTATTCATACGCTTACTTCTTTCTCTCTCTCTCTCTCTCTCTTTCTCTCTCTCTTTCTCTCTCTCTTTATTTCTCTTTCTCTCTCTTGCGCACGCGTCCTTTCAACGTGTGGGTGGAAGCGAGAGGAGCGTCGCCATCGCTCGGAAAGTCAATGCGAAGAAGAGAGAGAGAAAAGAAAGACGGAAGATCGAGGATAGAATCAGGTGATGGTGGTAGGGACAACACGGGGGAGTCAATGCCGATATACACTCTTGAAAAGCCTCCGGGTGATAAAAGGAAAGGGGATAGATGGGACGTGAGAGAAAGAGAAAAAAAGAGTGAGAGAGAGAGAGAGAGAATGACGGTAGAGTTTGAACGAATAAGAAGAAAGAGAGATTGTCGAACACATGAAGATGTTGGGCTTTGAGTATGCGTATTTAAATGCGATAAATTTTTGTTAAGTATTTGCGTTTTCGAATGTTTTTTTTTTTTTTTTTTTTTTGCAAGAGAAGATATTTGCATATGCGATACGTTTTGTTTGTTCTGCATTAAAACACTTTTATTTCAGTGAATCAAATGGATAAAACAGTCCCTCTCTTGTATATATATATATATATATATATATATATATATATATATATATATATATATATATATATATATATACTTTGTCTTTTTTTCATATTCTCTGATGAATATTAGTAGTTTAATACTTTATTTACATAATTGTAGGATAAAGTTATTATATATTTTTCAAATAAAAATGTTTAAGCAATTACAATAATCATTTATAAAGTTATAATAAAAGAATTTAGGAAATTCAAAAAAACTATCCTAAAGTACATCGAATTCGTCAGCCGATAACTAATCCATACTTCACATTTCTATAAAACGCATCGCGTATATATTTCACATGCGAAAAGAAGAAAACCGCGGGGACAAGCAAAGAAGAAAAAGATGAAAAAGATAAATAAAAGAAAAAAAGAAAAGTAAAGAAGTAGAACAAAAGATCGAGTGTCAGTCCATGAAGCGAATGCGGAAATTTAAGCGCTAAGAAACTCGCCTCGTCTGGCACACGTATACACATATAGCTTAAGGCTTTATAGTCGCGCTCGCGATAGGAAAAGGTGTGCGCCGAGAGGGAAAACCAAGAGGGATGAATCGAAAGAACGCGTGTCTCTCACGCGAGCGACGTTGAGAAATCCAAGCGAGACAAAGCGCGGTGCGCGCACGTTGTCGCTTATTCCTATATCTATACGAATAGCTGGAAGACTTGAGCTTCGAAGAGATGGAAATATGTACTTGCATAAAATGTGGAAGAAAGTATGAAAAAAGGATAAAGATAGAGACACGAGAGAGAGAGAGAGAGAGAGAGAGAGAGAGAGAAGAAAGAAGATTCTTGATATGGATTATACATTGTAACGTCGTGTACTGGTGCAGAGCAAGAAATTGATTTTTCTTCCTTACTCTTTTGCCGAACGGAATTATTATTTTCTAAAAATGTAGAATATATATTTTTGCGGAGGTTGAAAAAGAAATAGTACTGCTATGAATTTCATTTTCTTTAAATTTTATTTTTTTCTTTTTTTTCCTTTTTAAAGTTTTTATTATTAATTTTTATTTTCATTTTTTGTGACGTTACTGCGAAAGTCTACCTTGAGCTTCCATTATGAGACGAATATTTTTTTCGAAGATATGGAAAATAAAGCAGCGATAGATAGAAAAATTTAACGCGAGCTCGTATACTTTCATTGAAAGTATAAATGTTGTAAGTCGAAAATAAAATTGTGAGAATTCGACTCGCGATGATAAGAAAAAATTAGAGACACATCCTGTTGTGAAATTTAGGTTCTAATGTTGATGGCTTTAATTGTTAATGGCGTTCTAATGTTATATGTACATTATGATTGTGTGTACACACACACACACACACACACACACATATATATATATATATATATATATATATATATATATATATATAAAAGGTATACACTACCCGATACTTCCGGTTCTAAAATAGATGAAAGAAAAAGGGTGAAAGAAAGGAAAAGGATTGAGAAGGGAAAATATGGAGAGAGAGAGAGAGAGAGAGAGAGAGGGGAGGAGGAGGAGGAAAAAGTAGGCATACGGAAAAAAGGAGGACGAGAAGGAAACGAGATCCTCGGAAATTCTCGCAAGCTGAGCTGGCATCTCACTCGAAAAAGCAAAATACGGAAGGAGCAATATAAATGGAGGGAGCGATGTGAAAATAGGCTCGGGAAAATGTAATGATGTCTTTCCGTGAATAATATATACCTATATATGTATATTCACATATGCAACTCGACTTGTATATGAATATATACGAAAATATATATTTACGTTTCTCTTCGTCTTTATATATATATATATATTCGCTATTTAGATTTGGATAATCCATATTATCTTTTTGTAATCTATGTTATTTATGATGCATATAAATTTTCCGAGTGATGGGGGGGAAAAAAACTCGTATAAAAATGTTCTCTTTCGGTAATTTCAACGGACGAGCGAATGGTTTCGAATCGGTCATGAGGAATTTTTTAATATCCTTTGAAAAAAGTAAATGATACTTTTCATGCAAATTATTTACTGTTAAAGTTAAATTAAAAATGTTTGACAACAAGATAATACTTCAGAAAAACACGATATACTTGTAAAATCCTGCTTCGTTATTAAAATTTCCATGTACTATCAACGAAAATTTTTTAATTTATATTCATACACGGACGACATATCAAATATTTATATTGATAAAATATAATTTGTAAATAATAAAATACATTGTATGCGCAGATGAAAAATATTACAATTTAACGGATGCTGAAAACGACTTTTGTTTAACAACAGTTTCGTAGTTCGAATTGACTGCGTAAAATTTAACTGAATTGCGTAGTTAAAATTTTTGCCGTTAAATGTGCCTCGATACACGAGCTTACAAATAAAGCTTGAATCGTTTTATGTTTACGCGTTCATTATAATAATTTTGTCAAATGGCAATTGCATAACTACTACATTGCTATATATTATTAAAAAATTTCAAATTTAACGATTTAAAAATTCGACTAAAAATATTTCTTAAATAAAGCAGAGAAAAATAAGTTTTAAACTTTGATAGTTTGATCAAGAAAACAATACAGCGACTAATAATTAGATCGGAAAATATTTGATTATCATCGAGAATTCATTAATCCAACCCTTGAAACGAAAATCATCATCCAGCGTAAACTATTTCTAATCGATCAAAATGTTACGCGGAAAAGCAGCGACAGTATCTGTGATGTAGCCGTGGTTGAAGTAGGAAAATTTTAATAAAATGGGTTAATGTAATGAAAGCCGTTTGTACGTTTTAACAAATAAATTATATTTAAAGAACGAATATTAATTGTACATGTGTAGAGCGTGACTCCGCTGTCAGGCAGCAACTGAACGTATCGTGCTGATCTAATTCTTACTTAAGCTTACACTTACTAATACTTACTTACACCGCTCGCGCGGACTTGCTAGTATCAATATATTACAGTATCGACGAATGTATACGCAGTATTTCAACAAAACTAACACACTGCAGACGAGAGCGACAGAGAGAGAGAGAGAGAGAGACCAACCTTTACAATGCCGCTTTTCCGGTATACGCAACGTAATCGTTACTCAGAACAATCTCCTATCTACTTTCTAGGGTATTTGTGTGTACATATAATATATATTCTATATATCATATAAAGAAGATAAGACGTAAAAAAGATGAAGGCGAGTATAATGGTTAGGAGGGCGTGGGATATCTTAATTAATCGACAACGTTGCGTCGATGGAACTTCCTGTACACAGAGCGTCGGTCGACGAGGAGGGAACCACCGACGTCAATCGTTTACGACAAGAATGAAGAGAGAGAGAGAGAGAGAAAGAGAGAGAGAGAGAGACGGAGATGAATGGAGGATACACTTGCGAGTGGCTTGCGGCTTTACTCAATCCCGATTGGTGTGTTCCGATCGATTCATTCATTGGTCAAATGCTGCTGCTACCTCCCGTTTGCACATATACACATTGCATATACGGAGACACGCGAGTGTACGTGTGTATTGCAAAATCCTTTTTACGTAGAAGGATGACTAGGAAGTTCCATGAAATGTATATTGTTCAGTGGGTATTTTTAGCTCGTCGTTTACGTGTACGTTAGATATGCATATATTGCGATGAAAAATAAATTGCGATAAATAATTTAATTTTTTATTTTTTTTTTTAATTTTTTTTTATTTATTTTTTTTTTTTTTTATCGCGCGTAACATATCGTTACTTATTTTCTTTGATTTTTAAACGACTAACGTTAACAGAATATTCAGACACTTGTCGAGATTCGTAAAAATTTATTCCAAAGATGCACAAATTTAAATCCTTGATTGTAAATTAATTGATTTGATTGTTTATTCACTTTGTTGTTTCACGTGCGCCTATCTTATTTTAAATAACACAGGTCAATAAAAAAATTATTTACATAAATTTTTTAAACAAACATACCGAAATTCTGTATATTTTTGAGTATTGAAACCATACCTGATATTGGTTGCTTCGTATCGCCTACAATTCTTACAGTATGAAATGGTTTATATTTTAAAAAGGTGAAAATTGAGTATATAAAAATTGTAAGTGTTTAATTTAAATCATATTTTTATTTAATTTGGCTAAGCTTTTTATTTACCATAACATATGCCACTTCGATAAAAATTTTTTTTAATTTTCTTTCCCCCCTTATATATGTGTAAAGCCTTTTACATGGCTTTTTCTCCGATGCGAAGCATTTTAAAGTCCTCGACGAAGTGAGCAACGATAATAACCCATGATGTTAATATTCCATTAACCCTGGTGTCGCTTTTCCATCACCTTTATGACCTTATCGAACCGTTTTCCGTACACTTAACTCATATCGTACGAGTTTTCAGAAAAATAGTCAAGACGGTTGTGCAAAACACGGGCTTTATGGCTTATTGGACATCTCACGTTTTTAAAATTGTTTATCGCATTAGATACGATAAGTCAATAGTTTTAATCTTTCACATTGCCTAAAAACTTAGTTATAACTTGCTTAAGTGATATCTAAACCTTCTTTTCCTCTGTAGTCAAATTTGCTTTAAAGTTGACATCACATATCGTTTTACGAATATGAGAGCCAACAAAAACCCGACAATCTTTTATAAGGCTTCTGATAAACGGGGGAAGCTTTCACGCAAACATTTATAATATTCACCAGATTTAGGTAAAGCTTTTACAAATTGTTTCATTCGGCATTCATTAATTATCAATATCAATATTAATATATAAATATTAATTCAATTTCAATTATGCATTTTGGGTGATGCGACTTTTTTATAATTAGAATTTCGAACCCAAAAATATATAAGAATAATTAAAAAAATTTTTTCATCGTTGGCCCATGTAATTTTTAAACAAGGAAAAGTCACGATGTGTCTTTCGCTTATTGGATATTCCTCATCGTGACGAGTGTCGGATTTTTAAATTTAATAGTTCCACATATTTATAATCTAATAATGTACGATTATCTAATAAAAAAAAAATTTCATTTATCAGAAAAACATACAAGGACATTGTGCAAGCTGCTCTCAATAATAATTCAAACTAAATGGATATAATTAATGTTCAATAATTATTGGAAAAATATTTGATTAAAAATTTAAACGCGTTAAATATCTAAAAATAATGATTCGACAAAAAAAAAAAAAAAAAAAAGAAATAAATCTTTTAAAATTAAGTTACATTTGTAGCGTAGAGTACAACGATAAATTATGATTCCGGCGGATATTACACAGCCGGTAACGTTGCAACATTAACATCCGCGATACAAACGAATTCGTACTCGAAAGAATCGGACGTCGCGTAAACAAAAAAAAACAACAACAAAATGAAAGCACGTTATTTATCCGCTCGTACCTATGGTATTGATTAATACACGCAAACGGCGCACATTTTATTTCATCGCTCGTTCTATACTCTCGCGCGCTATATACGCACACATGCGTAATAAAGTATAAAAAAATCGGGTACAAGCGGCAAAGAAAATTGAGAAACGGCCGCTCGTACGCTTTCATTCATTCATTTTCCTCTTTCCCCATGCGCGTGTTACATTGACAAATTGGGCTTCGCGCGCCCGCCCGCCTGCCCGCGCTTGAAAGCAAAATCGGCTGCGGAAATTTTTCATCGCCGCAAGCTTCGCGTATGTACCATTTTTCTATACCGTCTCTCTCTCTCTCTCGCTCTTCTCTCAACTTTTTTTTTCTCTTTTTACTCTGATGCAACTTATACGCCTGACGTGTTCCTTCGGTTCTTTACTCCCACGTGTCTTTAATGCGAGAAAAATAAAGAGGGGATTGGATTATACGGAAGTTTGCTTCTTACTACTGATGCGTCTTTGTTCTTTAGAAAAACCAAAAGTATTCCCAAATGAAGTTTCTTATATTTCTTTCTTTTTTTTTTTTTAACTTAAAAAATTTTTCTTTAACGCCTTAATTTTTTTTTGAAATTTTTGTGGGTTAGAACGATTTATAATATTTTTTACTTACGAATGATTTATCGAACATAACGATTGGTACACTCTTTCGATTTTTCTCACTTTTTCAAACTTTTTTCATATCTTCAATATATTATTCTACAACGTATTTTTTCTTATATTTATCAAAAATTCTTCCATTTTTATATTAAAATGATTGTGTATGATAGCTTTATCCTTGAGCACATGACCAGTACATACTTAATAGATTACGAAAATTTATTGTGCACATAAAAATCGGCTTAAATTCTCCAAAAAGGAAACTATAAAATTGCGCAAAAATTATCGTAGACACCTTTCGAATCATTCTTCAAATCATTTTCTTCGAAACCTTTATTAAGCATACCTATAACAATTTTATAATCAGAATTTCAAATATCAACGTTTGAAGAATTTAAAATATGAAAAAATTTTTTTGCATAACTTGACTTTAAGTCAATCTTATTATATGCGTCTAACAAATATTCTTTTGTAAAGAAAATTCATTGCAAGAAAGTTACATAATAAATTTTCGTTTTGCCCACGCATAATATACACACGCATATATACACATAATATAACTCAATAATCCTTTCTTTTTTTCTTCCTTAAACTTGATAAACTTCGCATCTCTTAATCGCACCGATCAAAGACGATCGACGTTGTACGAGTATTTCCGCCTTCGAGAGTTTTGCGCTTTGAGCTTTGTCCTTAACGCGTATCTCGTAACGATAAAAAAAAAAAGTTTTTTAATGACTTTTCTAATCGACCGTCGAGACTTTCCTTTTACCTTATTTTTTCTTCTTTTTTTCCTTAGGCGTTCGTTCCATTATTTCAACGCCCGCGCTGAGAAACTTTTGATTCGAAACGGACGATCGCGCGGCAAAGCTAAACTTTTTTTCTTTTATCGCGTCGATACGGCGCTGTATGTGTGACGGGATGTAGATTTCACGCGCAGTGGAACTTTCCGATGCGACAAACGTTCTCTTGCAGCTTAGTTTCGAGTTGCTTCTTTCTATAAGAGATGCGATTAATGGTTTCAAGTACCGATGATTGTTTGAATTACATTTCTTTTTCGTTGAATGAACTTTAAATTTATTTTGAAAAATTTTAACGACAAAACAATTGACAAGAAAGTTTTTTTACACTTTTTTCAAATCCATTTTTTTTAACTTATATTCTAATAATTTAAAATATAACATTATTATTATGTACTGTACATACGAGTATTCCAAATCTTCTTATCTGCTTTATGAGGTATTACTTTTTTAATCGAACGCATAAAATTTTTTTCATCATCGTTATCGAATTTAGAAAGATTTACGAATAAACAAATAATCTTTGCATAAAGTCATCTTTATTTCAAAAGAAAATGTGAGCACTAAACGAAAAAAATTCTACTCTAAATTCACTGTTTCAACGAGCTTTTCACACTAGACGAGTGTAATAATGCATTACCTCTCTAGTACTTCGCTCTTCCATTTTTCGTCTTTTACTTCCAACTAAAGAAAAAAAAAAAAAAAAAGAGAGAGAGAGAAGCGCGTTATACATACGTATAAGCTGAGATGAAGAGGGAGATCGCTAGTGGCATGGAAATAAAGTGCGGCAAGTCCTGCGCGCAAAGAAGTGCTGGCCTTTTACGGAGCAGCTGCCGAACTATACACGCAATCTCCGTCGTGTGCCGGGAGAAGTGGAGGGAGGAGGCAACATTTTGCGCTTAATACTTAAAAATTAATTTAAATTTGTTATATCAAACAGAAGCTTTATTTCCACTGACTTATTATAATTATCTCTTATTAAATTCATGTTAATGAGTTTTGATAGAAATTTACTAAAAAATTATCATTGATGATAACTTAAGCTTTAGCAGGATCTTAGAAACAAAATAAAGCCCTCATAATTAAAATATTTGTATTAATTTAAATAGTTATTCCTAATCCTTAATAAATTATTATTCAATAATAAATAATTAAAAATAATTAGATAATTAACCTCAATAAAATTATGGAAAGCGAATGCCAGTTCTTGTATTGAATCCGTAAGAATTCGGGATCGTATCCCGCTGACGAAATTTTTTTTTTTTTCTTTTTTCCATTATCTACAAGTCAATTAATGACTTGGAAAAAAACAAAAACATATTTAATGTACAATTTATTATTATTCAATTATGGTTAATACATTTTTTGATTCGATAATAATTCGATATGACATTTTTCGATTTGATAGTGATTGATACATTTTTTTTCTTTTTTTTTTTTTTTTTTAAAGAAAATTACATTTTTCATTTAAAGTACTTTAAATATTTAAAATTTTTAATAACTATTGATAAAATATTATATAATAACACACAAATGTAAATTGAGCAAGAAATAAACGTTTTTTCTTTCTTTTTTTTGCCAGCAAACAAGTTATTTTAATTAAAATAGTTTTATGCTTATTATATTAAATAATAATAATAACCTTTGAACCAAAAAATAATAAAGGATGCGTACACGACTAAATGAAACCGAATGTTACTTGATCTCGCGTCAAATACGAATATACTATCAAAATTTATCCCGATATTGAACGAGATGTAATATCAAGTTAAAAAAGCAGCTTTCATTTCTTTGTCTCAAGATTTAGATGTGATTAAACAGTATCATACAAAATTTTACTTAAAAAATGAAAAATAAATAATTTAGGTTGACGACGACTATATAAAAAGGCTATGACAATACGAAACCGTCAGTTATTACGGAAAGCATTGATCTGGAAGTTAGTTCGTCAAATACCGTGGAAAATTTTCGTGCGAGCGAATAACGCAAAGTTATATTGCACTTTGCGAGTGCTTTGCGATTCGAACGTCATACGGTGTGGAGAAGATGTAACAACACCTGGCGTCATCGGATACATTCGATGGAATATAACGAGTTAAGGCGTGAATTTCTTTTTTTATTGTAAAAGTGTGGGTTTAAAACAATCGCCCCTTTTTATGATAATTTTTTTCCGTGGATGTGCGTTAACGATGATTATTGTCGGAGAATTCGTGATACAAACGCGAATGTCGTGTAAGTGTTTTACAAAACATATATTATTTTAAATCTTAAATAAATAAATTTTTTAATTTTTTACTTTTGAAATTTTAATTTAAAAATTTATACGTTCAAAGTTTCATAAAAAATAATTTTTTAATAACTTTTTGACGCTGTATTAATAAATTTCAAATTTTCGAATTTTATGAGTTTATAAGCTATATATATATATATATATATATATATATATATGTTGATATATAATTTGAAAATTAAAATTTATTAATTTAATATTTTGAAAATTGGTATAATTTTCAAGATTTACCTTTTTTAAATTATAATTTTTAAATGTCAAAAATATAAATTTAACATTAAAAGTTTTCAAAGAAATATTATTTAAATTGTTTTTTAATGTAATTTTATAAAGTTAATTTTTAATTCAATATAAATTTAAAAATATATACATTCAAACTTTCACAACAAGAAAATATATGAGTTTTAAACATTTTTAATGCTGCATTAATAAATTTCAAATTTTCGATTTTTATGAGATTACTTAACAAGCTGTGTATATATTTTTATATATAATTTCAAAATTAAAATTTATTAATTTAATATTTTGCAAACTTATATAATTTTCAAGGTTGACCTTCTTTAAGTTATAATTTTTAAGCATCAAAAATATAAATTTATTAATTTAGTATTAAGAGTTTTAAAAACATGTCTGAGTATAAATAAAAGCTTTATTTTTCTTATTTTTTCTTCTTTTATAAAAAATTATAAATGTTTTATAAACCTCAAATTAAAAAATTTCTAATTTTTAGATTTAAAATTATATATTAGATTTTATAAAATTATATAAAAACACGCCTGAATAAATAAAATATTTATTTGACATTTTTTAATTAAACTCTTATTATTACAGCGCTAAACAATTTATTACAAGACGACGACGAAGCATACAGCGATGTAACGTTCTTTGATGGTGGCGAGCAACCTGCTACTGCTGCATCGATTGCAAACTTTGAAAAGGTGATAGAGGAGGAGGAGGAGGAGGAGGAGAATAATCCAAATTTTAACGGACGACGACGACGACGACGATGATTTACAAGAGCAACAATATCAACCACAACAAATTTTTCAATTTATTGACACATTTCAAACGATGTTGTTACAGCTTTAATACATAACTTTAAAACTCTTTAATCTTTTTTTATTTCCAAATATACAGATATAGTTTGTTAAGTAATAAAGAATTTAACGGTAAACCCACCCAAGGAACAATTCTTTTCAACAAACAATCAATTATCTTTTTCTCATCAAATTTCGAAATTCTATTATCATCATATTGACGCACATTGCGTCAAAATAAGTCCCTCAAAAAAGGAACGAAAATATTTTTAATACAGCAACGTTTTTAACTGTCCATTGTGTCCACATTGGACATTGCGCACATTCTGACATTTAAGTAAGATAACGACTTGTTTACGTGTCTATAGTATATATGTGTGCATCGCGAGAAAATTAATTTCTCCGTTGTTTTATGCCCGAGGCGCGCGTCCGCGCGCGTGCCGATGTTGGTTTATTATTTTGTTGTGGAAAATTTATAAGTATAATGTTTTGTTCTTTAAGGTGAACTTTTGTTTATTTAAAGTTATATTAAAGCTTCCGATCGATTGCTTGCGGACCGAAGCACGGATTTTATGAAATTTACTTCACCTTTGTAAATTTATTAAAAGATGAAATAAATATCGATCGCATTCATAATTTATTAGGTTGCTGCAGATGAAATGGCCGATTTAGCAATGACATAAAGTTGGCTGAAATTTTAGTGTATTATGTTGGCACAAGGCTGCGCAAATGATATGACATATTGAAGTATAAATACTGCTACCTTGGTTTATGGAGTCATTTCTGTTTTGCACTTCATAGTGATCGTAAAAACAAAAAGAGAAAGTGAACATGGAAGTTAATCAAAAACGGCTACTTTTACTATACGAATTTAAATTAGAGCACAACGCAACGGAAGCAACGAGGAATATCAACAGCGCATTTGGGCCTGATACAGTTAGCGAACGAACCACGCGGCGGTGGTTCGAAAAATTTCGATCCGGAGATATGGACCTTGGAAATGAACCACGTGGACAGCCAGGACCATCGATCGATAACGACGAGCTGCATGCATTAGTGGAGTCTGACCCCCGCCAAACCATAAAGGATCTTGCCGAGAAATTAGGCGTTCACAATTCGACAGTTTGCCGCCACTTGCAACAACTTGGAAAAGTGAAAAAGCTTGACAAATGGGTTCCGCATGATCTTACCGAGCAAAACATGACGTGTCGAATGGAGATTTCAAGTTCTCTTCTCTCCCGCAACAAAAAGGAACCGTTCTTGCACCGAATCTTGTGACCTTCGATGAAAAATGGATTTTATACGATAATCGTCGCAATCGATCGGCCCAATGGCTAGATGCCGATGAAGCGCCAAGACACATGCCGAAACCAAGCCTTCATCCAAAGAAAATAATGGTAACTGTTTGGTGGTCTGTAGCTGGAGTTATCCACTATTCGTTAGTCACTATCCACTAAACCATCAATGCTGAGAAATACTGTGCTCAACTGGATGCTTAAATGCATCAGAAATTGATAGTCCAACGAGCTAGGCTTGTCAACAGGGATGGAGTGATACTGCTTCATGATAACGCACGACCTCGTGTATCGAGAACAACGGTCCAAAAATTAAACGAGTTGTGCTATGAGACTCTTCCGCACCCTCCATATTCACCAGACCTCTCACCAACAGATTACCATTTCTTTAAACATTTGGATCACTTTTTGACAGGAAAAAGATTTAATAATGAAGCTGCTGTCAAAAATGCCTTCGGACTTCTACAAAACTGGAATAAATTTACTTGTATCTCGTTGGGAAAAGTGTGTTGCATCTATTGGTACCTATTTTGATTAAATAAATTGTCTTTATAAAAAGTTACAGCTGTTTAAAAATTTATTACTAAATCGGCCATTTCATCTGCAGCAACCTAATATTATTTGTATCCCGTAAAATAATTGCATATTCAAGAGTAAAAATAAAATTTTTAATACCTCACGTATGGTAAATACTCCTAAAACCTAAAAACATACATTCATATATAACAAAGCATGGATTTTATCGTATAATGACTCCGTTGTCGAACACATGACAAACGTATAAATATAGTATGCATGATTGGGAATACGAGTATGATTGGGAGTGAAAAAAATGAGATGAAAAACGTACGCACACGTACTTTTCCAAATTATCTTTCCCTCTCGCGGAGATACGCGAGCGTTCGAAAGCACGCACTGATCGAGCTATACGTGATAATCGTCGGTTTTCCTTACTTAATCGCGCCCGGAGAGGTATTGTTATTGCCGCATTTATTTTCTTTTTACAGACTAATATTATCAATTTTTTGGCCTTGAGAAACTTTTTACCTCAAAATATTTAAAAAATTGGCGATTATGATCTTTTCTTCTTTATATTTTATATTTAAAAATATGCGCGGATTCTAATAGTTTTTTTTTCCCTTTATGTTAAAAACAAACATTCGTGCTAAAATGATAATGAGTAGAAAAAAAAATTTTGTTTCAGAATTTCCATTATTCGTCAACAAATGAATTTTATATATCAAAGAATATTTATTTTGAAACGCCAAAAAAATTCTTTTCATATCGAGGAATTAAGGAAATTTTGATTCAGCAGAAATTGGTTTTTGAATATCAGGTCTTTTTAATTGAAAATTTTTATCGTTGAAAATTTAATAACTTCGGCGCTTGAAAATTTAATTTACTTGTACGCCTATGAAATTTGAATAAACATTTTACGTACATACATATGTATGATTTCTGTGTAAGAGTATTACATTATTTTTATAGTGCGTTACTTCATAAGAATATATTACGAGTTCTTTTTCAAGAGCGACGATAAATAAAAAATTATCGATAAATCGATAAATCATTAGTTTATTACAATTTTGAATTATTCTGTGCAAAAACGATTATAAATTACGATTTTTTAATAATGTTTTTATCAATTGGTCAACCATTAATTTTTAATTAAAAAAAAAAATTATTAATAAAATTCATCGATAAATCAAACAAAGTAAATATTAGCTACGCACGAAAGCGATCGATTTACAAATTTCTTTTCTCGAGACAAATTCCAAAGACAAATCAGACTAATTAAAATTGAAATAGCTTTTAAAACAGTGAATAGTCGATTCGCTATAGGTCTACGATCACGTCGAGTAATTCTCTTGACGGAAGAAATTTATTCCCAAGTTGCGACCTTATTTTTTTAAATCTCTCTCTCTTTCTCTCTCTCTCTCTTTCTTCTTGCGAGAATAATGTATGGTGCACATGCACAAATATATATACACATAGTTAGTACTTCGATTAATGATTTAAATCAGTTCACGTTCTGAGTTAAAGATATATATGTATACACGCGCCGAATTATTGTCGGGTTTCGATAATGATTTTACCGCTTTTTTTTATCATCATTATTATAAAAAACGATTTTACATACATATTTTATTATACGCATGAAATAAAAGTACGCGTAAATCATGCGGCTGTGATTTTTAACCTGGAAAATTTAATTGCCCGGAACGGCTGCAACCGATGCTTGATTCTGCGATGGGATTCGCAAACGCGATAATATATTGTCCATCGTGTTCACCGCATGGAAAAACAAGGAAAACGATCGATAATGTATACGTGTGGTTAATGATATTTTAAAATAGTCATTAAAATGTAATAAAATGAGTCTAACAATTCAAAATTTTTTAGAATTTTTGGATGATTTTACTATACAATGACGTATTTAATCTTTTAGAGTATTTGTGATAAAGAGAAAAAATATTTTTAAGTTTCATCATTTTATTTATATCTCATTTAAACTGACACAGCGCTTTCGTTATACTTGCTATAATTGCAACCATATTTATCAAAACTTAATTGGTCATTCTGTTTAGTAAATTAATGATTCCAAAAATCTTAGTGACTCTTACTGAATGCTTTTAATAAATTTTAAAGTGGGCGTCGAAAATTTCGGTAAACGTGCGTAAAATTGTTGAGCTTGTCAAGAGCTTTACAACAAATTATATTTATAGTCGCAAAAATGTCGAGCAACTATCGACGATCCAATTAACATTATTCGACGAAATATCCCGATGAATTATAGAAAAAAGTGAAAAAAATTATGGAAAAAAAAAATACTTTACCGATAATTGAAAAATTTGATCTTTATCCGTTATGTACACAAAGCTACCGCGAGCAAATAGTTTCATCTTTCCTGTCTTTTATAAGCGCCATATAAATAATGCAATTATAGAATATTCAAAACGAAACTTTAAATTATTCATCAGAGCCTTTCGCGAAGCATCACAAAACAGCACTGGTAGACTACTAGGAAAATGCACTCGCGGAAGCGCATATACATACGTATGTATAATGAATAAATGCAAACGTTGTACCGCGAGAGAGAGAGAGAGAGAGAGAGACTTTCTCGACAATCCGAAAAACTCAGCGAAAATTCATATCAAAAGGGAATAAGAAAGTAAAGGAGGCAAACAGGAGAGATTGGCGAGGGGTATAGTTGAAGAGTTAAAGCGCAAAATGAAAGTATACTTACGCGAGAAAGGAGGGAAAGAGAGAGGGCGAGCTTGCGCGCGCGCGCGCGCGATGCGGAATGAAAGATGAAAGGATCGTCAAAAAGGATGCAGGAAGAGCGGAGAGAGCGAAAGAAAGATGAAAAGAGAAAGCAAAGTTTCGAACGAGCCACGCGAACTGGAACGAGAGAAGAAATACACGCGGAAAATAAAAGAAGAAAGAAAGAGAGGCAAAGCAGAGAGAATACAAAAACAAGCGAGGAAAAATGGGTGAATTGCTGCGCTCGCTGCAACGACGAGAGTCAAAACAAAGAAAAGAAAAGTACGAAAGTAAGAGGAAGAGAAAGAGAAAGAAACAACGCGATGAAAAATTAAGCGGTAAGAAAACGTTAGAGTGAGCGAGACAAAGAGGTGGAGCAAACGAGTGAGAAGGAAACTAAGAAATTAAAAGACGCGGAAAAATCATGAGAAATGGAAAGAATAAAAACTCAAAAAAAAAAAAAGGAAAGAAAAAAAAACAAAACGAGCGCAAAATTTTAAGAGACGCTTTTGGCCACTGCTGCAATCTTGACTTTTTTATGGAGACAATCTGAATGAGAAACGACCCTGTAAATTATATACAACTATTAAAGCTTTACTACTGTTTTATCGACGAGTTTGTTTGTTTGCTTGTTGTTAATTTGAAAGCTTGCAAGCACGAAATGAAAAATATAAATTAATTCATCGCGGTGAAATGGTTGAAAAAACTTTTTTATACCATTTTATAAAAACTGAATTGAAAGTTATATTTAATAAATGACGTTAAAATTTAATGTCGACTTGTGTATATTGAAAAGTGAATATTTTTCCTTATGCATAAATATCATGTATATTTGCATGAAATTTTTTCAAAATTAACCGTAAAAAATTTATTTTTTAAAGTTAGTAAAATTATTTTATAAGGAAAGTAAAATGTCACAAGCAAAAGCCTCGGGATATACAAGTCAACGAAGACCGTGGAAACAAATTTTTTTTTTCTTCTTCATTTTTTTTTTAACATTGTGTTAAATGTAATTGGGTTGAATTAATTTTAATTAGCTTGGAAAGAATGGAAATAAAAGGAAAAATGGAAAACGAGACTTATAATTAACTTTGTAGTAAAATTTTATTTTACGTTAGCGAAGTCAGTATATCAACATTACTCAAAACAAGTAATTAAATTATGGATAGCGTAGCAAGAGTTTTAAATTATATCATTTTCGCAATGGATAAAATAATTTATCTCATGAAATTTATCTAATTTGATGTTTCTAATATATATTTTTTAGCAACGATTTTCATTAATTTATGAAAATTTTATAAAACAAGTTTCATTAAAATAGTTTCTGAAAACTTGAATTTTTCACAATTAAAATTTATAATAATTAAAAAATTACATAAACAGTTATTTGTTTTTATCGATTTGAAAAATTTTTCAAATATAATTTGTGTGAAAGTAATTTTCAAAAATGTTCGTTATGTACTCAAAGATAATAATTTTAAAACTGAATGTAATGTAAGTTAAATACTTGAAAAGTAGAACAAGTGGTTAATTACGTATTACTATTGAATTTTTTCATTACTATAAAAAAAAAAAAAAAAAAAAAAAAAAAAAAAAAAAAATAATATCGATTTTTGATTCGGTGTTTATTAAATAATCAAAAACAGAAAAAAATGAAATAATGTTAAACATTATTGTTTTTTAAACATAAAATATAAAATTGGATAAATTTGACGATTAAAATTTCATTAATAAAATTTTTATTACGAGATTTCAATTTTATGCGTTAGTAAAAATTTTAGAATTTCCATAAAAATAAAAGCCAGCATTTATTGTATAAATAAAACGTTAAATTATAATTTTATATCCGCGACCTAATTAAGATCAAAATATGAAAAAAAAAAAAAAAAAAAAAAAAAAAGCATTTGAATAAGGGGATTATTATCAACGAAGTTTAGAGATTTATGTGGAAACAGTTTTAGGGTGATAAGCTAACCTATGCATCCTTAAAAACTTCAGAATTTCAAATTGAAAATTATCTTGATATTTTTTTCCCTTTCTCCTTTTTTCTGGGTATTATATATATCAGCAATAGGTTTTTTCTACCCTCACATTCTCTCTTTCTCTCTCTCTCTCTCTCTTTCTCCTTCTCTCTCCTTCGCCGTCACTTAATACAACCGCATTATTAAGTCGCTAAATCGAGCTTTCCATGCTTTGAATACTAGTGGTTTCGTGGTACATGTATCGTGTCTATTACGTTTACGTTAACGTTTCTAAATCAGATGATTATCGCGTATTTTTTTTCATGATATATCTGGGAGACTTGTTATTTTAAGATAAAGAATCGGCAGTTGTAATTGCTTTTTATCTAGTTTTAATTTTTTTTTCTTTTTTTGTAGATAATATTTTTTAAGGCTGCATAAAAAATAAAGATAAAGAATATTTATTTGTATTTAATTCATTATAATTTTTAATTAGGTTAATAATTTATTTTATTGAAATGTCGCAAACCATCTACGAAAAGTCAGCAACGAATTTTAATTTTGTAACATTAAGCGTCTAAAATTCATGAAAATCTTGAGTACCTTTTTCTGTACTCATTTCTTTGAGTAAAACATTCGTTCAAAAATAAACTCGTAAAATCTTCATTTACATTCCGTTTCGTCCTTAAAACTCGAAAACCACATCCTCTTCACCTTCGCTTTGAAGATTAAAAAAGTATTCCAAATAAAGTCCTTCCATATCTCATCGACCGTTAAAGAATGTTGGAATCGTTAAAATATAAAATTGTAAGAAAAAAGCTACGTGCAAGGACTTCCCCAACGCGCGTGCTTATGTCGTACACGAAAAGTATAAGAACAAACGAATTAAGAAAAAGTTCATATATATGTGTGTGTGCGTGTGCGTGTGAGCACACATAAGTCTTATGGAACAGAGAAAAGGAGGGAAAGCCAGCGAACGGTGGAACGGCATCGATCGACCGTGCTTTCTCTCTCTCTTTTTCTCTCTCTCACTCTCTCCCACTCCGCTCCCCTCGTTCGCCCTTAGCGATAGCGGCAGTTAACTACGCGCTGTGCCTTCAAAATGTGTGCATATTTTTATATATCTGTGTAAAGCGCACGGCTTTTCTTTTAGAGATCTCGAGAACTTTTGTACGAGCTTATATACATGCATACACGCTTATGTACATTCGTATACATCTACATGTAAATGTAAAACTTCGTTTTTACGCTTGGCTTTCTCAACGAGCGGCTATCCCAACAATTCGTAAATTAATATGTATATATATATATATATATATATAAAACTAAATGCGCACCGCGATTGAAAACCGTCGGTGTTTGTTTATTGTTTTGTTGTTTTGCACTTTGCGGCCCTTCTTTTGTTTACCAATTCTCTTATTTCTTTTCGTTTTCTTTTTTTTTTTTTTTTTTTCGTTAATGCTCGGATTTTGCTTTGCGCGCGGTTGAGAGTTTTTTTTAAATGGAGTTGATTGTTCTTTGTTGGGAGAAAAGTAGAGAGAAAATGAGAGAAACGGGGATGGAGCGATGGATGCGAGAATTTAGATGAAGACAATTTGACTTTTGATTTATTTTACTCGGGGGTAGTCGATCGCTTAACAAAGAAATTCAGATATATAGAGCAGTATACATGGATTCCAATAAGTCTTTGGCAATAATTGCCGAATTATTAGATAACGATGATTTAATACTTTTGTTCCGCTGCTTTAATTTATCTCAATATTCGAACAAACTTGCATTAACTATCGGATAATTTATGTTTCTTCAAATATTTGATTTAATAACACAGAAATTACTATATACTAATACGACACTATTTATATTATAAACAAAAAGATGCTAAGCGCATTAGATTTGTTTTACAACAAACAATTAACGTAATTATTATACATTAATTTAATGACTTGCTAATAAATATAATAAAAACATATATCGAAATAAAACGAATTGTTCAAACTTTTTTTTTACAACAATTGCTCACAATTCTAAATATACTCATCATAAAATATTTCAATACAAAATAATCCAAAAGTGGCACAAAAATTCCTTAAATAAAAAAAAAAGAAGGCGAGTATAACAAATCCGGGCATCAAACAAAAATTAACGAGGAAGACGTTTGAGCATCGAGTCCTTCTCCGTTTTCCGCGCACTACACACGAGTGCATAATTCAAAGCGCGTTTAACGGTCCTTTCACGTTCTCGGATCATAATGATAACGATGCCGTTGGACGACGCGCTCGGGCGATAACCCGATACTCACAGAGCTTTACCAGCTGTCGGGGATTCGTGAACAACTGCTACTTCAGTCCTTTCGTAGCTTTTCTCTCTCTCTCTCTCTCTCTCGACTCTTATCGCGCTCTTTCATTAATATTTTCTGAAATGTTACACTTTTTTTGGCGATTCTTAGTTCTGCGGTATATCTCGAATGAGAATTATCGCTAAGAAATAGTTTAATTCGCTTTTATTTTATTTTTACATCGTTGCTGTAATTGCGCATGTGTATACAATATTAACGAGAACGCCGAAGTAAAACGTTAATTTATTGAAGATAAATGATAGTGAAATTCATTCGTTGCCGTAAAAAGAAAGTTTAATATTTTTTATACTTACAATTATTTAAAATATTTGATTTCAAAACTTTATTTGCATACTCTTTATTACGAATAATACATTTTTTAAGTTTACAAAGTATACAATAAATTGAAAGGACATATATAATTATATATTTGTACGAAAAAAGGTTTTCTCTTACAAGGTCTGCAAAAACCTTTTTATAGGACACGAAACATTACTTAACTAACGTTGTACTTTTCTTAAAATATAATAAGCTCTCCTTCTTATACTTGAAATAAAAAAGAACGATTATTATCCTCTTATAGGTTTCGACCATTATAATATAACGAGCTGTATTTTGAAAAATAAAATTTTAGACGACGATCTTATTTTATTCATAAAAGCTGGTTTTAACGTTTGCCAATAATCTACATTTTTACTGTATAATTAATTTTTCAATGCGCTGTTCGACAATCGTTGATATAAAGTACGGTAAAATATATACGAAAAAAAACAAAATAGTTATTCTCATTTTAATTTTCAACGGCAGCGTGCAACACATACAAATAATAACGATTTCAACTAAGCGCATAGACGAAAACACTCGCGAATAAAACGCCTACGCTTGACTAAGATCCGCGCGAGCTTAGAAATCGTCAACGATTGGGCGGTACAAAGGGGAATGAGAATAAGAAAATAAAGCAGATAAAGTGGAACACGTCCGGATATCGGTCGAGTTTATAACGCAGTATTTACGCCAATTGTGACTCGCCCACGCGTTTACGCACTCGTGCGCGGCTTGCGTGTGCGTCGAAGCGCGCACCCCCGGATGTGTAACCGAATATCTCGCTTAAAGGCTTTGCGATGTATTCCCGGTGTTTGACGTCTTGAGGAGACATTGCGTTTGAGTTTAAATGCTTGAGAAAAATGGCTGGGATGTCGAGATAATTTAACGAATTAATCATTTAATTTCTTCGATTCTCTCTTAATCTCCTATTATTATCTTGCTATCATACGATCTAGTAAATCCTACAGCGCGATTACTTATTATTGTAAAATTAACTTCTATTATCGACAGTTTTTTAACGCTAAGGAATCATTTTTCTTCTCATGTATGTTTAAACTCTTTTTAAAATTTTCCAACCTTTATGACAATAAAAATCTTTCACGACGTCGCAACAATTTCTGAACAATTCTTCTTTTTTTTTTTTTTTTTTTCAAGGAAGAATGTACACAAACTTTCCTATAGACTTTTTCACGCGTGTCGTTGTAAAGAGCTCTAACCGGATAAAAAGCATTCTGTTATGTGAAGGTGATGGAAGAGATTTTTTTTTTCTTAAGAGATAAGCGTGGATGATGTTGAATAAAGTTTGTTGTAAACCTTTATATTTTTCATTGTTTCTTCTGTAATAATTATTGTATTTATTTTTATTTGCTATTTAAACTATAAGACAACAATGAATTTTTTTATGTAGAAGAAGATTATTTCAATGTTATTATAAGTTTTACAATTAATCTATCAAGATTAAAAAGATTTTAAGATGTTCATGCAAATGAAAAATTATTAAAGAATAAAATTATAATCGTTCGAGCCTCGTAAAGAAGAGTATAAAATTTACACTTTTTTTATTTAAAACTTTAACATCGCATTGAGTAATCGATTTAATTTAAAAATTATTGAACGAAAAGAAAATTTTTCAATAATTAACCGCTCAAGTGATAAATAAATCAAACGAATGTCGTTATACACATATTATTCTAATAGCGTTGAAACCAATAAACTTTTCTTATAAAAGCAATTTGACGCCGCAACGAAGCTATTAGTTAATAAACGAAACGTTAACGAATCGGAAAATTAATTTTTATCGATAAAACTAACGTTTTATTTTCATACTTAAATAAGTTTTCCACCTCTTCCCGATACATAAAATTGTAAAACTATTCGGTGAACGGAATTCAAATTTTCCTTTGGCTTTCTCTCCTATCTCCTTATAATCTTATTATAGTAAAACTAGTCGCGGGAAGGCATAATTTGAGGAACTTTGAATTTGAATAACGAGCAGAGAGAGAGAGAGAGAGAGAGCAACAGCTTCACTCGACACATTGACGTAGATTATCTACCCTTCGCGTGCAGATATACACATAACGATGACGTACGTGCAACGCTGCGCTTGCGCTTTTATATTGCTAAAATGTACATTAAGTGCTTTTATTGTCAAATCAAATGTAAATACAATCGAGTCACGATGCCGTAATAAATACGTGTACACAACGAAATTTTCGTTCTATTGTTGAAATTCTATTTCGAATATCATTTAAAAATGTTCAGTTACTCACATGGGAATAAATATTTTTTGTTTATAACAAACAAAGAAATGTAAAATTATGATTTTTATAAAAATTAAGAACGCAACGAAAAAATATCAACCAAGTGAAAATTAAATTAAAAGTTATTGGAGTAGTGTTACGGTAATACTATTATATATATAATTCCGAAGGATAAAATCAAAATCGATTTACTTTAAAATAATAATAATAATAATAATAATAAAAATTGTCAAAGTCTATCCTTAAATAAGTACCGTAAGAGGATTGGTAAACCCTCTCATAAAATTGATCATTTTCAATCCGGAATTATTTCCCAACATAAATAACGCGAGAAAAGAACGAGAAATATAAAGCGAAAGATATAAAACTTATAATCAATTTTACGCTTTCGCTTCTTTAATCAACTGTTTTACTAATAATAAGGTAAACATTGTTAAACGTAGGAGAAACATACAAAAAAATTAATAGTAAAAATCTTTAACACGGTAAATCCAATTGGTAAATGTGTATAATTAAATTTATAACATCGAACGGCTAAATTATTTCTCCGACACGTATGTCTCGAATAAGAGAAGAGCTATACAGATCTATATAAATTAGTTCGAATGTCCCAATAAAGAAGCATTTTACCTCGATAGATGATTGAAGAAAACCAATAGACAACGAAAAAACGAAGAAAAAAGGAATAATTTCAAAATAATGAAGAAAAAAAAAAAAAAAAAAAAGGAAATAATAAGAAACTGGCGGAATGCTGCACAAAGCTGGACGGCTGCTTCGTGAGAGCGCCAATCGAACGAAAGAAGAAAAAAAAAAATTGAAAAGGAAAAAACAAAGCGACTCTCCCACCTTTTTTCTTCTTATCACGGACTATTAGATGACTTATTGATTTTTTTTTTCCCGACGTGCGGGAATTAGCGTCGAGAAAGAAGAGAAAAAAAAAAGAGAGAAAAGATAGAGGTTAGTAAGAAGGAAGAGTGGCACTCGTAACGCGAGCTTTTCATTGCTGATCTCGCGGTTATTCAGCTTTTTTCTCTCTCTCTCTTTCTTTTTCTTCGGCGGGCGATACACACACACACGCATATAACTCGTTTCTCCTTCTTCGACTTTTTTCGACCCCTACTTACTGCAACAGCGCCGCTGAAACGTTGCTTCCTCTTTCTTTCTCTCTCTCTCTCTCTTCTCGTCTATACGTACGTGTGTATGTGTGTATGTATGGGTATAAGTGCTGGTAAGTTCATTAATTAAGTCGAACTCGAGGGCTTAGATTTTATCTAATTAGGCGGACGCTTGAGCTTTACTCCGTAAGGAAGGAAAATTTTTTTTACTCCCGACAGTCTGTAAAATTAATGATTTTTAACTTTATTCATTTCTTTTTTTTTTTTCTCTCAATCCTAAAATCTCTTTTTTATTAAGGTTTGTTATACTTGAGAAATAAAAATTAGCGTATACTAGCGTTACTTGTGCACACTTTACTCCTTCGTTTTTTTTTTTTTTCTCTTGTTATTTAAGCGATATGTTGGTAAGTGATACATCGAGGCGGCATTTTTAAGCAGAATCTCCTCGGCGAATTAGATGCTATCTAAAATAAATTATTTCTCGAGTGAAAGTAGCCGTCGTGAATGGAGATTATACGGAATTGCGAATATAACGCGATTATATCTTATGCTATTAGGAAGCCTATCTCGTTTTTTTTTTTTTTTTTGTTTTTTTTTTTTTTTTTTTATGTTTTTTTACAAGAGTGTTGCAACGCGTACTTAAACGTTTGATAGATACAAGAATTTATCGTTTATGTTCAATGTTCAATATTTACTAATTTCAAACTTTATTGGATAACCTAGCAAAATTTCAGTAAGCTTATACGATGTTTTATATGGCCTTAGGGTGTATTGCCAGTTTAACTTTAGGGCGTATTAGTAGTTTGACTTTTTACTATAAATTTATTAAATAAGTTTTAAACGATTTTCATCTTGTTTTAATTCATTCAAAACGTGTTACGTGCATTACCTATTTATCATTCTATGTGTGAGATTCAATACACTTAAGGTAATAAAAAGTATGTCAAATTTAAAAGTATAAAGTATTAATGAATTTTACATGTACTTTATTACAATTTGTTAATAAAATGACCCAAATCACAAAAAAAAAACTTTTAATATTCTTATCGTTTAATATATGTGAGCAAACAAGAAAAGATAAAACAAAGAAAAACTCAAAATGTACAAACTTATCTAAAGAAGTCGTTAAAACGTTATCTTTCTCGACCGACAATCAATAGTGACACAAGCGAAAGTTGAAAATAAACATGAAATTATAAATTACAAAGATCAATGATTGAAAAGATTATATCTTGTTATATACTGGTTTGACTTGAAAGATATTATTAATTAATTAATTATATATTTTTCTTTTTTAATAATTAAAATTAGACAATTTTAATATTTTTAAATAATAATTAGCATTTATTTTTATAATGTATGATAATTATTTTTTTTAAATAATAACCAAACATAGTTATAAGGATAAATAGTTGGGTGTGAGCGATAAATTTTAGGAAATATATAAATATACTGAAAAAGTAACTTATTCAATATTAAAAATGTATTATTTTGTCCACGTGAAAGATTATAAGAAATCTAAAAAACGGATGAAATATTCAATTCAATAAAGCATTCAATAATTAAATATTAAACATTGTAATGATAAAAAAAATAATATGAAGCTTCCGGTGGTATAATCATGATTAAGGAGTTAAATAAATAAATGAAAGCTCTTTATATTGAACCTTTTCGTTAAAAGTCTATGTTTATTAAATTTATTATTCAAGTGTACACCTAACACTGGAATACTCAGGTAATTCGAAGTCTTTTATAAACTTTCAAGCTCCGTCATTGTTTATCTCACTAATATAGAAAACGTAAAAATCGATGTTAAAATTATGTATACTTTTTGGCAATCAATTAAAATTTTTAATTAAAACAAAAACGATCACAAATAAATGGTGAAATTTAAATAAAAAAAAAAAAAGTAATAAATACAAATATGACACGTGAGCCCCATTCAACAGAGGCTTCAAAGCTCAGTTGGTTATAGCGTCGTGTTACGAAACCATCTTATTCAGAACTGCCAGAGCAAAAAAATCAACAAGACTCGTGAAAGATTATAAGAAATTCCAAATCACAACAAACAACACAAGAATACCCCACAAGAACATAGTCAAATATTTAGGCGTACATCTGGACAACCTACAACGATTCAATCACCATATAAATGCACAAATTAATAAAGCCCAAGCAATATTCCAAATGAACGACGAAATTTTCTATTCGGACTACCTCGATAATAAAGTAAAAATACTCCGTTGAATCCTAACGATACGGCCCGTAATAACCTACGCCTGCCCAATATGTTTCAACATATCAGTTTCCACAACGGAGAAAATCAAGAAATTCGAACGTAAATGCTTAAGAGCCTGCACTCTAATGTACAGAGATCCCGCAACTAATTATACTCGATATTACAGCGCAAAAATATTATATAACGAAGCTACAGTACCAAGAACCGACTTTTTCGTCATAAAATTAATTAGGAACTATTAAACCAACATGGTCAAACTCAAATACGATTCAATCAGAGAATGCACTTACCCAAACGATGATTACCACGAAGTGAGCCTAAAAGCAGGATATATTTACTACTAGATAAAACAAATAGAAACACGTATACAAAGAACTTCCCCACAATCTACCATATTCCAAGAAGATGTACAGACAAAAAAATAATATGTCAACCCAAAAAAACATCAATAACAATACAAATATCACAAGTATAAACAGATACATAAAAACCACCCCAGATATAGAAAAAAAAAAGATAAACATCATAACCATAAAAAATATTGGTGGCGAACAAACAGAACTTAAATTATTTCATTAAGATAAACATACAAGCACAAAGATATAAGCATTGCACATTAATTACCTCATAAACTATTATAACGATTATACTAAATAAATTCACACTATATAGTATGTAAGTTATTTCTAAGGCCTAGTATATAAGTTATCGACAAGCTTTGTTTTGTTTTGTTTTGTTTTTTTTATATTTTATTACATTTTTTTGTTGATTAGTTCTTAATTAAATTGCACCTCAAATGAGAGTTGAAGATCACTATAATAATTAAGATTTTTTTTATCCAATAGGTTTTTTGCCTAATTATAGCATTAACGATACGATAAAAATACAATAGTCAACTTCAACGGTGACCATTAAATGAAAATATTGTCAAAGATACGTCAAAAATATAACTAACATATCACACATCATCATATGTAAAGACTACGAGCTATACAATATGCAACCATATAGTCGTAAAAAATAATGTAACCTATATGTTATAACCTCTATTCGTTACCACGAATCATTGTAAAATAATTGTAAAACATGATAAAATGAATAAAGATATTTAAAAAAACAAAAAAAAAAATTAGACCATCGTGCTAATATCGCGAAGGTCGCGGGTTCGATCCTCCCAAGAGCTAACTTTTTTTTTTTTATTTCACTAAAAAGTTTTCTTATTTTTTATATAAAACAAGAAATCACATAAAATATGTTTAAAAAATTCGCTTTTACAAATGAATTTATGACCCATGAAAAGGTGTATCAGCGACTGTAAGTACTCGTACCATACGAGCGTGAACCTCACTACAAAATTAATCTCAAAATATAATCACAAAATTATCTCAAAAACTATTTTTCAAGCCAAAAGTTTAACATAAAAATAATTTATTTTACAAAATCTTGAATTTTTAGGTAAGATTTATGTGTGAATAAAATTTTAATTTCGTAAGTTTTGTCAACAAATATGTTAAAAATATTTATCTTTTCACTATCACCGACACGATAAAGTTAAACTAATATATAAAAAAGATTTTTTACGAAAGATTCATTACAAAAAAAAAAAAAAAAAAAAAGAAAAAAAACGAAAACTCTAAACATACGCCAAATGAAATAGCAGCTCTAACCTCTTGAGTACATCAAAGTTAGTGTTACCCAATTTTCACGACACGCATAACCTATAATTTTAATAATTCGATCGGACAAGCCAGCAAAGTAACACACAGCAAAGAGAGAAAGAGAGAGAGAGAGGGAAGGGAGCTGCACTGAAATTCGACTGGTATTACTCGCGTCGCCAAAGCGTGGCTTTTGCTCCACGCGGTTCGCCTTCCGTAGAGTGGTACTTCTAATAGCGTTGACCACAGCGCAGCTGCTGCCTCTTCTACGTACTTTATATATACATGTAGATTCTCGTACTCATGTACGTTACTCGTGTGGATTACAATTATATTTTTCACGAAAAAATAGCCCGCTTGAAATTACCGGTGTATCTGATGATACGCAACTCTAGTGTGTGTCTGTGTGTGTATGTGTGCGTGCGTGCGTAGAAGAAAAAAGATCGAGTTTTAGCTTAGGATAGTGCAATAATTAAATTTTAGTATATTATACTGTAAAAAATATACGAAAACTGAATCCAAAACATTAAGTTTAAGCTAATTTTATATTGATTATTCATAAGCAATGATAAAGCGAACCGTACACCGACTTTATAAAATTTAACGACAATTAAATGATGCATTGTCTGTTAATTGTATAGATATATTATATCTCACAAGTACCAAACCACTTGAAAACATTTAATCACGAATAAATTACGTACCGCGCGATATGTAAAATTTCGCGCAATCAAAAAGACAAGAAGGAAAATATGCGAGGACACCGAATTTCGTGTGATTTAAATATTCAACTTTAAAATACGATGGTCAAATTCTCATATTATAACGATAATGCGATTTCGCTTGTTAAATCTATCTTCTTGTTGAATATTTTAGGGTATCTCGACGTTTTTATAAAAAACGAGAACAAAGAAAGTGAGAGATAATGTCGCTCGCGCTTTAGAATTTTATATCGGCTGCGTGGGTTTTGCTTTGTGCATGTGTATACATATGTGTATAATCTGCACGCGTCGTTAAATAACTTTGAAAAAAAAGAAAGAAAATCAAATTTTCTCTCTTCTTTTTTTTTTGGATTCTTTCTTCTCTTTGGATTTACTGGTTAAATTTTTTAAATTATCTAATGACTTCAAACATTCTAAACAAAAGAAAATTGCTGATAATTTATTAATTTGCTTTACAATTTTTAATTCCTTAAAAATTTTACTTAAGATATTAAAGATAACTCTTAGATTTCCAAAATCCGTATTTTATTTGTCGTATGCAAAAGTTTGTCAGTATTATAGTAAGAAACTTTTAAAATCTTATTTGGAAGTTTAAAATCTTGTTTATCTGTAAATAAAACTATAAATTAAACTCTAAAATTTAACTCTATTAAATTAAAATAACGAAAAATATAAAATAACGTTTCAATGCATCTGAATAGTTAAAAGTTACAAAAAAAAAAATCTTAAATTACCGTAATTTGTATTTCCACGAAAAAAATAAATTTGCATTTCGAAAAAACTCGATGAAATAAGCCGCAAATAAATAAATTTCAAAATCCTTTTTAAAAAATTACTTTATCATATATACGCGTAAATAGTTCATAAAAAAAAAAAAGAAAGAAAATCCATCGGGATAAAAAGAAATTAAAAAATTTCGCAATAAAAATTCTCGTGAATTTTATTGCATACGCGGATTCATACACACGCACGCGCGCGTCTTCTCCTCCCCATATTGTCTCGCGCGGAAAGAAAAGAAAAAGTCGATCCTGTCTTAGAAAGAGATAAAGAGAGAGAGAGAGAGGGAGAGAGAGAAAGAGAGTAAGAGAGAAAGAGCAATTCATTTTCTCCGTAGAAGCGAACATTAACTGCAATCTTTGCGTGCCTCATCCGCGTGCTCACGCACGTATTATACGTACGCCGCGAGGAGCTACGAGCTTGAAATTCAAATAAGATGCTTTTAAAGGAATATATATATATATATATATATATATATATATATATATATATATATATATATATATATATATATATATATATATATATATATATATATATATATATATATATATATATATATATATATATATATATATATATATATATATAAATGTGTGGTTGCGCGATAGTCTTTTTTCTTACATCCTTCAGGATTTAGATCATTTTATTCTTTTTATTTTTTTCTCTCTATTTTTTTTGTTTTTTTTTTTTCTTGTTTTGTTACTCTTTTCTTGAAGTTTTGTGTGTGTGTGTGTGTGCGATAGCTATAGTTTTTTGTTTCCGAAAGAATGCTTAAATATTTTTTTTATAAAAGGTTAAAGTGTCGGTTGCTTTTGTAAAATTTAGTCGTTAAAAAGTAAAACGAATACTCTGAAACGTTTAAGTTTATCGGAAAATTTTCTTCTTTCAACTATTGGTTTCGTTTAGTAAAGAATTTATTACGAAATTTTATCCTCTTAAAACTTTAGATTTTTTCAAACATTAAAATCTTTTTTTTTTTTTTTTTTTTTTTAACTTGCACTTGACTTGACGCTGTAAATTTATCGATTATCTCGAAGAAAAGTTTTGTAAGGTGAAATAACATCTTTTATTCATAAATTAAATCTTGAGATATGAAAATCTAATCGCTGTGTCGACGATAATTCACATTTTGCTATATAAATCATTATTTTTAGGTCTACTTTTAATCTAAGTAAGAGAGTTTAAAAACTTTGAGGCATAATGAAAATTGATAAAGAAAAAAACGTATCTCAAATTTTAGAAAGTAAAAATACAAAGAATTTATTTTTCTTTCCAATACACATCAATAAAAATGAATTTCTAATGTTCTCAGTAGGCTTTACGTTTATTTGGATTAGATATTATACATAATAACTTTTTAACCTCATTGATAATTTCACCCTTCGTAATTGGATGTAATTATACACAATGCTTTTTAAGAATCTCAAGTTATGATAATAAACTAAAAAACTTGAAAACAATACATGCAATATAAAAACTAACAGTTACAATTCAATCAATTTTTTCTCGGTAAATAAAGTGATAAAAGTAGTCATTAAAACAATGTAATGATTAAAATAAAATAAAATATTAAAAGGAAAATTTTTATCGTTTAGTTCGTAAAAAGTTGTAATAAACAAATATTTTCTCGTTCGAACTTATGTAGGCATAAACAACATATATTTTACATAATATTTTATTTCACATAACCGACTTTCATTTATTTATTTATTTTTTTTTTTGTTATAACAAAACACTGTAATTGAAAAAAAAATCTCTAATTATTCACTAAATTTTATTATTATTGAAATTATTCAAATTTCTTAAAGCAATTTAAATTAATTCTCTTACATAGAATTTTATGAGATTCCACGAATAATTACTTAAGATATATGAGCACAATTGTGCTTTATGTATTTAATATCCTTGTTATTCCAAACGATCCTTATCTATTAATTTACGATTTAGAAAATAAAAAAAATAAATAAAAAATTGCACTGCACAAATTTTGATAAAAAAAAATCAAGACGATAAATTACATCTTATTGTTTCTTTTTATTAATTAATGATACTTAAATGACTAAATTATAATATACTGAATATTTCAAATAAAATAATCATTTCAAGAAATGGTTAATTAAAATGCATAAGATTAATGCTTCATTCGGTGAATAAACTGTAAATTAAATCATAGAAAGTTTATTTAAGATTGTCATTGCACATATTAATTTTTAAAAAGTGGAAAAATAAATAAAACATTCAAAACTTGTAAAATTTTCATTAGAATTCTATAGACTCATAATAACGTTATATATTTTTAAAAAATATGAAATTTAAGTTAAAATAATATTCATCTTTAATTTATCGCTTAAATAAATCACTAAAATTTAATTTTAATATCATTAGTTAAGTAATTTACCTTGGTTAAATTTAAATAAAATCTAATGCGAATCTGCCGGGAAGACAATAACTAAAAATTTACGAGCACTCGAGATCGCCGATAATCTTCGCACTTAACAATTTAGCAAGCTTTATTAAGCCGATCATAAGCAAAAAATCCGCATACATTTGCGCTGCGTTTACTTCGCCATTCTTTCCAAAAGAACAAAAACCTAATACCTCGACCGACCTGCCGTTCTTTCCTCCTTTCGAAGTAAAATCCACGCGCGTTTTTAAAACACCGTTACATGTGTAGCATCTTCCTTACCCATTCTATCTCTTTTTCGCTGTTTTTCTCATAAACACCGCGACGAAAACGCGAACGTTTGCAACGCTGCGTGAAGATGTTACATCTACATATACCTGCATCACAAGAATACTTACATACCTACGCACATACATACTGGAAGATCTCATCCTCTCGCGTAAAAGAGCGCACGCCGCGAGCCGGAAATTCTGGCGGCGTGCCAGCCGCGGAAAAATAGGTTATCGATCAAGCCCTTCGCTCTCTCTCTCTCTCTCTCTCTTACTTTCTTCTTTTCTCTTCCTCCTGCTCTTATACATTTACATATACGTGTACGAGTATGTGTGTGTGTGTGTGTGTGTGTGTGTTATGGGGGGGAGGGGGAGGGGCAGCATATGTGTTTAGGCGAAAGTGCGAGGATCGTAAAAATGAAAAAGCAAGGCGTGTTATATCATTATATATGGCAGACGTGACGTGCGGCGCATAAATTGCTCGCGTTCTCCCCTCTGACTATTTTATTTGTTTAATTTCGGATATACTTGCGCTGGCAATGCTCGATTTTCAACGCTGACTTTATTCGTTCAATGTCTTCATCGATATGTACAAGTATGTGCGCACTTATGCACCATTTATGTACCAAGTACATATTTGAGATGTAAATTGGTTAGCGAATTGCGGTGAATGCAATATTGTCCGTTTAGAAATGGAAAAATCTGAGCGACGGATTGCTTCGATGTTGATCTCTTCTTAATTTACAATTTTTGCACACCTGAATCAAGTTAATTAATGTTATTGCAAATAACCCGTTTATTTATTTATTTTTCAACTTTAAATTATGAAAAATTTAATCAACAAAGTAAGCTCTAAAAGAGATTTTCATAAATTATTTAACTTTGAAGTTACTTAATTTGATTATAATCATATTCAATAAAAACTTTAATTTTAAATTAAAATTTCTTCAATAATACTAGTAAATCCTTTTAATTAATTTACGTAATAACACTATTTGGTAACTGAAAAATTTTATTTACTTATGCTTATACAATCGAACAGTTTTTTGTAAAGATATCCCGATTCGATTGGAAATACACATATATTTACAAGCACGTAAACTCTTTTACATACACGTACAATACGAATCGATAAAGTTTGATTATATTTTAAAATTTCAAGGGTATTTTCTTCTTCATTTTACTTAAATAAACTAAATCTTTATTCGTGGCTGAAAAAAAAAACAAAAAAAAAAAAATTTTTATCCGCAACGTTGTTTAAGTAGATTCTCTTGTTTTACAATGCAAATCGCAACCGTGCAAAAATAGATTCTATTGCAATTGGCAGTCGTTGAACGAGACCTTCAAAAAACGATGTTCACTATAACGTCTAAAATTTTGACCGTTAGAAATTGATTGATCTGTTTTCAGGGCGATTTTTCACTCGTTTTATAAAATTTCATCGTGAATGTATGAATGCAATCATTAAAGTCAACATTATTCAATGCGGATTAATTTCACGGCATTGTTATTTTATAAATAAATGATGTTTTTCAAAATTTTGAAAGAAAATTTAAATGACTTTACTTGAAAATTTATGAATTTTAAGAGACGCATCAGAAGCTTATTCAAGAGATATCGTATGCAGTACGCGTGCCAAACTTTAAATGGATCGTTCCAGTTTAATATCATTTACCGTTTGATATTTCAATTGAAATTTAAACGATTACAATCTATCGAATTTATTGAAACTTGCTGTTTATCAAAATCAAAGACATTTTTTCGACGCAACGAACGGAAACCAATTATCTAAGCGATAACGTATAAACGATCTTGCAAACCTAAGCATTTCAACTACGGAATTAAATATTCGTGAAGTATGTCTTTGATCCCGTTGGAACTATCTGCGTTAAAGTAAAGTAATTGTCTATCTAAACACCACTGAAGGTATTTTAACAAGCAGTCCTTTGTATCTTGTTGTTGCTATAAGGATACTTCGAGTTGACAATAAAAGTTTAATACCAACAATAAAAATTATTAAAGCGCTACATATTTAAAATAAAAGTAAATGAAACTTTATTTTTTAAAATGTAAAGCATATTACATTGAGTTTTAAAGTTGGAAAATTTTAAAATTATTAGTTGATACATACTAATTTTTAAAATACATATATATATATATATATAATCCTTTCATCAGCTCAAAACTTTCGTTTAAAAACTCGCATTGGACTATACAAAGTACCGTTAAAATTTATCGAAAGTGTAAAAAGAAGAAGATGCCCACCCGTCGCGGTTAAAAAAAAAAAAAAAAAAAAGAACGAATCGAAATTTCCGTGTACAATTGATGGACATGACTATCGCGGGCGCTGACGAAAAATTCGTTATCAATCGTATTTGTCCTTCTCCTCTTCGTCGTAGTCGTCGTCGCGGTAGTAGTAGTCGGCGGAAGTCGCGCGTTTTAATTTCCTGACTCTCGGTCGGTCTCGGTGTACACGCGCGCGAGAGTTTCGGCTAATGAACTATCGGAAAGAGAGAGCGAGTCAAGAGGAATCGAATCAACGGTGTATAGATGTGTGTGCATGTTTGTGTGTGTATGTGTGTGTGTGTGTGTGTGTGTGTGTGTGTGTGATGTGGGTGTATATAGACTTATACGTAGAGGCATACCGGCAAAAAGGAACTAATTTCAATTATATACAGTGTCTCCTCTCTTTTACTTTTCGTTTTGTCGCGCGCACTAGCGAAGAGCTATATACACCTTTCTCCATTGTTCTTCAAAATTGACCGTGTCGGCTTTTTATTTATTTATTTATTTATTTTTTTTTTTTGTTTGATCTTCTTTTTTATTTTTTCTATTTTTATTTCATATTGCTATCGCACAATCTCGTTCATTTCTAAAATTATTTTTTCTTTATCTTTCTCTCTCTCTCTCTCTTTCTATTTGTACCACTCTATATTTACATAATTTATGTTGTTTCAAGAAAATTTTTTAAATGCATGCAGCTACCTTGATACTTATTATTTTTTTATTAACGAGTTATAATTGATTGTAAAATTGCCTCCTCAAGGCAATATCCTGAAATAATTGGCCTTTATTACGATCCGTTGTTATAAATTTAAAAAAATGTGATAAAAAATTTTGTTTCGTAAGAGTTATAATGACTAAAAAATTATCAATTGTAAAAATGTGACTATAATTAAATTAGCATTATATAATAATTTTTTAACGACATTGCACAAAAAACTTACGCTTTTATTAGTTTTAGAAAATTTATCAATGTAAAATTCAGAGAAAGTGTCATAGTCATCGTTCATAAAAAAATTTAAGGAAATTTACTATCAAACTCTCATTATCTTCAAAATTAAAAATGATATATAACGGTTAGAAAATGATAACAGTCTATGTCGCATAATAAATTTTTTAAATCTTGAATGTATTTAATCAAATATTAAATTTTATAAAAAAATTTAATGTATAATAAAATCTCAACATTATTTTCTATTAATATATAATAAAAAAAAAAAAAAATTTTTTATATAAAACTGATGAGCAAAAACTACTTTTCACAAAACAATTACATTTTAATATTTATGAAAAAGTATAACATTTCATTACACAATTTATTTATTTTCATAGAGTTTTAAAATCCTCGTTTGGAATAAAACAACCGTATTGCGCTTAAAATCTTATTACTACTATTTTACATTATCCAGGCAATCTGAAAATATTCAACGATATGAAAATACTTTTAAATCAAATCTTACGCAATTCAATTAACTTTTATGTATAATTTCTTACGCTTTTATCGAGTGCTATTAGATGAAGACAATTTTGCTACATCATCTGCACATAAAGATTGATAATCAAACGAATCTCATCTCATGAAAAAGCAATTAATCCTACTCCTACTGCTGCTGCTGCTGCTGCTGCTGCTGCTATTGCATGTCCACAAAACTTTCCCTCTTTTTATCTCGTTCATTCTCTCGGCGCAGACGAGAAATCATTTGGCGCTTCTCTGCGGGCATCGGCTCACGAAAGAATAATCGAAAAATTACTCTGTCTCTCGTTCTGCGCAATCTCACTCACTGTCGACTCCGGAAATAAAGGTAAAAAAATAAATTCGCAATGACGCCTTTTCGTTCCCCCGACGAGGGGACACACTCGAAAAGCTTCCCGCAATTTTTTTTCTTCCTTTCTCTACCTTTTTTTTCGTGTTTCGCCTCCCCTCGATCTTAAGCTTATGGATTTCTTCGCTCGTTTCATTATCGGTCGAAATTGCACGCGCACATACATGTTACGTATAATAAACAAAAAAGAAAAGAGAGAGAGAGAGAGAAAGAGAGAGAGAGAGAGCAAAATAGAAAAGATAAATAGACCGAATCATAAAAAACTTCCGATTATTCTCTCTTTTCTCCTCTCCCAATTTCTCGCGAAAAATTTCAGCTATCTTTTTTCCGTGACTCGCACACAAATACACACACACACACACACACACATATACATACAAGATAAAACGCGTTTTACGCGCGTACTCTTCCTCGGTCCACATGACAGTAGCGCTCGCTAAATTCACGGCTACGAGGCTGATTGAACGAACGAGCGCCGATAAAAGCTTGGCCAATCGAATTCACCTGTATATCGTACCTATTTGAATCGTTGGGCTTTGCGAGCTTTACGTTTCGCATATATATGTATATGTATACGTATTCGAGCGTATTATTTTTGTTTTCTCATGCGAAAAAATAGTTTCTTTTATCGACTACGTACATCACCTCAAATAAGTGTGCGTGTACCTTTTTAATCTGCTTTGACGCGTATCTTTTTTTTTTTCTTTTCTTTTTTTTTTGTAGTTGTTGTTGCCGTTTCATATACAAGTGCGAGAGAAAGATGAGTTAGGGAAATGAGGTGGGATTTTATGTCGAAGCGAAGTGGGTTTTTATTACCGACGTAGGGAAATGCTTGGAAAATGCAAACTCGTTCTGGATAGCGAGAGAGAAAATTTTCCGAGGATTTTTAGAAGAATTGTTGTTGCTCGCTGGTATTTTCGTTTTCTTTATTTTATAAAAAATGAGACCCAATTTTAATTTCGTTGATGTTTATTTAGCTAACTCCAGTATATGTATATATATATATGTTTTTTTTTTTATTTTTATACTGCATTTGATTATATATGGTAAAAATAAGAAAGTTTCTAACGTTAATACTAAGTTTTTTAAAGCTTTTTCAAAAAAAAAAAAAACAATTCGATACAAAAGAGAAACCAAGCGAGTAGCAAAAAATTTTAACTATTTAAAATATTGAATTTTCTTACTAATTTTTAAAATTTACTTTATTTATTTATTTAAACGTTACAACATTTTTTTTATCAACAGTAAATGAAATTCAAATATAAAATAATCAATTTATTTTAAAAGCCATATTGTTCATTTTTAACTAATCTGCGAGTAAATTATTTGTTTGACAAACAATTGTTGTGGTTCTTGGAATTTGTTTTGAATCTCGATAATAATTTATATCGATTGTTTAAATAAACGGAAAGGGTGTACTTCCGAAAAGCGCATATCTCCGATTCATTTGAAACTTGGTATACATATGAATTTCGACACCCTGAACACGAATATAGCGGTGAAAATACCCGCAAATTTTTTTTTCCTCCGTATTGTCGATTATTTTGAGGCTACGTATCATATGCATGATCATTATACCGCCATTACTCCATTAGTTTCAACTTTAATAGCTTACTTACACATTTTACCGCGGGAAGGTTGGAGTTTGGACTTTAAAATGCACAGATGAGATATAACATATGTCTACATATGACGAACAAAAAATGACACAGAACGACATAAGCTTACATTACATAGCCTCAAAATAATTGAAGGTACGAAGGAAAAAAATATTTTCCGATATTTTTATCATTGTATTCATGTTGGGTTATTTTTTGGGGGTATGTTGGTAAGTTAATTTTTTTTTTGACCATTACTTGTTCGTAAGTCAATTTTTTATTGTTTGTTTGAGATGAACTTTTTGCTATCTCCAGTGTCCGGATATCGAGACTCATCCTCGTTGGTTTGATTTTTTGTATCGTCTTCGAAAATATTTATTACCTGGTTTTGCCTTGTATAATATTGTATATTCGAGTGAGATTAGAAGTGACCAGATATTTATTGCATTTTTTTAATTTTTGAAGCCTTAAATTCATAATCGAGTCCTGTTTTACACTCAAAGTGTAAAAATATGAAAGTATACATAGTCTCAAAATAATCGACAATACGGAGGAAAAAAAATTTTGCGGGTATTTTCATCGCTATATTCGTGTTCAGGGTGTCGAAATACATATGTATACCAAGTTTCAAATGAATCTGAGGTATGCGCTTTTCGGAAATTTATCAAAGAAAACAATAAAAATGGATTATTCGATATAATTATATTTCAAGTAAATTGTGAGTCATTTGTCTCAATCGATGCCAATTATTAATTTGCATTATCTTATCTTTGAATGCTCATAAACCATATACGCGTATCGACACGTGCGCCTGGAAACTGACTTTTATTCCCGCATTCTTCAACTGTTACATGTACGATAGATATAAACGTACACGTGTAGATTACAGCGTAGTTGATACAAAAAAAAAAAAAAAAAAAAAAAAAAATTAATAAATAAAATTAACGAATTCGCGTGATTTTAAAAGCTTTCGAAGTAAATTATTAGCGTTACTAATTAATACTTTGAAGTATATGTATAAATTTTAGAGATTGAAACGTTTCTATCAACTAATATTTTTTACGCATTTTCAGTGATTCAGGTGCAAGTAAATAAATAAAATCTTAAAAAATTTTTGAAATATTTTTGTACTTTATTTTACGTGGTAATGTTTAATATATATATATATATATATATATATTTCAACAATTGCGTTATTAATATATTTTTAGTACGATTTGTACTTCAATATTACTTTAATTTTATTAAATTCTAATTAAAAGTGGTTTTCACTGTAAAATTTTAATAATAAAAAGCATTGAAATCGTTGCAATGTAAATATTTTAAGTGAATATTATCAATAATTTAAGACGATTATGATCTGAAATATAAGATAAAAGTTTACAAGAATATTTGTAAAATTGATCGATGACAGAAACAATTTTGCAAATACAATATCTCATTTGCAATTTAAACAAAAAACTACTTTCTAATAGACGAAAAATAAAAAAATAAAAAAATAAAAAAAATAAAAAAATGTTCAAATCTATATTTATTCGTAGAATTTTAAATAAAATTTAAATAACTCTTTTTTCCGCGTACAAACAAAATTTTCATCATACTTTTTCAAAAGCAACGGGCAAACAACAAAAACACTAAATATGAATCAATATATACGTTTGCGTATGTATTTACCTACAGACGTAAAAATTCATGTACGAAAAAGTGTTTTAAATTCTCTCTCGCATATATATAACCCATTTGCATGAAATCCTTCCAACTTCCCTTGTATATGTACGCGTAAGTACACACGTGACACCCTAGGGAAAAGAATCACGTATATAATATATTATATATATATATATACATATATATTGTAAAATGGCAAATTTTAAGCGGCCAACAATTCACTCTCCATACGCTCCAGTTATATAATTGTATTGTTCCTTCGATTTCCTTATAATGTAGTAGGGTACACGTGCACACGCGATGACGTCATTTATGTACCTTCGCGCGTGCAAGAATGTATGCGCGTGTGCAATACGTACGTACATATGGATATATAATTCATAACTCGGTATCGATAATAATCTCTAAGCTCGTATACACGCACAGCATTCACAGTATTCTCATTTTGTTTTTTTTCAACCGTCGGTGCTAATGTGTGAACACACACTTATACATAACATTTCCAATCCTTTATTTCGAATGCTAAATTATACCGAAAGTGATCAAACAAAATTATATTCATATACTTATCAAAGGAATGGGTCAATTTATTTGAAAAACAAGGATTTTAATTTTTTTTTTTTTTTTTTTGTTTTTATGATCCCAAAATAAACAAAAAGTTATTTCCGTATAACCGTCGATTGAACGGCAAAAAGAATATTTATATAACAATTCGTATACGTTTGTTTGTTAACGGTTGCGATCGGCTGATTTTCCGTATAACTTAATACCGAATGAAAAAGTATACGTGCGGCATTGAAAATCTATAGATAAAAATTTTATACGCGAATGGAAAAGCTTTCTCTTTGAGAAAGTAATGGTAAACGAGTGCTTTTACTTACGCTCGCTGTTGTTCATCAAAATCATATAATTCGCCTTTTGTTTCGCTTTAAATGATATTCCCGACGTTAGCCTCGCATAAACTTCGTAGAAATAATAAGAAATAATAAAAAAGCACTAATTTCTATAACGTGCGATTTAACGACACATTTTTACGCGATGTCGCACAACCTTAAGCCGTTTGAAGTGAAAGCAAATAAAAGTGTCGTGTTTTTATAAAAAAATTGCGGAAAAGCGATCATTTAACGGTTAAATATTGATAATAAAATTTGCTTATTTTGGTTGTACTTTGTTGAAACTCATATACATTGTATGAGTATATTACCTTAAATTATTAATTTTACAATTACAGAAATCATCGGTTTTAAATTGCCTTTTTATAGCAGCCCGAACGAGATTTTCTTCTTCCCGTCTTTTAAAAAAAAAGTCGATGTGATAATCTTTCTATAAAAAAATAAAAGCACATTGAAAAAACATTCGATATTCAAAATTTTATAATTTTATTAAAATTTCAAAAAATAAAAATAATTAAAGAACTCTCGAAAATCACTCGTATGTTGTTTCTAATATATATTAAAGCCTTAGATAAGTGGCCGAGAACACTTATCGGTTAAATGCGTTCAATAATCGTCGTGGAAAAAACTTTTTCTACACCCCACGAAAAAGTTTCGATACAGACTCTCTCTCTCTCTCTCTCTCGTCTCTTAATTGCTTTCCATACGGACATCTGGAGAGAGAGAGAGAGGGGGGGGGGAGAATAAATACGCATGAAAACTTTCCTCGTAAAGTTGCGACAAAAACGAGCCGCGTTATCGTTTTGTCGATACTCCAAATTTCATTACATCCATTCGGTCAATCCGTTACACATATTTTTGTGTTATATACGTCATTTCGCTTATTTTAAAAATATTTAATTTTATCGAAATAATCTTTAGCTTTCCGTTTTTAAGTAAAATATTGTTTAAGCGTTTGTAATAACTTACCGTCGATGTGGAATATGTAATTTAATTCGTAAACTTTCTTCCTCGTCTATATATTAATACGAAAAACATTATGTTAACATTACATTATGGAAAGCTCTTATTGCAGAATATAATATTATGAAAAGATATTCAGACGTAGAAAATTTCTAAAGCAAATAAAAGGCTTCTTTTTTAATTTTGAAAAATTAATTTCATTTGATTGTAAACGTTATATTAAAAATAATTCAATTTAATTTCATAAGAAGACATTTTATAATTAGACACGTTGAATTGTGAAAAAAAAAAAAATTTTCATCGCGTATTCTTGATGTCGAATGTTTTTTTTCTTCACCTACACTATCAATCATGTTTTAAAGTTAATCATTATTATCTTAAAAAATAATAAACGCATTTAATGATATAATTATTTATTGTAACAATTTTTAGATTAAAAAACAAATTTTAAATTTACCTATATAAAATTACTTGAGATATTTTGTAATTCAATCATTCATAAAATAGATAATGCATAGAAATAAATAATCATGTTATTAATGAAGCGATCAAAGTCAATGTGATTGAAAATTCAACAATTATTATCAATTCAATTATTCACATTAAATTGTAAATCAAACGAAATTATTGAAATTGAAAAATACAAAAGTATATCCAATTTTTAAATATTAAATTTAATCTTTTTATTATTTAAATTCGTAATGTACGAAAATTAGCAATAAAATAAACATGTCAATTTATGTAAATTGTTTTCGTTGAATATATTACGTATAAAATACCGAAGGTTCTAACGCGTAGTCGTTCTAACGAGTAGTCGTTCGTAGCGCAGACTGCTGACATCTGTAGCAAAGTTTAAAAATAACCCAGGCCCTCTTTTTTAACACAAAAAAGACGGTAAGATGGAACCACTTCACTCTTCGTCATTGTTTTTTCTTTTTCTTTTTCCTTTGCCATCTAGAGTTTTAAAAAAGAGGAAACCTTAATGAAAGAGATCAAATAACTCGACAAAACTGGTACTTGTAAACTCCGGAATATATACGTATAGATATAATTTGTTCGTTAGTATGGAAACCGGATATATTACAAGTACAAAAAAAAATAAAAAAAAAAAAAAAAAAAACCGCATTTCGAGCAAAAACATAAAAAAATAATGCACAGCTTAGTTACACTGGTTGTCGATTAAGCCAGCGATAAAAAGAAAAAAAAAACGAAGTAGAACGTTAAGTAAGGGAAAAATCGTATGACTAATAAAAGAAAAGCGCCGCTGCTGCAGCAAGGAGAGGAATTAGAAAAGAAAAATAAAATACAATCCGCATTGAAAGAAAACAAGCTGAAATAAACGATCGCGAGTCGATAAATAAATATATATATATATATATAGTATAATCGTCACGCGTGTTCATATAAATGCGAGTTGAAAAAAAAGTTACGAGAAAAAATTCAATATAATTTATAAATATTAAACTCGATTCCATAAAAGATATTAAAAAACAGGCACACATACGTACGATGTGTAAAATTATACGAAAAGCGTTTAGATTGAAAAATAAAATCAATTGTATCGATGATAGCCGTATTGAAATATAAAAAATTAATGACGCGTACATGTCATGAAAAAAGAAATTTAACAAGTTTTCTTTCTCCATACGCAGTAATGAAACGATGAGACGAAAATTCAAAAGATAAATTTGATCGAGTAATTGTGAAATAATTTTAAAATAGCAGAATGCAAAGTTTTGCATACGATTACTTAAACGATTGTCTCTTGCATAATATGAAGTAAAACTTACTCGCGAAGAAGGTAGGGGAAAATGAGACAAAACAAAATAGGAATGAAAAAAAAAAAAAAAAAAAAAGGAAACGGGGAATAATAAAAGCAAATAAGGCCATAAGCGAAGATAAAGAAAAAGGAAAAGCGGCAAACAAGTTAAGTACCGAAAAAGGAAATAAACGGACAGCGTGCAAACTCACAACGAATACGGAGAGAGAAAAACCAAGAAAACGAGAAAGAAAAAGACTGTCACGTAAACGTTAGAAGAATGTATAACAAATGAAAATAAGAAATGCTATTTTGAGTTTTCATATATGCATTGGAGTAACTGAGACTTGGTAAGTTATTTAATTACTTAATTTTCTTAAAACGCAACACAAGTTTAACGAATAGTTGACGTAAATGAAGAGCTTTTATGAAATAATTCTCTTAATACTTCCGGAACAAGAACAAGAAACTTTGAAATACCTTCTATCTTATTTTTTTATTTTTTGTTATAATCGCAGCGAATTTTTTTTAATTCATTGCGTTTCTTCAAAACTCAACAGAATATTAAGTTATTCAATACTTTGAAAACTTCATGAGTTTAATCAAAAAAATTCCAGACCCCGGAAAAAAAAAGTGAGGTCAGCGGTATGAGCTACAATGATAACGACGCCTCTCTGTTAAATCAGAAATAGAAAAAAAAAAGAAAAAAAAATACACGCGCACATGTAGATATTCGACGAAACGTCGGAGCGAATTTTATCTTTTTTCCGTCATGGTGTGTCCATTACCGAAAACACAAACCATACCACCAATAAAAATTTTTTTCTATTTATATATGATTGAATTATGGTTACGCATTTGAATACGATACGTAGACATTTATTAGCAAATATACTAACTGTTCCACAATATATGCATATATATAGTTTATTAGAGAAAGTTACAAGGCAACGCGAGTGGGAAAATGTCGGTTTTTTTTCAATACACGTCAAGAAATAAACGATAGATTTAAAACCTGTTTGTTATCATTGAAAACAAGAAAAAAAAAAATAGAACAATGCAGATATATAACAAGTTTGCAATAAAAATTTATGATGAATTAAATGTAAGAGCGCAAATAAAATAAGTGCATTTGTGAAAAAAAAGCTTATACGTCGAAATTTTAATTTTACTATGAATTTATAAAAGAATTATTAAAATTATACAATTTTGAAACCTTAAGAATAATAATTTAGCTGTATTGGTACGAAGTAAAGGAAAATCTATATGTACGTAAGTATAAAAATTATCGTTGATTAACTAAACACTCTTTTTAATGTAATATATATTATTTTTGTGTAACTACCATAAATTTCATCAAAAAAATATAATCAACGACAAGCGATATGTCCTTCGGCAGATGCTGCATCTAATGTCAGAGATAAAAGTAAACACTGATTAAACAGTAAGACATTTGTGCGCGCGCGAGAAATGAATCGATATAAATCAGATGAAAACAAGTAGAAGGAGTAAGAGGGAGGAGCAAGACGAATGATAAAGATATATGGAGCAATAGAAATGGAAAGCTTTTAGTAGTGGGGATTAAATTCTCTCAAATATAAAAAGAGTCTCACTCTTCCACCTGTCACCTGGTTTCCTACGTCTGTAGTACGTACGGATGCGTTCGCGCGCGCCTCTCTCTTTCTCTCTCTCTCTCTGTCTCTCTTTCTCGCTTGCTCGCACGAACCGTAAGCGCTAGCTCATATCACATCCATCGAGAGTCAGTTAGTCACAGTCGTTCGTGTTTGCGAGCGCGCGCGCGCCTATCCGCAAGGCCCCACACGTAACCGAAAGAGAAAATATCATCTCACTCGTAGCGGATCGGTTCAGTGCATGCGCGGCCAACGTTCGTGACGAGTCGTCGCTGTGCGCTTCTCTTTGAAAAAGCTCGTCCGCGTGCGCGCGCGCGCGCTCTAACTCGTCGCTCCATCTCTTTCCCTCCTGTACCAAACGATAAAAGCGAAAGAACGTGAGTGGAGATCCCGAATACGATTAAGTAAATAAAAAGGAATGAGAATATAATATTATTACAAAGTTTAGTCGACAAAGTAGCCGCGATATATTAACGAGTTTAATTTTCTTGAGGGTAGGTGGGGGTCCAACAACACACGCATACACATAAGAGGGAGAAACAGAGGGAATTCCGCGGTCATGAGCGACCTAACCTCAAAGGGCAGCAGTAGCGAGCAGTGGCGCCGCGGAGGCGCACCAGCGCGACGTGGATGAGTCCTCGTCGTCCTCGTCGTCCTCGTCGTCGAGTGTTTTTATATCCGAGCTCGCCGCTGAGGACTTGTCGCCGAGAAGTTTGGGCATGGGTCTGTCGCGAGCCCCTAGCTTACCACCACCCGTAGAGGCGCCGCGAGATCCTGGCGAGTCGAAAACGAACCCACCGGGCAGTTGAGAAAGGATTTACGAAGAATCGAGACGAATTAAGGAAGATAAAATAATAAAATACGATAACGAAATTCGACAAAGAGGCAGGTGTCAATGCCGTCGAGGTGGAAAAAGCAGTCATGAGCTTTCTAAGCCTACGCAGCCGTCTCCTGCAGATTCTTATCCTGGCACTTATTGGCCTGACTTTCTATGCATACTACAGGACCACAGTCACTGAAATCCAGCAGCATGGCTTTGTGCGGAACTACGGTGAGCACATTCTGCATTGCGCATAGTTTTACTGCTTTATATTTTATTCTTTTACATATCTTGTGCAAGTTAGTGAAAGTAGTTTTAGATTGTGCGTATCAGGTTACGCAATGCCTTCTTAAGGAAAGTCTTTCTTTGGCAAAAGTATTCAATTGATTTGGCTTGTTCGGCTGTGTTAAAGCTGCTAGAAATGTTTTTGAAAACCATTGTGACATCAATTTTATACCTCAATATTCTATTTCAACGAACTGTTTTCAATATTACAGTATAATATTATTACTGTTTTTTACTTTATTTTAACTTATTAAATTTATTTCCATTGATTCACATAATTTGTATTAAAAATTTTTATTGAATGAACCCATATTTTATTTTGTTATTAATATAAATTAATTAATACTATATTTTTATTGATATAGTGCAAAAAAATAATCTGTGATCAAATTATAGTTAATTATTTTAATATTTAATTATGAGTAAAATGAAAATATTCATTTGTTGCTTAATAAATTTCCTAAATATATAAATTAAATTATGATTTAAAATTTATTTTATATTTTTTTTAATAAATCAACTTTTGTTTATTTCATCAAATGTGGTAACAAATAAATTTTAATTACAAAAATAAATAGTCGTGCACAATTACAAATAATGCTTATGCAGCAGTTTTTTTATAATGATAGTTAATAGTCTCAACTTTTCTTCATTAATACATCTTTTTTATTTTAGAATATGTTTATAGCTTTATAAGTATTTTAATTATAATCCTTTATTAAAATTTAATTTAATAAAAGAAATTAATCTAAGCTTTGCATATTTGAACGAATAGAGCAAATACATTTTTTATAATCAATTCATTTACACTGATAATCTATATCATAAATTCTCGTATCAAGTTATATTTTTGGTTGTTAAATTTCATAAAGAGATTATTAATAATTTTTAAATCAATTTGGGTCATATACCATTTTGTAATCACATTTTTAATTTTCCAGTGTAAAAGTACACTGACTCCAATCACGTTCATTATTAGTTCATTCAATTCATGTGTGTCAATCAAATGTCTCCAAATCTTGATGAAATTTCTTTTTTATCTCTACCATTTAATTATCTAAAGAAATACATACAATTGATGTGGACCTTTCACTTATGAAGAAAATACTGGTTTATTTTAAAAGAACAAGAAAAAAAAAATGTTTTACAATGTCTCCATAAATATATCCTTTAAAATTTAAGTATTATTTAACAAAGAATAACTTCTCTTTGTGTACCGACTTAATCACCAAGCCAAGCATTTACTTAATCTTCTAAACGGATGCCTCGTTATTAAGTAAGCGTACTTTTTAAACTAACATTTTTTTACGAGTCTTTATTGACTAAAATGCGGCGCAAAAACTGCCAATAAAGATAGAGATACAAACTAAATTACCTTCGATAATTAAATTAGAAACTATCCATAATTGTCCAATATATGACACGGTCCAAAGGTAAATTAAAAAATAAAAAGTCATACGATTTAATGTCCCATATTTCACGTGCATTACCATCATCTCATTGTGTATACATATGTTTACCAGCGCGTAGAGTCAATCGATGCAATTGATAACGAAAATTGCGCAACTCGATTGTAACGTCTCTCGGTATTATTATTGTATAAGGTTTCGTCGTTCATTTCGACTCGTTATGGTTAATTACGTAATAAGGTGAATTCTACCAATTACCATTTTCCATCACGTCACTTATTACATTTTGATCGAAGAGAAGTAAGACGGCGCGTAAACTGTCCCAGCGAACACCGGCTGATCGATCTTTGACTTCGTATATATATATATATATATATATATTCCTGTATAACGACGTCGAAACTTATTCAATTTACTTTCCACGTTGACCTTATATGCGTGTAAACGTCAGGTTTTCACTGACGTGTACCAGGAATCGTTTAACGTACAGCGAGTAGCTAATGAATGTCACTTTTGTCGATGGAAGATTATTAGCGTACGATTATTTATTTAATTATTTATTTATTTATTTATTTATTTTTTTTTTTTTTTTTTTTCGTTTATCCGATGAATTTAAAATTTATAAAATGTTGCGTTTTTGATTTTTTTTTCTGCTGTGTAAAAAAATTTTGTAAGTAAATTTCACATCTTATATTTAGTATCAAATTAGTCAATTTTCGTACCAAATCTATTCTATTATTATAAATAATTATCTATACAGAGTAATTATCGTTACATACTGAAAGGAAGTAACGTGTTTCTTTCGTAAGCTTATTGCATACTGTATTAAATATTCTTTACGAAGATTTAACAATAATTTAAATTACCAAAGAAAATATTTCCAATTTAATTGATGGTGCATGTACGTAAAATGATTAAAAAAAAAAAGAAACTCTCTTTCTCTCTCGCGCTTATTACAAATGTACACCGAATTTAAATGTTATTCATTTAAATTTAACATTTACAATCATTCATAATTCATGAATAATTTTTCGAAATTCCTTGATTTACGTCCCACCGCGTTATATAAAATATTCAAGCTTTGTTTTCCTTCGCGTAACGAAAAACACGTAGGTTCATCTCAAAGAAAGTTATTAAATTTTTTTGGTAAAATACATTTACAAAAGAAAATTTTATTTATTTATTTCTTTTTTTCTTTTTATTTTTCCTTTTTACAAATAAAAACACATTAAATTTTTTCATTATTGCAATGTAAATCTATTTACGAAAAAATCTTTTAGTCGCGAAAGAAAAATTGATTTGCCATGCTGTTTACCGATGTAAAGGATAAATATAAACCGGAAATTCATTGATAAGAATCTATTGTTAAAACGCAAATTATCCATAATAAAACTGGTTTCATGTTCTAACAGATAATATTGTACATGAATTAATAAATTTAGATAAACAAAAAATTAATTTTAATCTTTTAAGTAAACACTAAGTATTTTTTTTTATCTCATTGTTCCTTATGTTTACATTTAGAATTATAAATATTTACATTCGGTGACATTTAATCACAATATTTTCCCTTTCGAAAGTATCATCAGAAATTTCTCATTTAAAAATCAATATTTGAATAGTTTATTCGCGCTTTAAAAGAAAAGCACTAACGCAACGATATTTTCCATAAACTTTTCTTTTCATATTTTCTCTTGCAATCCCTTACCTTAACGTCTAATTTTATCATCGTATGTACTCGTCAATCGGCGATAAACCATTGGAGAGCTGTCGAACCGCGATAATTCTAGAAATTATCAACGAGTTCGCGAATATATCATCAACAAACGCAAACCAGTTACGACACGCACGTGTAGTACTACAATCGAAAGAAAACGTAACCGCGAAGCGAAAATAATAAATGTACGGAGAAACATCTGATGCACGAAAGCGCATCGCAACATCGCCCGGTACACGTCCCTATAACTATCGAGTGTTTACTACGCTTATATATAGGCGTGTATAGTTTCTCGGCCGACTTTAAATGAACAAAGCGCGAGCACACACGTATAGACATTGTGTGTATATATACATGTAATAGCCAAGCTTTGAATTTCATAGATCGAACGTTTCTTCGCTCACGGAGAATGTCATTATCAAACGCAAAAAGGGGAGGAGTAGGAAATTGTGAAACCCTGAACGAGGATCGATACGTTTACGAATTTTCCCATATTATGATGCACGCGACAAACTATACATCGTTGCTTGAGATTAGAAGCGAGAGAGGAAAAGAGACAGAGAGAGAGAGAGAGAGAAAATGTAAAAAAAGAGATAAAGTTTGCGTAATAAATGGCGCGGGTCGAACGAGCGAGCGAACGCGCTCGGTGCAGTGAAAGTTCTTAGCAAGTGTGGCAATGTATAAAAGGTCGGAGATTGTGTTTTAGAAAATTACGCGTCACCCCGGAGAGCCAAGAGTGCAACGATGCAGGCGAGATGTTGCGTTCTTTTTTTTTTTTTTTTTTTTCCGATACATAAATTTCCGGCACTGCCTTAGCCTTGCTTACGAGCTTCGCGCGAAAGATGTTTTTCAATCTATTTTCTGTCTCGTGGGTTACCCAATTTTTTTTTTTTTTTTGTTTTTTTTTTTTCTTTTTTGTATCCTTTTTACAAAATTGCACACCGCGGTACACCCGATGATGACGATGATGATGATGACGATGATGATTATGATGGATTCGACCTCGCCTACTTTTGCGAATAAATTTCAAATTTACGGCATTACACCGTAATATGCGGCATTATCATCGGCCAATTGTTATTGTTATTATTACGATGTTTTATAGGAAATTATTACGCGTAATCGATGCTCACGTGTTATTTTGATATATATACACATACACGAAATGAGGGGAGATTAGGATATTTTAGGTTCCTCAATTTGACTGTTATTTCTTGGTACATTGGTTATTGGACAATCAAATTGAGGGGCCTAAGATATCGTAATCGTACCCGAAATGAAATCGGATGATTTCAATTAGTTTCGGATTTTAACGGCTAGATTGCAAGAGATTATGTATAAAGTTGAGCGATAAAATTAAAAGTAAAATCGGTGAGAATTTTAAGCTGACAACGCATCTAATAGAAATTCATTGAATGAAGTTCTGATAACTTTATTAAATATAATTACACAAATTTATGTTTTTTTTTTTTTTTTTTTTAATTATGTAGATGATGGATTAATCAGAGTTTTTAAATCAGTCTAGCATTGTGAGCTATAATATATTTTAATTATTAAAAATGTGTAGAAGTAAATAATAATAAGCGAATGTTATTTTTTTTATAAGTACATATAGAACACGTAAAAAATATTTTTCAAATTTATCAAATTCTTCACGATTATTCGATAAATTAATTATTAATTTAAAAAAAAAAAAAAACTTAAATTATTAATAAAACGATCAAAAATTGTAATGACGATAAAAAATTAAAAACTATATGATGACAATGAAATTTAAAAATTATTAAACAATAAAACAAAAACGATTTCCAAATGTTCGCAGATCGTTCCACGTTATACGAAGCACTCCACGGACACGCAAACACCAGCAGCTCGGACATCGCTTCGACACCTCTTAGCAGGAACCTGAGTGGCACGGATAGCGCGTCGAGCCCGACGTTGATCAACCTCAGCAATGCATCGCACAATCCTCCGAGCTTTAGCGGGAACATATCCAACGTCATAACCGTCATTTCACCTTCGAGCTCCCAATCTTCATCCTCGTCTTCCATAGTCCTAAAATTCAACATCAGCAGCAGTAGCAGCACCAGTACGACGACAACGACGACTACGACGGTCGCGCCTTCCACTGCACCAGTAATCGACAAGAACTCGGCGCGCGCCATCTATGTATCCGGTCACTCGGTGGCGATTCCCGACAAGTGTCCCGATTTCGGTAAATTTATGAACCTGATGATCGTCATAATGTCGGCTCCGACTCACTTTGAAGCCAGAACGGCCATCAGGCAGACGTGGGGACATTTTGGACAACGCAGGGATATCGGAATTGTTTTCATTCTCGGTAGTACGAACGACCCGAAATTTGAAAAGAATCTCGAGAAAGAGCAGGACATGTACGGTGACATTATTCGCGGAAAATTTATCGACTCTTATTCGAATTTAACATTGAAGACGATATCTACTCTCGAGTGGGTTGACACTTATTGCTCGGAGGTGAAATTCGTGTTGAAAACCGACGACGATATGTTCATAAACGTTCCGAGGCTCGTATCTTTCATCAACAAGCATAAACGCGACAAGAATGTGATATTCGGTAAAGTGGCGAAAAAATGGAAACCAGTAAGGAACAAATCCAGCAAGTACTTCGTATCTCAGGCGCAATACAAACCGATATTTTATCCAGACTTTTGTACGGGTCCGGCCTACCTCATGTCCAGCAACATCGTGCACAATCTCTACGAGAGCGCCCTCAACGAGACATTTCTCAAACTCGAGGACGTGTTCGTAACGGGTATCGTCGCGAGCAAGCTGGGCTACAAACGGGTCCACGCGAACGAGTTCCTGAACAGGAAGATTTCTTACAGTCCGTGCAATGTACAACGGGGGATCAGCATACACATGGTCAAATACAGCGAGCAGTTCGACCTGTGGAAGAAGCTGCTGGACGGCAAGACCAAGTGCAAGCGATAAATCTTTTTGTGACGTTAGTTTTTTAATGCTTTCGAATACTCGGGTAAAGGGAGGGGGGAGGGGACATCGGAGTGGTATCTCTCGCTTAAAGCGAGCGTTTGCAAAACGCCCGAGAGATTCAGCGCGCGTTCAACACCAATATATGGCCAATTTTCAGCGACGTATGAAGTGAGACTCGATTTGAAACGTAGATAGTAATTGCAAACCCTACCTGTAGGTAACGCTTCAACATTTCAATTTAAGGTCGTATATTTAAGATCAAATATAACTTTAGGAATTTTTCCAATATTCGGTAATAATTTCTATAAATAAAATTGACGATTAAGAAAATCGACTTGGACAAGTAAAAAATATTTGACACTTTTTTTTGAATCTCAAATTATTCTTGAGATGAAAAACACCCATATTTATTACTTTTAGATACTATTTTAAACTTACGCGTTGAGAAAATTTTTATTTGAAATGAAATTTATTTTTTAATTTTTTTTTTTTTTTTTTGTTTTTTTTTGTTTCAACTTTTAATTTTTTTTTAACTATTTTCTGTATGTATTTATCAAATACTGTGAGCATATTGCATAGATATTTGAATCTCACTTGATTAAAAGATTTTATGATTTTTAAACTTTATAATCTTTGAAATCTTCGATACGATATATACACGGTCTACACTGAAGAAAGTAAACTAACCCAACCGCACAGAGTCAGTTTAAAATAGTTTAGGTTGTGCCATAGGAACTTTTTAGCCGTGCCAACCTTACTCTATATATATATATAGTTAAAAAAAAAAAACTATCTTACAGCAATACCATACATATTACTTGGCACTACCAGATTAAAACATCTTGAATTATCCAAATAAAGCTCTTGGGCTGATTTGGCTTTAATTTTCTTTTTCGTGTAGTTTGAAAATATATCAGCGGTCTAAATATTAAATAATAAAAATATTTTAACTTCAATTTAAATCAATAAATACTGATTTACAAAAATAAATAATAAATTATACAAAAGATTTTATTATTTTATAATTTTTGTTTAAATAATTTTTTTTGAACGAAATATAATGAATTTAATGAATAATATTTAATGAATTGAAACATAATGAATTTATTTTTTTTTTTAATAATTTTTTTGAACGAAATATAATAAATTTAATAACGAAATAATGAATTTAAGCTATAAGTTCTTAATTTTGGAACCAACAGTAAATGTAATAGTTATTGAACACATAACAACAGTATATTTCTCGTTTTATATATATATTTTTTTTTTTTTTTTTTTTTTTTTTTTTTTTTTTTTTTTTTTTTTTTTTTTTTTTTGCGAAGAGAAGATGTTTTTGAGGTCAGCGATCTTGAAATCGTAAAGAATTTTGATTCTAAATTTAAATGAATTTTGCTTAAAAAATGTGTTTAATAAAAAAAGAAAAGGTTTCAACTTTTATAAAGATAATTTAAGATCTATAAAACGTCTTGAAGTGTGCATCTGTGACTTATCAGCAATTGATATCTTTTCTTTTGAAAATAATTGAAAAGACAATCAAAGTAAATACTTCAAAGCATTTAAGTATTTCAAAGTACTTAATTTAATCTTTTGTAAATAATTATGTAACGCGTTAACAGGTATAATTTATAAAATTCAATTTACTTATTAAGTTTATTAAAATATTTTACTAAATAAAACAATGACAAGACTACGGTTCGTATAGTGCCACAATTTGAAGGTGGATTCTTATAGATTTCGATGAGATAAGAATTTAAAAAAAAATAAAATTTTTCAATATTTCGCTCAGTTTCCAAGATATTGATACTTAAATTTTCAAATTTAACAGCGGTAGGGTTTTTGCAGCACAGATGATTTCGCTTTAGATTATTTGAAAATTATCTGTATCCAGAACGCACTACGAGAAGCTATCGCGTTCTATACACATCAAAAAAGGACTCTCTGGTTCGCCATTCCCAAAGTATTTTATGATTCCAAATCTTTCAAGATGTGTAGAGGTGAACTCAGTAAATTTCTAAAGCATCATTTGATGGAAAATCAAGATCTGATGTACCATCAATAACTCAATAACCCAATAATTTTTTTTTTTTTTTTTTTTTCAATTAATGCATGATAAAATTAATAAATAATAAAATTATTAACAATAATAATAAGATAACGTAGTATTCACCCTCCTCCTTTCACTCCCTCTCTCTCATTTTTATTATAAAAAAAGAAAAAGAAAAAAATTGAAAATTTCAAAATTTAAGTATCAATACTTGCCTCGAAAACTAAGCGAGATATCGAAAAATTTTATTCATTCTTTTCATGTTGTCTCGTCGAGCTCTATAAGAATCCGCCTCCAGATCGTGGTGTCATGCGAACCGTAGTATACCCGAGCCATTACTAAAAAAAATGATATTTAGAAGTAGATTTTTGAGGTGTTTTTCACTCTTTAAATTAACGTGTCTATAAATAAATAAATAAATAAATAAATGAATAATTGTTAATATAAAAAAAAAAAAATCATTGTTCTAGGATAATTTCTCGTCAGTACCATTAGATTTTTAAACGTAAGCAAATGCACTAAACTCGCATATGTTTTCATTATTTCTTATATGAATTTTATTAAAGTACTTAAAAATAAAGAGAATCGTATTATAGTTATTTTTTAAGTTTGTTTATTGAAGTATTGTTTAAGATATAAATATATATATATATATTTGTCACTTGAATCGAGTCTCGTTTTCATGCGTCAATGTAAAAGGGCACAAATTAAAATATCGAAAATTTTAATCTGTATACTCAATTGTATAATTAGTTAAGTTGATCGTTAAAAGTGATACACCAAGATTATTATAACTCTCTCGTCGACTTTTGTGTTTACTTTTTTTTTTTTTTTTTTTTTTTTTTTTCATTTTACGATAAAAAGACGACGAGAGAGGATTTTCTCGCGCCCAATTATCTTGTTTGCCTGCGACAAGTCGCAGTAGTCAGCCTTGCATAGACAAAATGCAAACAGCCATTACTCACTTAATCCTTTATTGATATTTAGTTAGATTTCGTGATCAAATGAAAAAAAATAGTCGAATCGAGTGCCTCTTGAAGTTTTTCGTCTCGAAAAAAAAAAAGTGTAATGAGTTTTGATAAACGATCATACAATGTAATGTACTGAAGTTGATTTGTGAAAGAGAAAAAACAAATATTGTAAAATAATTGAATTTTTATATTTTTGACAAGCCGTACTGGTTATACAGATATATATTGTACTTAAATAAGAAATACTCAGTTTTTAAACTCACGCGTTTCCTCTAATTTTTTTTATTCCTGTTCGCGAGTCACACTTCTGTGCAGTTTTTCCTTTGTAATGTTATCGGTTTTTTTTTTTTTTTTTTTTTTATTATTATTATTATTATTATTATTATTATTATTATTATTATTATTATTATTATTTAGTATTTTGAATTTAGAACACCACATCTAATGTGACTTAAAAATTTTCAATTCAAGAGTATTCTACGTTATATTTTTTTTTTCTTTGATTCATTTTGTAATATATTATCTAGTCAATGTCTAGATAATTGTACTCACTTTTAAGCAGTTACGTGCAACTCTTTTAAACTTGAAACTTTATCTCGGACCGTCAAATTTTTGTACAAATGTACAATAAGTGTTATGATTTTTATTTTTAATTTTTTTCTTTTTTGTATAAATTTGTTATCTACAAAGTGGTTTAAAAAATTATAGTTTCTTAAGTGCCATAAAATGTGAAGAGTGAATTTTTTTTTATCCTACTGCAGTTTTGAATATTAAAAAAAAAAAAGGAGAAAACTGTGTTCCTAGGTACGTCATGTTTTTGTCCAGTAAAAAAAAAAAACAAAAAAAAAACAAAAAAAAAAAAAAAAAAAAATTTAATGCTGCCTTATCAGTTTGCGTAAATTAGCTTTTAGAATATTTTTAATTAAGCATTCCTCTGGGCTCAAAACTATTATATTTAATTTTAATTAAGAAAATTGTGTTTTATCCGACCGTTTAATTATAATCTCACTTATATATAAAATTTATTTTCTCAATTGTTTTATGTTGAATTGCCATTTGAAATTAATTTTCATTTTAAATAAATTATTATTTATTTATAAAATATTGAATATCAATAAATTATTCTTTATACATTTGAAGAAAAGCAAATTATTGTCTTTTTTTTATTTTACATTGCTAATTTTACGTACTCAATACTGTGTGTGGAAGGTGACCTTTTTGAAACAATGACATATCAAGAAAATAATAATCTATTTCTCACGAAGGAGCGTAAAAATTTGATTGCCTCGATTTGTAATATTGGGACCAAGGATCCCGCTGTCGTAAAATAAAATAATCAAGTTCGCCAATAACATCGACGTAATTATTTAGTGGCAATTAAATAAAAAAAAAACCATAACTAGCTAAGTAATTAAGAAATAATTATCTAAGTGGCGATCGATCAGTAGGACAAGCTTCGGATACATTTGATAAATTTTTTAAATTAAGATCCTAATTAATTGTTTTTCGTAAAAATAAATCAATCGTTTAAAATTTATTCTTTAAATCATAAGTGTGAACTGAATGGTAACATTGACTGAAATAAATAAAAATAAATATTAAACGTCTAAACCTAAACTCATAAAATCCATATATGATATGATATTCGTATGGATTCTAATTTTTTTTTTTTTTTTTTTTTTTTTTTTTTTTTTTCTTTAATTGAAAAATTTGACATATGATAAAATAAACTTTTTGTAAAGTTTGTTTGTTACAAAAACATTAATAATTGGTTTTCTTTTTATTTCTTATATATAATGATAACGTTATCGATGTAATAACATGAACTTTTTTATATTGAAAATAACAATGTTTTTTCTTATACAAGTGTGTGTATATGTATATACATTTGTAAAATTTTTATCTCCCAAAAGTCGAAAAATTACGCTTACATATATACGTGAGAAAATTTAAAAAATTGATCCAATATTTTACTAGATCTGTACATTTATTAAGAGTCATACGTAGATAAATGTAACACTTATTATTGAAAATACCGTAGAATGCTAAATTTAATTAAAAATTACCACATAAAATAATTTCTTGGTATGACGTTTTCGTAAATTTCACGCGATTTTGATAACACGAGAATTATTTTCGGTACATAAGCCGATATTAAATCAGTGCTGTCACTTTCTTTCGCCTACTAACATTTCACAGCGTAGATAACAAAAGTTATAAGCATACGCAGCTTAACCTAAATAAAATAAAATAAAAGTAAATAAATAATAAGACCAATAAAACACGATACGGATAATTCAACCGCTGCTTTTTTCCTTCAATTTATCAATTAATTTTTGCGCCGCACTAGCAGTCAAAACTTTTGTAAATACACCCGTACTTGTCGCGTGTACAGATAGACGTGTGTGTGTGTATGTGTATATATATATATACACGTACAATATTATAAAGCGATGCGCATTTTTAAAAACATTATACGTTTATTTTTTATTGACGCGGTCGTGCGATATTCATACTACCCATGTCATACGATATCTGCGCTACTTCCCTCTCTCTCTCTCTCTCTCTCTCTCTCTGTATTTTGTTAAGTCGACACATAGGAGAGCGAAAACTTTTCTACCGCTCTCTCGACTTTTTTGATCTTTGTTTTGTCATCGTCGATGTAGCAAATTTTTTATTTTAGATTATTATCAAAAGTTTTCGCGTTGCACGGTAGTCGCGATAAAATTGAATAATGGATTATTGAATTTATTCAACGGATTAAAGAATTCGTTTAATTAAAGAATTCGTTTAAATAAAAAATTCGTTAAATGTATGTTACGAGATGAAAATATTATCGGTCTGAATATTAATGAATTTAATTTATTATGTATATAATTTATAGTATATTATACGTGGAAGTATAATTTTTAATAAATAATTTAACCATTCGAACATTTATAAAAAAAAAAAAAAAAAAATGTCTGCAGCAAAATGTTTGAAAAAAAATGTTAATTATTTGAAATGGTTTTATAACGCTAATTATTAATAATAAGCGATAAAAGCAGGTAAAGCATAGAGCATCATGTTTACAATTGCATAATAAACATTTGCTAACTCTTTTGTTACTCCACTTTCCATTTTCTCACTCATATATGTATACGAACAAAAATTCATAAATATATATACTCATCTACGGATTATAAAACAATCGCATTGTTACAAAACACAATTATCTCGATAAGTAAAGTTAAATCAATTATAAGGCGTGTAAAATTTTCACGGTTATCAACCATTTTTTTTTTTTCCTCTTCTATTATCACACCGGGAGGAACATTTTTTTTTTCTCGAGATACTGAAAATTTACAAGAGAAAATTGTATACTGTAAGTATTCTGAAAGAAAGTTTTGTTCGTATTGGATACATCTCAATATCTTAGAGGTCTTTAATATTATGCATAAGTAATTGGCGCTTTCTTTTTTCTCTCTCGGTTGCATTATTATGCATGACGCGAGGTATAAATTTTCTTCAAGCGCGAACTGACGAGTTATAAAAACTAAACTTGATTCGACATTATAATGCATCCACATTCTTTATTAATCTTGAGCTTAAACAACAAAATTCAATCATTATTGTTTTCGTTTAGTCTGAATTAAATTTTTTAACAGCGAAAAAAATTTTAAATTGCATAATATAATGTTATCGAAAAAATAGAAAGGACTATCCATCGTTATAATTTCATTTATGTGGAATAATTTTTAATAAGTTGGTCTCTTAAAAATTAAAAATTAAATAACAAACATTCATCTCTTCTCAATTCTTCGTATAATAGCTAGTAAATGCAGCAACGAAAGCGAACACTTTTATTTTACCCACACAAATCTTAATTGCATACACAGTTGAATTTTTTCCTCGATAGATATATTCATAATTGATCGTGAAATAAGCAACGTATTTCGCCATAATTAATCATAATATTAAATTAGAACGTTGAAATATAATTTCAGGTTTTTGTAAATTATAATCCGTCATCTAGCGAGCGTGTATGTGTGTGCGTGCGGGTGTGCATTTCTATATGAATGTACGTAAAGTCGTTTTCCAATGCGTAACGTTAAAAAAAGAAAAAAAAAAAAAAAAAAAAAAAAAAAATTGTAAATGTCTTGAATAAAAAAAATTTCAGACTTATTTGTATATAATATATGCATAAACATAAGGATGTATCGACTTCTTTTTTAAATGATCAAATATATTGTATCTTGTTGAATAATTATTTTGTTTAATTAATAAAAATAATGAAAATATAAAAAATAACGTTCATAATATCATTTATCTTATCAAGATTATAAGTGCATGAAGTAGTTAAGCTTAATTTTATCAATGTTAGTATTGATCTTTTATCGTAATGTTAATTTATTTAGTATAGGTATAAATTTAGGTTTTATATTTGTAGAATTAATTTAGAACTTATTTTGAAGTATTTAAGGATAACGAATTTAAAAAAGGTTGATTGTTATTGAGGAAAATTGATTTAATTGTTGAATCAATTGTCATAAAAAATACTAAATAAACAGCAATCTAATTTAATAATGATAACGATAACATCGCTCACAATACCATATAATATTATACAGTGATAATAATATTTGCAGCATTGATGAAACAATAAAGCCGGAGGTATAAAAAATGCTACTCTACTTTTCGTGCTTCAGAAAATATAATTATTTGCGTAAAATTCATTGCATAAAACGCAGTTGAATTTATAAAAATGTATGATGTAAAGCAAATTTTGTCGGAATTAGATATTAAGTAGCAAAATGAATTCTATGTCTTTAATAGGTCTCATTTGCTTAACTTTATCTATTAACATAACTTTCTATAAAATGTAGGAAATTTGATAAATATTCATCAGATACCGTATCTTCGAATCGCACGCGATGATTCACATTTAGTGTAAAACCACGGTATTATTATAGAGCAAAACCGTTGATAAAGATGACATTAAAAAATTTAATTTTTTTAATGTTTTCCTTTGGCGGAGTATTTACCAAACGTGAATGAAATTAATGCTCGTAATTATAATAATAGACATTATTATTTTCCAAGAATATTTCAAACGGACATTTTGCCTCAACACACAGACACGCGTTATTTGCGTTTAATTACCCGAGTGCTACAAGTACACGAGTTGTAACGTTCTCTTTTTATACTACCGACAAATGCGTTTATTGCCTTCTCCCATATGTAAATGTGTACAGTAAGTAAGTAAGTGATATGAAAAGCGAACGAATGCCACAAACGAGTTTCCAGTTAAGCCAAAATCTTTCTAAAAATAGTTTTGTAGTTTTAGCCGATTTTGAAAAACGTACATATATACATATTCGTAATATCACAGCAGTTATAATAGAAATATGAATTTTTTCAAAAATGTTCGAATAAATTTTTTTTTTTTCACTTTCATTTGAAAAATGGAGTATCAAGAGAGCTGCACTATTATTTCGAATTTTCGTCGGTATTTTAAAAAATTTTAATTAATTTTGGTAGTATTTTTTATCTTTAAAAATTTATCAAAAATTATGAAATATTTAAATATTGTATCCATTCACCAAATTGAAATTGTACTTTTTTGAAATTAAAATTATTCTTACATGTTACTTATACAAGGCGTTGACATCGAAACGATTTTCACAATTGTAAATTAAATGAAATTAAAAAAGAATTCAATAATAGAATTTTAATTTATAAACTCAATGAGAAAGAAAAAGCTGTCAATAAAAACTTGTCTATCTTTAAATAGATAAGAATTATTACGACGAAAAAATATATTTATCAAGTTGATCCCGATTTCGAAATCTTCATTTTAATTTGTCATTTACCTATTTTCTTTAAAATACAAAAATTTATTGAAAAAAAAAATAAATAAATAAATAAATAAAATGAATAACGTAATATTGAAATAACTTTTATTAAGTAATCAATTTTTAATCAACCAAAGAAATAATTTTTCTCGTATGACATATAATCATTAAAAATTAGCCGTTCAATTCTCTAATCTGTTGCTACATCAATTTTTCTTTTTTCAATTTCAAAACATGTTTCGAAAATTTCTAATTACGATCCTGTAAACATATATATACACACACGCGCGCGCGCGCGCGCGCAGAGCTCTTATCCCAAACGAAATCTTAGCTCGCAGCAAAGCGTTGAACTGTCGCCGTCGACGGCGCGTTCGCGTGCAATATTCTCAATTAGCCATCGTCGGGCAAAAATTAAATCGCGTCGCGTTTGCTTCGACACCGGCAACGGTAAACTTGCGAAAGTATCGCGCTATAAATTCGCAATTCGCGTTTCTCACCGCAAATGTTGATAAATAAACGTCGCGATTGGTTGCGAGGGAAAAAATAATTGTTACGAATCGGAGAAACGTACGCGAAAAAATTACGTTAAATTCGAAATATTTTCGGTGACGAAAATTCAATTCTTTTTATTAACATAATGCTTTTACTATTGAGCGATTCTGTGAAATAAAAATGAATTATGATCAATTAGAATATTAACAAATTTATTGTATTATATTTTTGTTGCTTTTAAAATGGTATGTAAAATTCTAGGTTATTAAAGATTACTATTACTACATAATAATGTTTAAAAAAAAAATTTACTTTCAATTTTTTATCTTACATGATTCATAAAACATTAAGATTTATGACAATATAATGACATTGTTTTTTTCCTCGTAAGAAACTACGAGTATCAAATATTCGTAATCTATGACACCTAATCCCAACCTACTTTTAATTTACGATTAATATCGTTCTTTCATCTTTTTCGAGGTTCACCTTTCGGTTTTTCACTTTCCGGTCTATCTTTTTAAAATTTACGATTCTGTTTCTCCTCTTATAAGCTATTCATTGTGTCCTGACCATTTTAGTTTCTTTGATCATTTTTTGTAGTTATACATGTAGCTTTCAGTACTTTATTCAATATACTTACTCTCTTTCGAATGTTTCAAGTTTTTTTTTTCTTATCATTTTTATCGATATCCTGTTTAATATTTTTTGTAAGAGTCAGTACTATCTTCTAAAAATACGCTTCTAAGTTTAAGACTATAAACTGTTAATTAAAAAAAAAAAAAAAAAAAAAAACAAATTGCGAATAAAAAATACGCATATTTAATATCAATTTAAAACTATAAATATTACAGCATGTAACCTTTACATAAGAGAGAAATAAATATTTCTTGCGTCATTTTATTTTCAATTTTAAATACCGGTATACACCTACATTTTCGCACAAATCACCGAGTGAGCGAAAGCACATATTACATAGTATAAAGCCCTCCTCTTCAATAAGAATACAACTCGAAAGAAGGAAAGCATCGGTGAAAGCAAATCCGTGTGTATATAAAGCTAATTTATCAATTGTGCCATAAAAAAATCAAGAGGGGAATGATTTCGTCGAATCGATCCAAACTGCATATGCGCACACACATACGCGCACGTATGCGCATACGCATCCACGTGCGAATAAAATGCGCTATTCTAGCGCGCGCGCGCGCGGCAAGTTCTTTAAAGCGGCAAAAGATTTACGCAAATTGTCGGATTTCCCTTTTTAACAAACGGCTGAAAATCGAAAGAGAAATAAAATAAATTTTCTATCTCTCGGAAATCTCTCTCGTGTCTATCCTCTCGAAGGCTGATTACGAGCATATAATAAATTTGTTAATGCAGAAGAGAGAAGCTAACGTGTCATTAAAGAATGTTGCGAGTCCGCTTTGCCGTAACGCAAAGCTATCTATACAGACGCAAACTCGCGAATTACAAAAGAATCTCTGGTTTTACTTACACTTCCCACTTTTCGGTACAAAAGCGTGTTCTTTCTGCATTTTGATTCTCTCTCTCTCTCTCTCTCTCTCTTTCTCTCGAGGAAATGAGCCTTTTCTTCTTCGTTTCTCGGCCTTTTGTAAACTTCGGCGTTTCTTTTCATACGGTTTTTCTTTTTTTTTGTCCGTACTTTATGCAAACTGTTGTTGCAATGGAAGGTAATTATTAAAAAAAAAAAGAAGAAGAAGAAGAAAAAGAAATTTTAAAGAATCCAACATTTTACTTCTTTATAAAATGTAGGAGATTACGATTTTTAATTATTTAGTTTTCTATTTATATTTTGGTATAAAATTTTACGGTTTATAAAAAAAAAAAAAAAAAAGTCGCACAAAAGCTATTCTTCAGCTCTTTTGTATAGTCTGTGTCTAATTTTAAATCCTTTCATTATATTAACAATGAATCGTTTTGATTATTACGCAATAACGCAGACTTTATTTATTTATAAAATGAGTGTACACAAAAGTTTTATTTTACTCGTAATTCTTCGTACTTGACGTATGGGTCACTGGCGCACTCGGTGACATAAAATCATTTATTAGTCGTGGGGGGACTTGAATCATTCGAAAAGTATTTAAAAACAACGCACGTACCAATGAAATCGAATTCTAAAAAGATATTAAATAGCTGTATTTGAAAGAATGAAAGAACGTTTCATAAAAATCTCATAAATTAAACCTTATTTTCTTCATACGAAATTGGATAACATTCAATTAAATTTTATCATTGCTTTTATGCAGTAAGAAATCGTAAAGTTAATTGTGCATTAATTCTCATAACTTTTTCCTGCAATAAAATTCTTTTATCTGTTACCTACTTTTGAAGTTTTAAGTAGCTTAGTTTCAATGCTTTATTCTTTATATTACACGCGCGTTAAAATAATTCAGTATAAATTTACGAACTGGCAAATACTAATTTTTACATTTCAACGATGTGAATACTATAAATTCGTCGGTTGCAGTACAATAATAAATATAGTCTTCGTGAATATATATTTGCGCCGTTTACGTTTTGAAACTTAGTAGATAAAGAATAGAATAATTAATTTTCGTAAATATATATTTATTATCGTTGAAAAACCGCAGCAGAAGGAACGACATGCAGCGACGGGAGGATTTCTATCGTTCGCAAACCACAGCGACAGGAGAGAAGCAGAGGAGAGAGAGAGAGAGAGAGAGAGAGAGAGAGAGAGAGAGAGAGCCATCCCCGCGATGATTAAGAGTCGCTGGAGGATGAGTTCGAAAGAAACTGGTTTGCCGTACGGCGAGCGTTAGCCTCTCGGCTAATTCGCCGTGTACATGTATACGCCTTGCGAATTAAAAAATGTTATTGAACTGGTTTGAGATGGGGAGGAGGAGGAGGAGGAGGAGGAGGAGGAGGAGGAGGAGGAGGAGGAGGAGGAGGAGGAGGAGGAGGAGGAGGAGGAGGAGGAAAAAATTAAACGAAACTCCCTATTGAAGACGAAATGAATGACGAGACTCGGCGCGTTCGCCTCTTCACATGTGTGAGTCTGTGTGCAGGTATACATACATATATTTACGAAGAAACGACTTCCGATCGTTTTATGGCGCGGTTATTACATGAAGCAATGACCTGGATTTTATTCTCCTTTACAGGATCTATTTTATTCCGTGGTCTCGACGATTTTTAATTTTTCTTTCAACGACGATCAAAATCGAAAGTCGTAGCTTTTGAATTTTAGATGTTTTAAAACACCGCGAAAGTGAAAAATAAATTTGTATTTTAATCATTTATTTTTTTTTTTTTTTTTTTAAATACTGACAATGGCAAAATTAATTATTACTCCATGCAGCTTGTGCTTTTAGTGAAAAATTTAACGATATATTTAATTAATTAACTTTTATCTTTTATATTTTAAAATTTTTCATTATACTTTTTTTTTTTTAATTTCCGAAAATACAGACAAAATTATAATACAAACTCAACTGATTGTGACAAAAATTATTATAAAATAAGGCAATTAAATCCATTGTGCAGTCACGATCAAGTTATTTCAAAATTCCAAAGCTTTCTCATCTTTATTTGATTGAAATATTTCAAAAGATTTATCAAGAGAAAGCCGAATGAAATCGACGCATATCTCAAAAGATCTTAGAATCTTTTACACTTTGATCATCATCGTAAAAAAAAAAAAATTATTTCAAAGTGCCAAAATTTTGCGTGAAAGTATGGACGACATATTTATTCTTTAAAATTAAGGAAATTTATACAAATACATCATTCATCAATTTGTTTTTTTTTTTTTTTTTTTCTCAATGCTATTAACAATTAAACGAAAGCGAAAATTGTAACATTGTAATCTCAAAACGCAATAGAAAATAAAAAATTTCTTAAGACGTTTTTACCTGGAATCGAAATCCGTTGATTGCAACACGTATATATAATAAAGATTTTGCTTGTAATTGTTAAAATAATAGCATTTTAAGAAACGTATACGAAACACTAGTTAACATACACATATGCACAACCTACAACAGTAGCAAATATCGCAATTGTGTTGTAAACAAACAAAAAAACTTCGCCCAGAGATCGAATAAAAGAAGAATCTCGCAGATATAAATATAACTAACTATACTCAAGACTTACGAGAAAAAAGTTTAATCATCGCGAAAAGGGAGAAAAAAAGCGTAAGCGAAAAAAAGGAGACGAGGTAGAAGAGATACTCAAGGCCTGCGGCGGGAAAGTCGAAGTAGACGAAAGCAAGCGGCCCCGCGACAAGGTCCCGACTCGCAACTATCCGAGGCTACCGAAACTTTAACGGCAGGTGTCGATATTTAAAAAAACTTAACGCTATTCCGCGTGCAAAATTTTATTCTCCAATCCCCTTTTGCTTCTATTTTTTTCTTCGGTTAAAGAGAAGAAAGACACTAAATGCTAAAATTGGAAATTGATAATCGAGAAAACGAGTTTTTAATCATTAACCATGTACTCGAGCATATTAACATGCGTCATCGAGCGTTGGACAAACGTTAATGGAAAAATGCGCGCGCGATTTAATGAAACTCGCATACTGAAAATAGAATACGAGGATTGCATCTCGTGCAGGGATATTATTCTTTTATTATATTTTATTATCGTGCGCGTTACTTGCCACGAGTTAATTAAAAGAAATATTATTTATTGTACACTTGTTGGCGATGATCTAACGATGAGTTTATCCGAATGCGTTAACCACGCGAAAGAAAGAATTATCTATTTCTATCGATGTTCCTGCAATTATTTTATGAATTTACAATGGCCGACATTTTTTACATTTATATAGTTGCATATAATTTCATCTACAGTATTTCATAGCTCTTTTATGCCTATTTTTATGCGTAAGCATAAAAAATTAACCAAGCCGACTACTGTTTACTGTATACAATTGTTCTTGGCTTAACTTAGAAAATTTAATTTAAAAATTTCAATTCCACTTGCGAGTTAAATAATGCAAATAACGCGTATATTGACCGAGCATATTTGTTAAAGTACCCAAGGTTAAGAATCGAATAGCTGAATGATTATTAAGATAATGCGCTAAAGATTCGTTAATGCCGAGATATTTAATATTGTAGTTTAAATGCTAAACTCCGTTTGTATATTTTTCGAATTACGAAGTATGAATTACAATTGAAAATTAATGATTATTTAATGAAACTTGTAATAACGGAGATAAGATACAAGATATTTGTGTACGAGTATTTAAGTTAATGTGTTCGTCAATGCATTTTATGATTTTTTAGAATTTCTTAATATAAGTTTAAATTATTTTTACAATATTGTGATCTTCTATTTTTGTTATTTTTTTAAAAATGTTTAATCTTATAGTAGCTACATATTTTACCGAAAAATCTCGACATGATATTCCTTATGTGATTCATTCATGCGTTTATTAACTTAAAAATCCGTTACATTGTATTACAAAATGTGATATACTACTATTTATTTATGCAAAAAGAATATCCAAATGAAAGTACACTTTGATGTATCAAGTTTTAAAAGAGCTTCGATAATACGCATCTATAAATTTCAAAAAACTTTACAATGCAAATTTTATTTGAATTTCATTTTCGACTGCATCAAAAACGTCAATTTAAATATCGATATTTCTACCCCTCGAGATTTAACATATGTATACGTAAGCGCGACATATGAATAAACGCATGTTTCCTATACATTTATCGTAAATGAAAATATTCAAATTTTCGTGTCACATAAATTGCGCAACTATGTGTATATACACCCGTTCACATGTATACAGTAAATCAAAAAAAAAAAAAAAAAAAAAAAAAAAACAAAGCCGGAGAAACGAGTCGAAAGAAAAAAATCGGATTTTCATCCTCGGTTATACCGAGGTAGTCACCGAGCTCCGAATAAGAGGTTCGGGATCTTCGGAATTTCTCGAAAGTGTGCGTCAGATTTTTCAACCACGTGTGTTCTCTCCTTTCTCTCTCTCTCTCTTTCTCTCGTCTCTTTTTCGTTTCATAAAATTTCGGAGATGCATATAGCAGCAAGAATCCAAGGCCTCCGCACGAATATCGGCTTCGTGTACATACGAACGTATGCGTTGCATGTTGAACTTCCGCTCGCTTCTTCTTCTCTCATTCGTACAAGAATAAAGCCGCGCGTGTAATCTTTTATTTTTTCGATTTTGTCTTCCCGCGTTGGCTATTCGTCTTTTTTCGATACATCCGCGTGCTCATCTCGCGCTTGAGTCACTGGCTGTTGGAACGAGTTTAAAAAGTTGTTGTGTTCGTTAGCTCGAAGATGATGCTATACCGCACGATGTTTTCTTGTAAATGAGTTTTTTTCTTTTTTTCATTTTATTTGCGTTTTATGGGAATTTAATAGTGTGTGAGGGCAGGTAAAAAAAAAAATCGTTGATGCCGATGAATATTTCTACAATTTTAATTTCGTGAGAATAATGTGACGGATAGTGTTTTACCCATAGATATTTACAGTGATATCTTTTTGTCTCTATTTGTTGAATTTTTTTTTTTTTTTTTTTTTTTTTTTTTTTGCAAAAAAATGTAAAAAGAATTGTATTTTTCCCGAAATTGGTATAATCGCACATGTAAAAGGTCGTTGATACTCCTCATATCTCTGCAACAGGAAACGCTATTTCTCTTTATTAAAATAAAATTAAAAAAAAAAAAAAAAAGAAAAACAAATGATAAACGAGTCCAAAAAAAGAAGAATAACATTCAAACTAAATACCGTTAATTCCACGTATTTAAATCTCCGTAAATGCAAATATTGTCTAAAAAAGCTATATTGCCACGGCATAAAGCGCCGAGATAATTGTTTGTTTGACTTTTCGAAAAATAAAAAATGCAAAAGGTATAAGGTACGAGAAGAGGTGAAGAAAAAAAAAATTGTTAAGCGCAAAGTAAAAAAAATTGAAATAGCCGTAAATTTGTCTTTACGCAACGAAATGATAATAATAATTATACGCGGTCGGAGAGAAAGAAAGAAAGAGACTGGGAGCGATGCGCTTGCGAGAGAGAGAGAGAGAGAGAAAGAAAACTGCGCTATAGGTTCTAAACCGGCTCGGAGCGTTGCTCCCTATATCACCCGACGCTTTATAACCGGCGCGCAGCACACGAAAATTAATCGTAAGAATGATCGGCATTGTACCGGTGTGTTGTATGTTCGCGAGATTTAAAAGGAACGTTTAAATTAATCGAGATGTGCAACCGATTTAATAGACGCTTTATGTATGTGAAATATAAATTTTTTATTATTTTTGTTTTTTTACTTCGTTTATACTGATAACGATTGCGGGATGTAATTATTACGTAAGAAATTATGTGTACTTTTATTTTTAAATGTACTCGTATACAGATGGAAGCTTAATTTTTAATTAAAATTTGACGATGATTACGCACTGCGCGAGCGATAAATGGATTTTTTTTTTTTTTCAAATTAAATTATCGCTGGACACAGGAGTAAAATTTTTCAACGCGCGCATGAAAACTTTATTCATTTTTGTATGCAAGATGCGTAAGATTCTAAAAATATACTTATCGCTAAAATTTATTTTATCGTGGTTCTCTGATCCGTTTTGAAATTACAAAGTTTAACAACGAATATAAAGATTATAAGCCTAATGATGATTATTAACCGACGTTTAATTTTAATAAAAAAGATCGGTATCTATAATTTTATCTTATTATTATTTAACATTACATAATTCATGCATTTAAAAAAAAAAAAAAAAAAAAATATATATATATATATATATATTTTATTGGCAAGATTTAATTTTTGAAAAATAATATAATATTAATTTAACAAAGTGTCTGATAAAATTGAATAATTTTTTCTTCGTCAAAAAGTGTGTTTCTCAATTCTATATCTATATTTTACTAAAACATAAACATCTGACCGCAACTTGTACGAGTCAACGTTTCGCAATGAAAAATTATTCCGCAACTAAAAATTATAAAATTAATTTTGTTTATGAATAAAGTGCTATTGAAGCCATTAAACTGTAATTGTAAGAATAAACGAAGCCAATGAAATCTTCGTCTTTTTTTTCAACGCGGTTTTTCTCAAAGTTTTTATGAAACGTTGCTTAATACACACGAAATATCGTTTAACATGAAGAAAAAATGATTCCGAATCGGCGTCCGTTTTTTTTTTTTTTTTATAATCTATTTCGTCAAAGATTATGCGTATAACGTACCGTATCATCAAATTAAAGTTTTTATTGTATTGTACAAAAAAACTAAAATAGAATCTCATTGTTAATAAGTTTAATTGACGGTAATTATTTTGTAATTAAATAAAATAATAAATATAACTACGTTTGTAATCATATTTTTTTTTTTAAATTATTCAAGAAAATCAACGAATTAACATTTGTTTTATTAATTTATTTGCATTAAACTAAAATTTTCGCAAAACGCATTCTCCATAAATCAATTAAATTACATAGATTAAATTAAAATTAACGCATCCTCCCTCAATCAACGTCCACGTCGCGTCGAGATGACACACTCGTGGCGATTACATCGAAAAATACTCGACGACTTTTTAAAAATTTTCCAAAGCTTAGCGCTCACGTAGTCGTAACGTCGTTGCCATAAATATACACGCTTACATTTAGCGCTATGCTCGAGAGCGCTCGCGCTATTCAATTATCTCGCTAATTAACCGGATCACGCGGTTATCTTTCTCTCTCGCTTTCTGTCAAAGAAGACACACACACACACACACACACACACACACACACACACACACCGAGCTAGAGCATTTACACGGCGTACCGGATAGCTCGCGGAAAATTATTAATAGAACCCGCCGCGCGCGCGGTTTGGCCCAATTTTTTGAAGCCGTTTATGCTTACGCATATATACACAAATACACACACACACACACACACGCGGGCGCGCGCGCATACGCATACATTGACACGATTTGACTCTAATACCGGTCTCGAGGTGTTACGTTGTTCGCGCGATCACCCATGTTCACTCGTGTATGCGTTATATGTCATAATACAAACCAACCGCGCGGTTATGCATCGTGCGGTTAATTTGTCTACACGTGTACGCTGCATCGCTGCGTATGCGTATATATTTATAGAAAACCATGCGTAATATACGCGCGTGTAATACGCAAAACGAAAAAGCGAACCCTCGCGCGTATATGTATGTAACGATGTAACGCGATAATATACTCGTTATGACGGTGTTATTATTTTTCGCGCGATTGCCTCGCGCAACTTTGTACTTTATCGATTTATCGGGGCTATAATCCGCGCCCTTTTTTCGACGTTTATCTTAGGGCCCTTGTGCTCTTTGACCAAAATAGATATTCCAAGCTTCAGGGGTAGCTGAACTTGAGTAAGATGAAAATTTTCTTCATCTTGTACGCTTATTTACTGGCGATAAATATTATAAAGAAATTTTATTCGTATTTAGTTTGATTCGATATAATTAAATATATATTTTATTGATTTTGTATCCTTAATACTGAAATTAAAAGTTTTTCATTTAATTACGCATACACGCACGAAAAACTTTAAATGCATTTCAAATTCATTATGTTGTACAAAAGAGAAAAGTAACCTAATTAAAAAACTTTCGACTCCTCGCGGCGTCGCTTTTAACGCATAAAGTTTTAAAAGTCCGATTGATTAATTTTCAATAAGTTTGTTAGTTACAGCCCATTCAAATTCATGTGAGTTAGTTATTGAGAAACAAAGGCGAGCGTGATGAAAGAAATAATAATTTTTTGTATTAATTTATCGTTCAAACTCATCGACATAAAAAAAAAAAAAAAAAAAAAAAAAAAAAAAAAAAAAAAAAAAAAAAAAAAAAAATTTTAAATTTTATTAGATAACGATTCATGCATTAATTATTAAAGTGCGTTCGAATGTAAAAATTACGCAAAATTTGAAATAAAAAATTTGTTAAAAGTTTTTTAAAATTCAACTAAAACCGTTATACAAATATTTACTTCGTCATAGTCTGAAAGTAAACGGTAACGTTTACGAAAATTAACTTCATTGCGTTATGTTTCAGTTTCCTTTTTACTTTTTAACACCGAACTTCCTCAATTCGAATCAATTTGTCAAGTTTTGTATTGAAACGCGGAAATACGTACACATATTCTATTAATAACTTTGCCATGATAATTATGTTACGTAAATTGATATCATAATAGTTTCTTTAACAATGCCACACCGCGCGCTATGTACTTTGCGTTATTAATATTAAAACTTTTAATTTAGCAAAATACATATTATATTTCTTTACGATATAAGAGAATCTACTTTTAATAACAGGTGAAGATTAAAATTTTTTATATAAATTATTAATGCGCCTTATTAATACTTACGCTAATTTTCATTTTTAATAATATACTCGGATGTTCTTATTATGAAATTATTTCTTTTACGTCAACGTAGTTGTTTGTATAAATAGATTTTCAAAAATTTTCTTTCTCTAGCATAATAATTATATATAATTAAAACGTAATATAATTTCCGAACGAAAAAACTTTTATAAAAGAAATTTTTATTTTCTCTCCGTATAACCGTAATTCGTTTATAATTTAATTTCAAAGACAAAACGAAAAAAAAATGTCGCTAATAAAGAAAAAAAAAAATTAATTTATAAATAATAAAAAAACAAATCTTGGAGAAAAAAAAATTTCGTTAAATCCTCGCGATTAAACTCTCCCCCGTCGCGTAGTCGAGTAAAAACGTCGACGTCTGTCAAAGCAAATAAACTATACATCGAGTAACGAGCGAGCCGCATCGCAGTCCGTTGATCCCCGAGAGAAAAAGCGACACGAGTCAAAGAGTTATATAGCGAGCGATGCGCGCGCTATAGTACACGGATTATCCTCGACCTTGTCCCTGGGAAGTCCCACAAGAGCGCGAGTGAGAGAAAGAGAGAGAGAGAGAGAGATAGAGAGTAACGTAACCTCCGGGCATTCGCACTTTAAGGTCGTAATCGTCGAGGCTGCCGCGTGTGTCATATTTATTCGATATAGCTTGGGTGCTCGGGCGCGTCTCGTTACGTCGCCCGCTACGACGACGATATCGCGAATCGATGAATTTCGAGAACGAGAAACGATGACACGACGAGTACCGGGAAGAAGGAAGCTGATGCAGGATTTTAATATTACGTTTCTCAGTCGGTGGCTCGAGGATACTTTGATGATTGAAGAATTTCGTTGAGATTATTTTCTTTTATTTTTTTAACGGTCTTAATTATCTACTTTTTCAGCTGCGTCATAATATTTTGGAGGTTGTGATGATACTTGAATTCAATATTGATTAAATGACCGACGTTATACACAGACGTTTTCACTCTGATATTATACTTTTTAAATTATTTATCATGAATACATTGTTCGAAGAATATAACTAACGATTTAATTATAAAAACAACAGCATTAATTATTTATTGTTGAAATGTTTTTCCTTTATGAACTCATCACGAAATGAACAGAATTCGCAATTATAAAAATCTATTGTTTACTTGTCATACAATTAATAATTTATGAAATACAAATTAATAAATGTTTTATAAGTAATAAATAGATAATAACAGGGTATATATAAAGTATTTATATAACGTATAAAATTTAATCATTTAACATTTTTCACTTTTTATATTCTTATAGTTATTGCATATATCTTGACAGAATAATCTAACATACCATTTGATTTAAGGCAAATTTGCAGAATTGTTTTTTTTTTTTTTTTTTTTTCACGGAGTCTTAAATTATGAAATAATATTATTTCCAAGACTCGTTTTTTTTTTCCGTAAAAATCTTGTCTTATTTAAATAAAAAATAAACTTGACACTTTTTCATAGCACATTGACGTTCGAAATTATTCGAGAAATATTTGGAAAAGTTGAAGTAAAAAAACAAAGTTTAAGAATAGTAGAATAATATAGAAAATTAATTTTGCAATAAATCATTCGGTTAATTTTACCTAAAACTCGTAAAAGAAATTTTATTTTAATATTGTACTTAAATAAACTACAAAATAAAATCATAAATTACGATAACTACCATGAACTAAGTAAAACAATGAACTGCGAGACTCGACAAAATCCCAAGCGCACGTATATAAACTCATGCTATAAAGTAATTCATGTCCAATTATAAGAGCATTTCTTTACACATAAGGAAACTCGAATACTTACACGTACATAATAAACCCGTGCGGCAAAATCTCTCCGATTGTATGCCGCCGTACACACGCGAAGTATACGCTCGGTTTACAAACATCGTAGTATTGACGTTTACCGCGCTTACATTGCAATTTGCGCGATTTAAGCGCCGTTGTAAATTCTTTGACAATGTGTGTGTGTGTGTGTATGTGTATATACATATACATATACATCGTTGGATAAGTATTCGCGACTATGACGCGAAGCCTTGTCTAGCCCCCGATGCATTATCATTATTATTATACGTTGAAGCTCGTTACCGAATACGCGTGGCAAAGCTTTTGCGTGTATCGAATTGTGCAATCGTGGATATACTTTACAGTCGCGCACTTTTCCGCAAATATATACACGTATAGTTAAAATGCTTCGCGTGCGGATGTAAAAGGTTAAGCTAAGTGCTTGCTGGTATATAACTATATTTTTCTTCAAAATTTTTCTGGCACACGTATTGAAAGGTCGAAATAATGTTATTGTACTCGAACAAATTAATGAATTTTCTTTCGATTTCTGTTTCTGTAAAAGAAAAAATCGATAACTATATTTCATTACGTTTTAGAGCACGTAATACATGTACAGTAATAATCTTTACGTATTGCTGTGTTACCTGTAATGCAATGCTGCGTTCAAGAATGATTTATCTATGTAAACGGATTGACGAGAAATATATAAATTATTAAAATTTTTAGCGAAAATAAAATAAAACATTAGCTTTCGTAATTCTTTTAAAATGCGCGATAAGCGACTTAGTTGATTATTTTACCTAAATAAATAAAATTAAACAAAAGCTCGGGTTTATAAAATTTTTCGCAACGATGTAAATTTACGAAATATACGATTGTATTTACATGAACGTAAATAACAAGTTCGTATGTCAATCTTGTTTACGTTAATTTATTTTACGCGAATCTTTAATACCACAAAGATAGTCCTTCGTCTTTCCGTAACTGGTTCACCTTCTCCTTAAATTGTATACCATTACTATCCGTCCTTGAAAAAAATATGTTGAAAATTATCATAACGCAACATCTTTCTCTTCGAAAATGTAAAATTTTAAATAAATAATCTTATTTGTTCTTTTCTAAATTTTGAGCTTTTAATGCTCTTAATAATATTAGGATTACATCGTAAGGATAATTGAACACGACAAAAGTATTTTTTCGTCCAACTACGTTTATAATTATGAATTTGCATTAAAAATGTAAAATGCCTATTGTTTTGAAAGAATGCATTGATGCGTATAATGTCTGAATGCAAAAATATTAAGCTTAGTTTTCCATGAAATTTACGTCGCGAACATTTTCATTTTCTTATTGAAGCAACGTCTCGATAAAAAAAAATACTTTAAAAAATAAAAAAAAAAACAAAGAAACCATGATGTATATCTATGGCATTTAAAATATATGATGTATAAAAAAATACGCTTATTTTGACAAGAATAAGTGAACAAAAGATAACGAAAGAATTCAGACAACATAATGTGTTTTTGTTATTCTCAAATCCTCCTTTCATTAACATTAATTAACAACTAAGTAATAAAGCTTGAAAAGAAATATTAAGAGTAAAATAATGATTGTAAAAATCTATTCGGAAAAAATTCATTATTCGGATGTATAACATGAAAATAGTTTAGAATTTTCATACTTTTTTTTATAATGTCTTTAAAATCAATCTTATTGAATCCCTTATTGTACAATCAATCGATTTTTATCGCGTGACCGTTTGAATTATTGTAGCAGTCTCGTTACTTTATATAAAATTGACATTCTTCGATCACATTGATTTATAAACAATGGTGAATCGATTAATTTGTTATTGACTGAAGGCAAGTTTAAGATTTTCTTGATAAATTTAGTCCAAATAAATTCTTATAAAAATTTACATAATTATTATTGATTAATTTTTTCAAATATAAACTGAAATTAATCTAATTTATCCAATACTTTAATATTATAAATAGTCATGACAAAATGTTTATAATTTAAAACGATGATTTTACTTGATTTCCTAAAGCGAGATTGCATTATTTATTTCTATATTTTAAATTCATAAATATAAATTATTGCGCTTAAAATATAAATACAACCTTAACGTATATACATATACAAAACGTTAGCACATACCAAAATGAACGAACAAATTTAATTCTTTGAAAGTATCAATTTCGCATTTGCCATTGCTATTTTCCTCTTGCAGAAGCACCGACATAGCGATTAATCAACAGTTATTACCATAGTTAGGTAAACAGCGTAATTGCAGAAGCAATATGAATGAGAAATCGTTAGATGCTTTGGTAAAGCAAATCGTTTTTTATTTCATAAGTTAAATCGCCTTATTACCTTTCGATTACATACAAAGTATATCCTTGAAATATTTTAAAATATCACTTTATCGTACGACGTTTAATTTTTTTGTTCAAAAATAAAAAAAAAAAATAAAAAAAAAAAAAATGATTGATCGATGCTAAAGCATTTTAATTATACTTTGTACTTGTTTGTGTTCTAATATTTTTTTTATTTTTTCATACTTAGTTGTATAAAAAAAAACATATTGCATTCATACACTTATTTAATAAATAATATTATTTATTATAAATGAAATTTCATAAATCTTACAAGTAATAAATTACTTAAATACCAATTACCATATTTAACTCGAAACGTTTTATAATTTAGGTAGCATATAAATAATTTTGTATTCTTGCAAATTAGTTTGTAAGTTATGATTTTATTTTAAAATATATCACGTCTTGTTCAATGTTTATGAATAAATTTTCAAATAATATTTATCTTGAGATTGATAAAAAATTTGTTAAAAAATCTTTTTTAAAGAAAAATATGAAAATGGATTTTCTGGAATTCTCAAAACTTAAAAAAGAATATCAAAAAAGCAATTAATTTTTTTAAAATATTTTGATATTTTAATTAAACTTTAACATTTTCTGTTGTTTATATATATATATATATATATATATATATATATATGTAAAATTGAATAAAAAAAAACAAATAAATAGGAGAAACAATATTCGATAAAATTAAATATTCATTAACTATAAATAAAAAAATATATCAAATGCTTTACAAGATTGAAAAAAAAAATAATATTTCATTTTTTTTTTTTTTTTTTTCATCAAAAGAAAATTTAGCCCCAATCAAGTTTACGTTGATTTATCCAAGAATAATTTTTTGCATTGAATGCAGGTGATCAATACTCGGCGTTCCATAACCTATTTTTAAATAATATTACAGGTATTGCTTATGTATATGAATGAAGGATGATTTCTCTTTTACATTTTTCTTTATTTTTTATTATTTTTTTTTTTTAATACTTCGTTTATTAATTTTGACACACATATTTTAAATAAGTATATTTGAGGTAATTGCAAACTTTCAAGTACACAATAATGATTATATAAATTTTAATTCAAAATATGCATAACTTTATTAGTGAAAAGATTTATAGTATTTTATTACATACGTTCGATAATTTCATCGCGTAAATAAAAATTACAGCTTATGTTTTCTATAACAATGTATAATTTTTCTTCTTCCTTTTGAAAAATATCCTTTACCTATTACCACCATAAATAAAAATATAATAAATGCTAAAACATTTAGTTTGAAAGAAAATTCTACAAACGATGCAAATGATTTACGAATCAATAATATTGATTTTCGAGTATTCGGTACTATTGCACTTCTATTAATAAGACGATCCAAATTAAATAACCCCGTTGTGCAATAAATTCTTTTTCAAATATATTCCAATTTGTCTCAACTGTTCAATTTTTTCATTTATTTTCCGAACGTAAAATGAACCACTGTCGACTATTGTATTCGACATGAATGTCCAGGGACACTTTTTCATTATCTTCATGACTAATTTTTTCCTCGTAAATTATAAAATGAAATACTTCCCAATACTTCCAAATATCCCATTATGCAAGTTACGTTTTTATAATCGTATTGAATTTTGTATCGCAAATTAAATTTTAACATCTTTAGATTTAGCGTTATCCTCTTTCATCGAGAGAGTATTGCCTTTGGGCGTGTGACAATAATCAACCATCTTCAATTCGGTTTCAATCTATATTTCATCCAGTATCAAATCGTTAAATAAATAGGCTGAATATGCCAATGAAGCAGCGATTAAACTGATGAATATCTTTTAGGTTTTCTTGTAGTTGGAAAACCTAAAATTATCGATATGCCTATGTTACTAATTATCCAAAATTTTCTTTCAAATTGACAAATTCGAGTATAAAGTATTACGATCAATACGATTTCTATTTTAGCTATCAACGAAATAATGTGAAAATCGATCAATGAAATAAAATAAAGATTAAGCTTCTTAAAATATACCGTTATATTTTAATTTGCAAGATTAATAATTGGCAATCATATCGATTTCCTGATGAAATAAATTTTCAAGATACCAAGTTCTTTGAGAAATATTGTTTTTCTTGTAATCAAGAATACTACTGTTACTTCGGGGTAAGAACTGCGCTTCAAAATTCATGGAATAGACAAGAAAATCCAAAATTTCAATTTTGGTACCAGATTTTGGGATCGTCCCAAATTTCAGCTTTTAAATTATAACCGTAAAAATCATTCATATTATCCGAAAACAATCCAGTTTCAATAGCACAATGTTATGATTTAAGTTTGCAGTTAAAAGAATTGCATTGATAAATCAACATTGGCCGATAATTATAGAGTATTATAATGTCAGTAAATTTTTTTCACCAAGCGTAGATTAGAAGATGGTCGTCCGAGTCAGTAAAAGAAGCAATCAATATTTACTGATGATACGCAGATCATAATAAATCGCTGAAAACATTAATTATTTTTTTAATAAAAGTCACTTTTTTTTTCATAATATGACAAATAAGTTCCTGGCTCGTAAAGTTTTTATTAACGGTGATTGATAAAATGCGTGTTCCGTTGCAACGGAGTTATCGACTTTAATAATTGTGATACGATAGCATAAAATTTTACTTATCTCATTGCATATAATTGAATTTTTTATTAAACTTTCATAAAACATAACGGCTTGGTAAATCGTTGTTTCGTAGTTTATAAATTTTTTTAAATTGGCCAAACAATTACACGAAACACATCCGTGAATTACAGTTAAAATAAATAATATATAAATAATATAAATAAAGCGTACCTATTTTAAAAGAATTTTTTTTCGTAATGTTGTTGAAAAAAAAAATTAAATTATTTACATTAATTTTTGAAGTAATCAAATAACAATTATATATGGAATAAAATAACTCCACAGCTAAAACCATAGAAAACAAAAGCAAATAAAAACCCTTTATTTAATTATATTTTAATATTATTAATTTCATCATTTGAATTATCGACAAAGTTCATGTGAATCGACAGATTGTAGTAATCGTGCTCGATACACACATGAATATTTCGAGTTTCTTTAAGCAGCTTAATGTGCCAATCGACTTCGCTAATAAACGGCGAACCCTTAATAAGCGCAAATTTCGACTTGGATATCTAACGGCAGCCTTTTACTATTTGCGTGATCGGCTTTTTTTCATTTATCGAACTCGTCATCAGAAACGAGCGAGCGGAAATACTTTCCATTAGACACGTTATTTTTTTTATTTTTGTATTTAAGCAACGTTTCCAAACACTCTTTTTTTGAAATCCATTATTGTATTTTAAATCCACCGACATCCATGATTGTTTGGACTGGATAATAGTTGTTCACAATCACGTGAACGCTCGATCGGATAACCTCGTTGTATTTTGGATTTTTATAAACTGGTCGAATATTGACGATCGTATCAATTTCTCCAGCTTTCAAATTCCATAAAAATATCAGAATTTTCGCTCTCTAATCGAGAAATGAAGTCCAACGTGAAATTCATACCCTTGGCGATAAACATCAAAATGTTTATTTCCACGTGATACGTTTTTATAACCTGTCCACTCGAATTTTTTATTTCTTTGCAAAAAGGTGGACTGTGTACAGCTTCAACTTTCAAGGGGTAACCCTGCATATCTTATTTTATTTTAAAACCGAATAATATTCGATTAGCACATGAGATTTTTATGAATATTTGTAAATGAACTTAATTGTTTGATCGTTGATTTAATTGAAATATTTGATAGAATTGCACTGTAACCAAGTACTTTATTCATAGTAACTTGAAGTAATGTTGCGTCAAAAAATTTTCTTGACCACGCATATTCTAAAACTTTATTTGACATTTCATTAAAAGATACTAACATATCTCGATGGTGAGAAGATCGCATGTTATTGTATAGAATATTAAATAAATTTTTAACGTGAAAACTAATTTTATAACTGATATCGGTATTTAAAATATTATCTTTGTAAAAGTTATCACCGACAATAATAGTTTCATATATTCCGTATTCAGGTTTTATACATGTAATATAAACTATTTAAACAATTATCGAAGTGTCTTTTTGAAAAAATATTGAATGAAAACATCGAAACGCTTTTATATATAAATAACAGTATTAAATATCGGATGATTATTTCACAATCTCAAATGAACATTTGAATCATAGAAATCAGTACGTCGAAAGAAATATTTACAAAGTACAAACATTTATTCTTTTTCTGTTTAGACTTTTATGTGATTTGTATGACACTTAAGTTCTTGAAAAAATATTTAGAACATTATGAGCATACTTGTTCAAATTTAAATATAATTATGTCGTTTCGAAAAAAAATATTCTTTTTTGCTATTGTTTTTTGCAAATTATTCGTAATTATTTTACTTTTAAATAATTTAACTAACTAATTTTATACTGAATGTCAATAAACGTTTCATATGCGAAACTGTACTCATTGAAATTAAAAATTAATCTTTTCTAAAATACACACAATTTTTTTTAATACATTGAAACAAAATGTCATTATTATTTAATTCTTTGCATCATAGCAATAGTTGCATATACGCATTTTTCAGCATTCTTTTATATTTTTACTCATACGTAAACTAACGGTAAATTAGAATTACTGATAAGCAAATGAAAAAACTGCATTATCGACATTGTACCATGTGTATCAGTTTTTTACTATCGATGTTTGAGGTTATGTCATCTTGTGTATATTTTACGGCGTCCACACTTCAGTATATTTTTTTAACGGTGGTAGAAATTTCTTGATGAAATTGAATTATTCACCAAAAAATATAAATTTAGTTAAGATAAAATAGTTTATAATTCATAAATAAAAGATGGATGATGAAGCAGAAACCTACAAGCTCTGGCGAATTCGTAAAACAGTAATGCAACTTTGCCACGATCGAGGTTATCTTGTTACTCAAGATGAATTAGATCAGACACTTGAACAATTCAAAGAACAATTTGGGGATAAACCGAGTGAAAAAAGGCCGGCACGAAGTGACTTGATTGTTCTTGTAGCTCACAATGATGATCCAACAGATCAACTGTTTGTTTTCTTCCCTGATGATCCAAAAATTGGTATTAAAACTATCAAAACATATTGTCAAAGAATGCAGGAAGAAAAAATTCATAGGTAATTATTTGTACCACTTATTCACAAGAATTCTATTTTAGAATTAATTAAATCTTTTGAAGTTTTGCAAATCTTTTAATACAAAGAAATTCCAATGTAACAGTGTATCAAATATAAAACTGTATAATAACAATTTCAAGTTTATTAAAAAATCATAATTATTATGATTTATATAAATAATATAATTAATAAAGTTTATAGTATCCAAAAATCTGTACTTATTTTTATATGATTCTAATATAAAATATCTTTATAGAGCTATCATTGTAGTGCAGTCTGGCATGACACCATCAGCTAAGCAATCATTAGTTGATATGGCTCCAAAATATATTTTAGAACAATTTTTGGAGTCTGAACTTTTAATCAACATCACAGAACATGAATTAGTACCAGAACACATTGTTTTGACACCAGATGAAAAAGAAGAACTTTTAACTAGATATAAACTCAAAGAGAATCAACTTATGCGTATCCAAGCAAATGATCCAGTCGCGAGATATTTTGGATTAAAAAGAGGTCAAGTTGTAAAAATTATTCGACCATCTGAGACTGCTGGACGTTATATTTCTTACAGACTAGTATGCTAAATTAATGTTAAATATTTTAATATTTATATCATTTAGTTTTTATATCAAATATATAATTGGGTACAATAACATTTTATTTTCATTTTAATCAATAAATTTTGTACATAAAATTAACTTCAGAATAGTCAGTGTTCCTTTCTAAAATATATTATACTATAATAACTTAAAAGAATTTATTTTAAATTATCATACTATTGCTGTAACTTTGTATAAAGATAATTACTAAAACTTCCTTTTTGAAAATTTAAAATAACATTTATCCAATTATAAATTCTTTGCATAATTAGAAAACTAATTTATATTTCATGATTTACAAGTGTAATTAATTAGCACATTTAGAGGTAAATACAAAATAATTCATTTTCAAAAACCTTTTACAAAAATGATCACTTTAATAGTTAAGTGAAATATTTTTTATGATTTTCTGACTATTTTCAAATTTATGTTAAACTGTTAGCTTTACCAATTATATTCAATTAAATTAATTTTAATTAATAAAAAAGGAAAATTTTTTACTTTTATAATTAATTTCTTTTTACATTGTACAAAAGATTAAAACATAGTAAGTAAAATTATCTTTTTTAAAAAAAGATTAGAAAATCATAAAAAATTAATATTTAATATGAAATTCTTTTATAGTAAATAGCTTCATCATTGTAAAAATTAAAACAATAAAACGGAATGTGTAAATAGTATATGTCTTTCATAAAATTTTATGTAAAAAAACATTTGTTATTTAAAATTTAGATAATTAAAAAAAATGAACAAATTATGCTTCGAAATAACACTTTATTCTATGATCATCATATTCATAGTACATAATAAATTTATAGTATTTTACATGAAATCAATAAAATATTTCTATGTGTAAATATCTAATCATTTTCAGAAATTATAAAATTGACATATATAGACAACTACATGAGTACATTTTATTTTACTGTACATTTTGGTCCGAGAATTTTTCCGAGTTTACATCTCAATTCCAGTAAAATTGAAATAATTTATTTCTTCATTAATAACATTTTTTTGCTATGATTTCATTGTTAATTTTCTAACATTATATTAGAGACAAATAAAATGAATAAATAAATTTTAATTTAAGCTGAATGTGTTCTTTAAAATTATTTCATGCGTGACAAGTTGAAGCTGTTTCTAAGCACTTAATGCAAACATTTAACTACAGGTCATAGTATGTTTACTAAAACAACTCGATTCCTCTTTTATTGCCTATCTTTCTGAAAAAAGTTGTATTAATATTATATAAATTAAGTAATTATAGTTCGGTCATATGTGATGGCTTAATTTTATATTTAAAACTTAAACTTACAATATTCCTATTTTATATTTTAATTCTAAGGAAAAATATATATAAATATAAAAAAATTGAATGATTTAAATTAATAAGTTTAATTTCTTTATCAATTCTACTTATTTTCTTTCATTTCACTTTTAAATATTTCTTGACAAGACTAATGCATTTAAGAGAATTAAAAAACCCTCTCTGATCTTTTTTTCACTATTCACTTTCATTTTTAAAATACAAATTTTAGAAGCACCATAGAATGAACACATTGCATTGCATAGGATAGAATTTTTAAGTTTACTCAAGCTTTAGTTAAAAATAAAACTTATTTCCTTGAGTAATTTTATTTATTTATTTTTTTTTTTTTTTGCATTGAACTCAAAAGAGCATTTGGCAGGAACTGTTGTTTATGCGTTGCAAATATTGTTCGTTAAAAACAAAATCAATGTTTTTTTTTCACTTTCTTTTTTTCTACTTCAGTCAAATGAATCTTAATATCTACATACAAAGTCTTTGTTTCGTTAATTATATTTTTAATATTTTACTTTGTTCGAGGGCTTGTATGATGAGAGAAAAAAAGGAAACAAAATATATTCATACGATTAATATAATATATTGGTATTAATAAAATGTAACATAACGCAATAATAATAATTAATAATAGTAATTACATAGTGAGGCTTTGCTTGGAAAAAAAACTATAGCAATATAATTCGGCGCAGTGTAAAGGATAAGAGAAGTTACAAATAAAATGTAGTTGTTGCTAGTACGATGATTGAAAAGTGAAAAATATACATTACGATATCTCGGCATAGGTGTAAAATGTCGAACTGCTGAGAAAGAACCAAAAAATGCCACTTTGTATAAAAGATTCAAAAAAAAAAAGAACCATGTCGTTGCGTAGACAATTTTTGTTATTGTTTCTTACACATTAAAAATTCGTTCACATCTTTTTATTACTCTCATAGCACGTTATTACGAAGAAGAAAAAAAAATATCTTAAATATCTCTATGAACGTTAAATAATTCGTACGATATACTTGAGAAATGATAATGCCAGTATTTGATTTATTCAATCATTCTATTTTATACCGTTGTTATCGATGCATAGAAAATTTATTGCATAAAATAAGTCTTAATTACCTTATTTTATATCCTATTATTGTGTTGTATAAACGATAAGAATAATTGTAAGTACCAAATACTGGGAAAAATTAGTGGAAAAAAAAAATATATAAATGTAGTAGGTACAAGCTACATTATTGAATTGTCATTTGAGATCTAGTACCGTAATATTTCGTTTTTTTTTTATTAATTTTTTTTTTTTTTTTCGCAAGCTCACTTTTCGATTTTAGTCTCAAATTAAAATAAGCATAAATATGCAGAGAAAAAATATAAAAATTTATAATCGAACTCTACCGACAAAATTCATTCAATATACAATTTAATTTAAATTGTTTAATCATCAAAAATATTTATCATAAAACATTGCTTATCGACATAAAAATTTCGCATTGATAAACTTACTTAAACGCTGTAAGCTTCGTATACATTTTATCGGCATTATTCGACTACTAAAATTCTCGCTTTCTCTTTCTCAACTTACACATAGGCAAAATAGATAATCGACGTAAGATAATCGTAAAAGTGCGCTTAATTATTCGTATGCTTTTTCGCCTTAAACTTGCAAGAAGAAATATTTTACAGCGATGCATTTTCTCGTAAGACCTAATATTTATATAGATTTTACATATATAATAATAATAAATGAGCTTGATCGCGGAAAATCTGCATTTTTTATAGGCCAGTGCTAGCCACATATATATAATAATTATTATTTTTCTTAAAAAATACATTCTAGCGTTGCAGCATTAAATCGATTCGATTCCGCACAAAAGCAATATTTTAAAGAGTTTAGTAAACTCTTTTTCATAATAATTTGACAAATTTAATTAGCCAATGAATGTAACATCAACTGTACAATTTGATAAAATATTTTTCTTACAATTTTTCAATACCGACGCATAAAAAATTGTTGCACATAATTTTTTTTTTTTTTTTTTTTTTTTTTTTTTTTTTTTTTTTTTTTTACATTTCAATTAAATGAAATGCAACACAAATATTTTTTATATAAAATTTTTAGTATAAAATAAAACATGATTTAAGGATGTCCTATAGATATAATCGGAGAAAAAGGTACTTAAAATCAAAATTTTTAAATATGTCCGGAATTATTACAACAAATATTTATGTTACCAATGATATTATTAGAAAATAATCTAAACTTTACAATAGAGAAGCATACGATAAATACTTCAATGCGCATACAAAAAAAAGTCATATATTATTTTTATTATTAATGATAAATATAAATATGAGTGGAAGGGAGACTTGTACAGTGGTTTTAGTTTATTAACCCCTTAATGCACACATTAATTTGGAATTTTCTATCAAAAAATGATCAGTTTTTTTTTTTTCATTGATTTGAACGCACTGCACTGAACGCGCGAGTCGTAAACATAAACATTTGAAAAAGAATTTCTACTGTAAACAAAGCTACGATACGTAAATCGAAGCACGCTGTGACATATTCAGTAGATAAACATATCGTGAATAAGTACCCGCGTCGGGAACGAGCATATAGAAATTTGTTTACAACGAAATACGTTCGCTCGATTGTGACACGGGCATATTCAAAATTTGCCGGAAAGGAACGCTCGAGTCAGACACGGGTTAGTGCATTAAGTGGTTAAGAGGAAAAATCTAGATAATTTTTATAAATCAATAGCTTTTTTAAGATATATGTAGAGCATCCTTAATACATTTTATAAAAAAAAAAAAAAAAAAAAAAAAAAAAAACCATATATAACACTTTGTACAAAATACGTATTCAATTTTTATAGCTTCCTAGAATTTTTTTTTTTATTTTTTTTTTTTTTTTTTGCATAATTGTATAAAATTGTGAAAAATCGTTGATTATTAGTATAAAGCTTGTTTTCAAATTACTAAAAAGCTATGAAAATAAGAATTGCAAATATTTTACGTACACTTGTTTCTCTTTAATTAGAATTATAACTCAATGTATATATAATGTTTTTGTACTTTTAAATACTAATCAAAACATTAATACTTAAAATTTATGTCTCTAGATGCAAAGAAAAAAGAACAATCAAATTATACAGTCGATGCCGGTTTCAGTTCGCTATAAGCGGTGTAAATTTCTCGTTTACATTATTGCCAAAATCATACATAATCAATGTTGTGATTTATAGGAGTCTCATTCTCGTAAATCGTGTAAAATATATGCAAGAATTATTTTTTGTGTAACAAGTTTTACAATTCAAAGAAAAAAGAAAATACAATTACTTCGGAGATTCTTATTGAAACTTTTTTTCAGTAATTACAAGCACAAAACAATGAGGACTAAACATGTATAAATAAAATACACTTAATAAGTATTGTTACGATACAAAAAATTAGAAAGTGCTCCTAAGCTCTTGGAAAAAAATGCTACTCGATCAAATCTTCCAAACAACAATCGATTAAAGCACCTTACGAAGACAAAAAAAAATACGTACATCACGAAACCCGAAACTAAATTCGAAATCCAATAATTCCGAGTCGGATCGAGTCTCATATTCTTCGAAGAGTCCCTGTCTGTCCCTTTCCGCTTCGATAAATTGCACTCGGGTCGAACAACGTCACCATTCATTCGCACTCTCGTTCGCTTCGCCCTTACGACCACTTTCTTCCTTCGTTTATTTATTTTATTCTCAGCAAACCGTGAGCGACGAGCCTCCGCTGATACACGAGGTACGACGTCTCGACCACCAGGGGAGGCTGGCGGTCCATTCGATGAGCGCTGTCCAGAGGATACTGTTTATTAATTCCGCGATGAGTATAATCCTGAAGATTGTGGTCGTGGAAGCCGATGGGCCATCCTGAAGCTTTCTCCATACACCGTACGAGGTCTTTAAGAAAATAAAAAATAATTAGTTAATATTACCGTAGTTGAAAATATATAGCTGAAGGCAAGATATTGCCAAAGTATAAATATTTTTATTAAGAAGCAAAGCAAAATTCTTTCTTTTAATTCCACACTCTCTCACCTAGGAGTGATACGGAGTTACGTAGGTGGAAGGAAATAATCCCCGTCTGTTGCCAATTTCCCCGTGCCACCAATGTTGATCCGTGCGATCCGTTACGGTGATAACGTCGCCTCGCCTGAACTCGAGCTCGCCAGGTTCCTGTGGCGTGAAGTCATACAGGGCTTGGACCAAACACTGGAAAAATAAAAATTATTATTATTGTTTTTTTTTTTTTTTTTTTTTTTTTTTTTTTTTTTTTTTTTTTTTTTTTTTTTTTTTAATTATTGAAAGATTATTTTTGAGCATTGAAAATAAAATTTATTGTACATCTTATACATGTATTACGCAAAAGTTTTACTAATTTAATTTTAAAAGTCTTATTAAATTCTATAGATTCATTAGCATAAGGATCAATTATAATTATCAAGTATACGTGTATGCAGATAATTGTTTTTTAATAACTAGGATAATTCTTTATACATAGACATGTAACTTGTTTAAGTCTTATCGGCTTCTTAATTAAAGACAATTTCTATGCATCAACATTAATGAAAATTTTAATTTAAAAAATTAATTTTTATATCAGCCATTGGCAAATAAAAAATAATTAAAGTTTCAAATAGGTATTAAAAAAGTAATATGAAAAGTAATCTTAAAATTTTGAATGAAAAAAAGTTACCGGTTCATAAACCGATTAAATTGTTTATTGAAAATAACAAAAAATAATAACTTCAATATGTAACTTTACAAATAGTTTATATGTAAAGAAACAAATCTTATTCCTATAAAAATTATCAACTCGGTGGAAAATAAGATTTCATGAACTTAACGACGATGACGATTCGCAATTAAGCGATTTCTCGGCCGCGCGCGAAAACTTCGCTCGTACGTACACAAAAGTATAACGCGTGTATGTGTACGTTACGACGACGTTTGGCTCAAGGACGCAGCTATCACTTTCGTAATTGCGCGCGAGTCGAGAGATCGCGCATGGCCTACAGCAATTGCGCGAGATTCTCCGTATTTTTCTCTTTTTATTTTTTTTTATTTATTTTTTTTTTTTTTTACATATTTTTTTTCTTCTTTTCAAAATTTTTAACTTTCGCCTTACGCCTTGCAAAATTTTGCATGTGCGCATATACGAGTCAATAAAGGTTGAAGTTTGTTTTTCTTGAAATTTGCCTTATCGATTTCTGTTAGATGTGAGTTACGGGTGAGATGTAAAATTTAGCGTTCGTAATCGAATGGTCTATATTTATTCGAAAAAAAATTCATGTATAAGAATTTTATCTAATTTGTAGAGATTAAATTCAAGCTTTTAATAGCTTTTTTTTTTACATACTATTAAATAAGATATTTTAACGATGATAGAACAAAAGATATAATATAGACTTTAAGCAATTAAAAAGTTAAATATTTAGATAAAATTGAAGTATAAAATCAAGAATTTAAAAAGATAAACTTGAAGTTCTTGTAACTAACGATGATGAAAATGTTTTATAATAATTAAACCTAACACATTTTCTAGGACCTTGAATTATATTTAACATTCTTTGTCTTGGAGTAATCAACAAATTGTGCTTTTACATCTACTAGCTCATAAAAGAGTATTATTTAGTTTTGGAAACATTTTTTCAAGTAAAAGGTTTTACAACTTTTTACAAAATTATTTGCCAAATTCATTTAGAATCATGACGATTTAAAGCCCAAATGCAGAAACAAATAATTTCGTAAAAAAATTACATTTTGGCATGCGATTAATTTCTTTCTTTTCTTTAAAAAAAAAAAAAAAAAAAAAAAAAAACAAAAATTTTAAGCTCGCTGTTAATATATTCGAAAAAGAAAAACGCATTGTATAAATGCATACCTCTTCGGGTACCATATCGCGCAGTTTGACGTCCTGCGAGCGCGAGACCGAAGCCGTGCGGTGATACTCGACAAGTTCGTTGAGACTGCTAAACTTAACGACCCAAAGGAAGAACTTGCCTTGGGCGTCTCGCAAGACTTTGAAATGCTGCACGCCGTCCGAACATCTGCAAAACAAAAAAATATCGATTAATTTCCGTGTTTTTGTTCTTAAAAAAAAAAATAAATAAATAATAAATAAATAAATAAAGTAAAACTTTAATATTTTTTAAATTCAGAGTTTCTTGGAATTTACGATTGTTTTAAATGTCTCAAAAAAAATTTTTTTTTTTTTTTTTCAAATTAAATAGGAAAATAAATTACATTTTTTTTCGACAAATAATGCAAACTTAAAGGATATATAACAGTTGAACATAATCGTAGTCATGATGTCATTATACTCTTTTATTACACAATAATTTCTGCGCAAATAGCGTCTTTGAAAGAAAAAAAAAAATTTCATAATTGACTTCAAATAGTATTTAAATAATCATAAAATAAAGCAATAAATTTTTAAACAGGTTTAAAATAAATTTCAAGTTTTCTTTTTTAAAAAAAGGCCAGATTCTTTTATTAATTATTCTGCAAATCGTTTAAGAAGTTTCTCATGCAAATCTCTTTTAGTGTGAAAGAAAATTTATAACAAAGTAAATTAACATTTCATTTGAAAAGCGAATAAAACGGTAAAAAAAAAAAAAAAAATAATGAATTTCAAATTAACCGAATGTTTATATTATCGAACAAAACTTCTTTATATTACGTTCATAAAATACCCTCTTCTTAAAAAAAAAAAAGACAATTCTCTTTCGGAGACGCCAATAAGACAAAAGAAAATCAATGAACTAATTAGCCTGACCTAAATTTTCATTTTATCGAATTTTTTTTATTATATTATTTTCCAATAAAATAATAGGTTGCGCTGTTCTCTTACAATGAGACGAAAAAAAAATACGAGAGCAAAAAAAAGGGGTCATTGATTTATTGAAAAAATGTAAATTCATTCGATTTGAAAAAAAAAAAACAAAAAAAAAACTCCAACGATCTAATAATCATTTACAAATCCGAACGAAAAACTGTAAAGTAGCTTTAAAAAAGAAAGAAAAAAAAAAATCGAGCATCGATAGATACGATTTACTTACTTAACGGATAAGGAAAAGTCGCCGGGTGAACTTTCGCTAATCCTAATGAGGAAGGCGCCTTCGTGTTTGTTCATTAGTAGCCTTTCGGCGTCCGCTCTAGTTATCCTTCCATAATACCAGCTGAATAAAGGGGGATGAAAATAAATGAGATTAATGAAAATTATACTTTATACTTTTATGCATTTAAAATAAAAGCAGCCTTTTGCGTAGCAGCGGCAGATTTTTATATTTTTTAAGCTACTGAATATGCAGATCTGATAGTTTATACCAAATAGAATAATCTAAACTTTAAATTATTTACATAAATTTATTTTATGTACATTGACAAAAAGAAAAAAAAGAAAGAAAAAATTTCGTATCGAATATGATCACTTACTCGTGATTCTTCATCTCTATGTAATTGCTGGGTATGAGACCTTCTCGAGAATCGAGTTCTGCTCTGTACCAGTTCATGTCGTCCTCCATGTTGAGGATCTGCAATAAAAAAAAAAAATAAAAAAAGGAGCATTTTTCATCAACGTAAGCCCTGCAATTATACGGTTGATAACTTCAAACGTGCAAAATATGACATTAAAAAATTTAACGTATAAAAAAAAAAAAATTATAATAAAATACGTCAATTTTATCGTTCAATATTTTATTTTCGAGTTTAAATTGCATCAATTTTTTAATTCAAAATTAATTTTATTTTGAATTTATGTTTGTATATCGTTTTATTTATACACGGTATATTTTCTTGTAAATTTATAGTTAACACGTACACATAGATGAATAAAGGCTATAATTTCCCTGAAAATTATTTGCATAAACCTTGTCGCAAACTGTATACTTTTAAAAAAACAAAAGAAATCCATGTGTGAATAAATTTTACTTAATGCTTGAAATTACACAATTTCATTTACATTCGTAATCGAACAAATGTTGTTGTTGTTGTTATTAGCATAAACTAAAAAAATTGATATTTGATAACATTAACGCATCCAAAATGAGCTAAGCAATGGGTTGTACATTTACAGAAGAAAACTCTCTTAACGAATTTGTTAAATGTATAATTAAGACCAACTCACTCGTTTCTTAATTATTCAATGAAAATTATAAAGAAAAGTCTTATATTTTCCAATAAAATTGATTGAGTATAAATAAACGGTTGTTTCAACAAGTGTTACATAAGTACGTTATTTATTTGTATCCAAATATGTACTTTGAAAAAATATTTTTACTCGATCTATTTTAAAAAGCTGGAAATACTACTTAAACTTATTCAAACAAACGCGCGCGTTTAGAAAACAAACCCTAAAAGAAACATCCAAGACACGCAACTCCTTATCAAAACTCTAAGATATAGAAAGAAGAAGAAAAAAAAAGTGAAAAAAAAAACGAAACATTTCAAGTGCACGCTATGAGAGCGAGAGAAAAAAAAGAAACACAATGACGTTCGATGAATCGTCACGCTCGAATTCACGCGCTTCTTTCTCTTTATCTCTCTCTCTCTCTCTCTCTCTCTCTCTCTCTCTCTCTCTCTCTCTCTCTCTCTCTCACTCACTCTCTTGATATATGTATATTCGCGTGTCTATATTTACAAAATACACGCGCGAATGAAAAATGCACTCTTGTGTCCGTGACGCTTCTTACATACGCTATCGTTCCGCCTGTCAAAGCTTACGCCGTCCTCGATATGTATAACGCGTTGTGTATGTTTTTTTTTTCTTTTTTTTTTTTTATTAACTGTCGGCCTTCGTATTTTGGTAAGGAGATAATGGTAGAAAACAATGTATAAGAATGTCAGCGATAGATTTTAATTTTGATTATTACATCGTTGGGTATTTGTAAATAGTGTGTTAATAAAATGTTGAATCGATGAAAACCAAAGCAATAAAAAAATATTAACGTTGAGAAGGAAAAGAATCGAAAATTCGAAAGGTTTTGTGTTAAAAGTGAAGAAAATTGTTACATCGAATCTTGTTTATTTTAAAATAATTTTACCCATATGTTAGAGACTAATATCGGTTAATTTATTTGCATGATTATCGAGTTACAACCTATGCTTCATTTATATTTGTTATCATAAATTTATAGTACACCCGTGAGACAATCTAGTGAATGAATATCAATATATATATATATATGTGTATGTCATGATCGATGATAAAATATAAACATGCAAAAATTAGACGTATAACATATTTAAAAATATTTATCTTTTCATATTGTTTGTATAATGAATTTTTATTTATTAAAGCATACGAACGGATTTCATTACGTTTAGAAATAAATAAAATTTTAGATAAATTGTTCATATTTCATCATAAAAATTATTAATTATTTACAATTTAACTTTTCACAACTTCTGATACGTAATTTAACGAGCTTTATGAATATTTAAACTCATACAATTACTTTTTACTCTTAAATAATTATTAAATTTATATATTCATACAAGATTTCGTAAATTAAATCAATCGATCAACTCGATTAACTTAAAATGTCTAGACCAAATTCTCAGAATGAACGATTTCAATTAAAATGACAGAAATAAAGAAAAGAAAGTAAATAAATGCAGTCGGACTTGACTCGAAGCATAAGTACACGACACAAAGTGTCAAACTCGAAGAGCCAATTGAAAAAGGAGCGAAGCGCGCGCACTTGGATGCTCGAAAGACACACGTCGATAAAATAGCTAATTCGAGCGCGAACGGTCCTTGTTTCCGTTCGTTAAATGCAGAATATCAATGAAACTCGTAGTCGAACGTTGCGTTTAAAAGCGATTATCGTGTATACACGTATATACATATATACGTACATATATATATACATGTGAGGGTATGTACGCATTCGCGTCATGACTCGAGAAACGCACCTTACGATTTCCCGGGAGGAGAAAGAATGCAGTCGCGATGTACGATGAGGCGCGTTTTATTTTTTTAATTTTATTTTTTCCTTTATTTTTTTTTCAACGCGCTTCTGCTTTGCTTGAATATCAAGCAATAACCGAATAAGTTATTTTTAGAATGACTTAGATTTGCAAATGGAAATGCATATCAAGATGATTGTTTAACGTCGATCTTTTAAAATTGTATGCTTTTGAAATAGCTTACTTCGTGTTTAATTAATTAAACGATGATTAGAATTTTTTATTAAAATGCTTTTGAATGAAATTAATTTATTCGATTTTTATAGATTTTATAATTATTATTAAAATTTTTGAAAAAATTTTAATCTAAACTTTTTGTATCAAATATAAATTTAAAATACATCAATTGATATATGCAGAATTTATTTTTCATTTTTTAATGCTTCTACTAAGTATAAACGATGAAAAGTTTAAAAATATATTCATATGAGATATCCAGTTGCTTATAAATATATTCCTGATAAAATTAGGTTAGAAAAGCTCGAAATACATTTTTCCCGAAGCGTTGAATTACAATACGGCGAACTGAGCTGCGAAAATACATACACTTACACACGGACCCACGCACCTGCGACCGACTACTAGCCGAAAATTTTCACAGCTCTGTGAGTTTCCGAAATATCCCTACGGAGTAATGCGCGTATATATGCGCGAGTATATTAAGCGAGAAACTTTTCGTATATACATAAACATACGCACACCAACCAACTGGCTTAATAAACAGCCTGGAAAATTTATCGGTGTGTAGAGTTAATGTTAAGTACTCTCATTATCGTACGAAATGCGACGATAATAACTTTAGAAAAATTTCATTTTAAGCTGAATTTCGGCAGTGGTATATCAATTGTTTTTAGCGATAATTATTAATGTCCGCTGCGATTAAATTTTTTTGGGTATTTCCGTAATTAGTTAAGCATTGTCCAACGCGTAATTTTCAAAATAAACAAAGTTACATTCCGTTAAACACAACAAAAGTTTTCTAATTATAATTCAGAGTGTGTACGGGAAATTTTAGACAAAGTTTCAGTATTTAACTGCTACTGTTGACATTTCGTGTTAAGGATAACATTTTTTGGAAAAAATAAATAATCTACTTGCACAAAATTTTTGCTTTTAATTCATTAAAATATATTTAATTACTTTGTTATTATACGCAAACTTTATATTTAATTATGTACCGTTTTGTACTTTCATTTACATAGTAAATATTTATAGTATAAAAATTAAAAAATTGCATCGTTTTATAGTAATCTTTAATAAGATTAATTAAATTTAAAATTAAATATTTCCTTTAATACATAAATTTTATTCCCAAGTTTAGTATCTAAAGTACTTAACCTTAAATTTATCATTTTATGTGTTAGTAACGATGATAATTTGTAATTAAAAAAAAAAACTTAACATCATTTCTAACACGAAAAGGAAATAAAAGAAAATGATGCAATTAATAACAATCGTCCAGTAAAATTACGACGTGCATCGTTAAATTTTATATTTGCACGTTTTAACTCCATAATCTTCCGGGAGTCGCGCGTTTCGCATTTCTAGTCTATACTTTTAAAAGCAAACAAATAAAAAAAAAAAGAGGAGGCGGAACACGCGTACTAATTGAACCGAGAGTGTGAGATAGAAAAGGAGAAAGAAAGAAGTAAAAAAGAGAAAGTTTCCATGTTTGAATAAAAATAGGTAAACGCGAACACATATATATATACACACACATGTGCAAAGACCACCACGTGAGAATGACTTGAAATAATGGTTTCGAAAAGGAAAACATGTAAAACTCGGCACGAAACGACGAAAAAGAACGTTATGAGAGAATAGAGAGGAAAAAAATCGAGTTCAATTAAGCTTAATTACAAACGGTGCAAATAAAACGAGAGACGAAGGAAAAATTAATCAAAAGTGCGTATGGGAAATATCCGCGTGTGCGTATGTGTAAAACGAAATTGAATTAGTAAATACATTTGCATCGTTAAATTATCAAAAGAATACTTTTTCCAATACGCATATATATATATATATATATATATATATATATTTTTTTTTTTTTTTTTCAATAAATGACGCATACGAAGAGAAACGAACGAGAAAATATATCGATTATTGATTAAACTGAATGATTTTTATATCGACTAGAAATCAAAGGTTAACAAACGTTGCGTCATGTTCTCGCTTTTTAGATGTTTTTTTGAGAACCGACATGCGTCATCGCGGCTCGATTAGTTACCTGATGGATACCGTTTAGAGAAACCAATTGAAATAGCTTTGAACGCGGCGTAGCTCACACAGAATGCTTAAAATATTTATACAGTTCGAATTTTGATTACCATTTTTTTTTTACGTGATATTAATTTACACTTATGTTGTTTGTGAAAAATCAATATTACCAATAACTTTTTAAAAATGTATAAAATACAATATTTTTGCTAGGATAAGTAATTTTGATTCAATTTTTTACAAAAAAACATTTTTTACAAAACATTTGATTCAATTTTTTACATAAGTAATCTTATTAAAAATTGTACTTCTATTTTATTTGCTTTTTAACAACAATTTGAATAAATATTTTTATTTCAAACATAATTTGTTCAAGTTTTATATTTTTAAACGTTCTGATAGTTTGTAAACAAAAAAACTATAAAAAATATTTGTAAAATTTGCTAAATTTTTTAATATTTCTGACAGAAGGAAACTAACTCCAAAACTATAGACAAGAAAGCTACAGACAATATAATATTCAACCTCACAAAAGAGCAGACTCAACTCGCGGTACAATAAAAATTGTACCAAGAAAACGTTCGCATTATACACACCAAACAAAACATTCAAAAACCATTTGTACGGAAGACAGCATCAGCGGCAACCCTTCCCATCTCTCAAAATCACAAGAAGAAAAACCCTCGGCTTCCAACCTTCTCTTCACCATCTCCCTGTGTTTTTTCCTTCACCTTCCCTTCTTCAAAAAGCATAGAAAAAAAAAAAAAAGACCACTCGGATTGCATCCGCAGTCTCTTCAAAAGAAAAAGAGAGAGAAAGAGAAAAGGCCTCCCCAAAACAAAAGAGGAGATGGCCAAAGAATGGTCGTCGACGACCATGGGGGAAACACATACATAAACGCATATGTATATACGTGTACGCGTTCTCGTGTTCCGAGTCTCTCGCGACTCGCTCTCTCGCACGTATACACAACAAGAGAGTCCAGCCGCACAGCGGCAGAGCGACGACGCAGCAGCGCTTGGAAAGTTCGGGATATCGGGCTGCTGCTGCTGCTGCTGCTCTGTTGAGCGGGGGAGGTGGGGCAGGAGAAGCAGAGAGACACACACAGGGAGGGTCAAGAGACTTCCGAAGAGGAGGAGAGAGAGAGAAACGAGAGGGGACGAGGCGACGAACTCGCAAAAGAGACTCTCCTCCCGCTCTCTCTCTCTCTCTCTCTCTTTCTCTCTTGCAGAGATCAAGAATCTCTCTCTCTCTCACTCTCTCTCACTCTCTCTTTATCTATCTTGCTCTGTGAAACCCACCCTGTTCTCTTCTTTTTTTCTCTTTTCTTTTTCGATTTTTCGAGGTCTCCCTGTCTCTTGTCTCTCTTTGAATTTGGTGATGATGAATACGAACAATGGGAAATTAAAAATGTAAAGATAGATTTTACAGCAGAAGATGATTTTGTCGCGATCACGATTTTTTTGTAATAACAAGATATTATTAAATGAGTTTTATAGCATTCGATGTAATTTTCACTACAAAATTGTTAATCTTTAAAAAATTAAAATTTTTTATTATAATGTACTCAAAATAGTGAATAAAGAACAGAATGAAAAAAGAATCAAGGTGATGGTAGTATTGTTATTGCTATCACGATATTTCGCTCACATTTAAATTACACGATAGGTTCAATGAGCCAAATATGTAACGTAGCGATTGTTCATGCGGAGCGAGTAGTCAGACACATAGATGTGCTATAAAATAAAAAAAAATCGTCTATACGCTTGCACAGACAGTCACGAATCTATAGCAACACCTATTTTAAGAAACAGAAAATAAGAATAGGACAGTACTCAAATAACTCATCCAAAAGTACTCAAATATCGAATGCCTCCGATTCCTTTTTCAGCGCTAAATTGCAAGATAGAATAAGAAAGAACAAGTGCTAAAAAAACTAACCTTCAAAACTTGGCTCCTGCGGAAGCTAAGCTCATCCTCGGCGGTCGCGGTGAAGTCGTGCTTCGCGATCGCCTCCATTCTTCGTCCCTTGTCTTTTCACTCGTCTCGCACTCGCGATGAACTCTATTTATCGTCGATTCTCTCCTTGTTTCGGAATTCCGTCTTCGGGATACACCTTCTTATCAGCGGTTCCGCGAAGTCCGCGGGCTTCTCGATTCTTACCCTCTCCTCTTTTTAAGCTTTTGATATTGTGATGCTTAATAAAACACTGAACTGGCAGAGGAAGATAAAGAAAAAAAAAAAGAACAGTAGTGTAACAGAGAAGAGGTAAAAAAAAAAAAAAAAAACGCAAGCTAGAACGCACTGAGAGACGACGACGACGTCCACCGAGGAGAAGACAGAGCGGTGGTGCCCCCTGTCACGTTCCTTAACCTATAACGAAGAAAAAAACACACTTGTCCCAAGTTGCTATAGTTAACAGATACGTATGCGTTTATTTGTAAAACTTGAACGAATTGTTCGATAAGCTATTTGATTCAGCTAAAAATATATTGCAGAAAAAAAAGATAGATTTTTTGATCAATCGAACGCTGTAGAGCAGAGGAGGTTATGTACGCCTGTATTTTCGTATCGTAGGCGCTCTACGCGAGTCCTCCTTTCTCTAACTATCTGCGAGAGACACGTCAATGCACACACTCTCTCCTTTACACACGCACACTCTCTTCGTTCTTCTTTACCACTGCTTCTTTCTACTTCTCGTTTCTTTCGCGTTTTGTTTAACTTGCTTTTGAAACCGGGTTAGCGAAACCCCGACTGTACTTTCTTCCTAGAGGAAAACAAACAGCTCCAGCTTCGACTTTGTTGCCTGCGTTATATTAAAACGAGATGCAGGTTATTTAGTTATGTCATCAAACGAGATGGTATTTCTCAAATTTTCAGTAATAAATTTGTGAAACAAGGTACAATCGTTTAAACTCGTAGAGTACTTATTTTAAAGGAGAAAAGAGCAGGCACGGTGGACTCGAGAGAGAATATTCTGCGACGGCGGCTCGTTATTTACGCGCACTCGCGACGGTGGCGGCGACAGTCCATCGTCCGTCTTATCAGACGTTACACTCTCGGGCTTTGCTCGCGGAGCGTTCGTTTCTCTCTCGGATTTTCCTCCTACATCCCCACTACCATCGTGTTTTGCCTCTCCTGCTATACAACGCACCCACACAATTATCTAGCTCGAATGAGATGACAGTCGGGGTTACCGTTTGTGACGTTACATCGTTGTATATATACATGTATATATGATATAAAATAGAAAGAGACAAAAGTAAGATTGACCGTCATTCATTTTTACATGCATATAGCGTATCGACTTATGCGCACATTTTCTGCGCCCTTTTTTCTTGTCTCTCTTTCTAAATATACGTTGTATTACCGTCATAAATATGTTTAAAATTTTTTATACTTAGTTTTTCCGTAGCATATCTTATAATTATTAGAAATTAAAGTAAATTTTGTGTTAATGGTTTTTATTATTTTACTATAAATGAAAATAAAAATTGAATAAAAATTAATAAATTACGTTAAAATCCTTAATTGAAAAATATTTTTACGAACATAATTTTATATTTGAAGAAATTTGAAAAAAGCAAATAGTACCGTCGATACTTGTAGGAGCCTCGATCTTATGTATAGGATACTATATTAATGACAGTTTTTGACCGTCATCAAAAACGATGCGTTTTACTGTCAATCAATTTTTCTATAAATTTTATCTCATGAAAATTTAACGGAATAATTTTATACAAAATTATTTGGTAAAAGTACGCGCCATGAATGAAAATTATCGAGAAATTTGCAAGTTTTCCGGACAAATCGCCCGAATATATCGTAAAGTAGATTTGGCTTTCTCAGCAGAAACCTGGCGCATGCGCAGTTTCATTATACAGTAGCTCGAACGCTCGAAGCGAGCTTGTTCATATAGTGGAAGACCTTTTGTATTTAATATGTATGAATTCTTGCTCGATTCTCCGTCCTCGTTTCTCTTTGGCAAAGTTTCACCCGGGCTTCTCTATTCAGCAAACGATATCGACGAGAGTTTTTGTTTATTTTGTTGTACAACAATTGTTTACGAGTATTATTATGTCGTAATGGAGCAGCGAACTATTCTTATATAAATAAACACATATACACGTACTTGTGTATTTGCAACGAAAAAACGTAATTCGTTCGAATAAATTCAAATTTAAATTTACTCATTGTATATTTTTAAATGTAAATATCGCGTTCTTAATTAAGTACTGAAATTTTCTGCGTTTGCAAATATATTGTTTAACTAAATAGACTTTGTAAATAATGTATTGTTTGAAAAATTTCAAATTATGTCGAAATAAATTATCACCAATGATTAAAAAAATAATCGATTGAAAAAGCAATAAAAGTTTCTCGTATCTAATATTTTTTTGTATTTATTTTATTCAATTTTAAATTTTTATCTTACATAATATTATGTATTGATTTTTTTACAACAAAATCGATAATTTTAAAAATCGTAAATTTTCTTTGTATTTCTAAACAAAAAAATAATGATTTAATAACAAACATTTTAATTATTTCAACAAAAAGTTTATAAACGATTCGGCAATATACGCGGGAAAATATATTGCAAAAGCGTGCGTTCTTTGAAAATGATTCATGTAAAATGTTTCTCAATCAAAATAATTAAATACATATGCATTCAGCTTAAAATAATACCAAATAATTATAACACGAAACATTAAGTTCCATTACCCAAGTTAAACACTTCCACTTGAACACTCCTCGTTATCCAACACCCCAGTAAAAATCCAACCCTAAACGTTTCCCGTTATTCATATTTCTCACACTTCCTCCCTCTCGTGCTAAGACAAAACATCGTAAGTAATTTCACCCTCTCTATATGTAAAGCTACACGATCGTGCGCACACATATGTACGCGCGTGTGCGAGAAAAAAGCACGCGTACACAACAAGCGACACGTGCAAGGATGTATAATTGATAGCTAGCGCGCAATATAGTTTGTAAGCGGTTGTATAGCTTCGATAAAATTGTACACCTTACTGAGAGAGAGAGAGAGAGAGAGAGAGAGAGAGAGAGGAAATACTCTCGAGATTATGATATGTGTGTACGTGAGCAATAAGTGCAACATCCCGCGGGTGGTCCTGTTCTTTTTAGATTCACTTTTTTTCTTTCCTCTCTCGTTCTCTCAAAGTTTTTATCGGTATTATGAATCTCGAGAGCGTGAAATCGATTTCCTCGGAAGGAAAGAGGCGTGCGCGTGTGTAGGAAAAACCGTATAGTTTTAAATTGTTAGTTATTTAATAGGATACATATATATATATATAGGCATCGAAGATAACACTTTTTTTACGTTTCTTCTTTTCTTTTTCTTTTTATTTTCGTTTTTGTATTTCACATCGTTTGATAAAAGTTATTTAGTTCACTCGTTTATATTTTTTTTTTCTTTTTAGCTTATCCTATTATATTGGAAATGAATTTTCATAAGAAATACAGATTGGAATTCAAATTTCGAGAATGCGAATTAAACGGTTGTTATATATTTTTTTTTTTTTTTACTTATTTTAGCAGAAATATCGTTTCTTTGAAATGAATTAAATACGTTACGGATACGGCTTTAATGCCGCTGAGTTCAATATACTCTTATGGATTAGATTATTTTTAAATTGATAAAGGTATGAATGTTTATTTTGTTGAAGCGAATATTTGTTTCAGATAAGGTAGATTAATCCACAATTCAGTTTTATTCTCGGAAAATATTATTTGGATTTACATTTTTACATTTAAATATAGAAATGTGCATCTTGATAATAAATTTTATTTCAAGAAATAAAAAAATGTTATTAATCGTTTGAAAAAAATAGGATATAGTATTTAAAAATTGCTATTAAATTATGTATTTATTAAGTTTATCGTGTTACCGGATAAAACTGTCACATATATACAATCGTAAAATATCGCAAAATTTTTGCGCAATTAAACGTAACGCAGTCATCGAATATCTCTGGGAAAGGTGTATATAAAAGCCTGATAACGGGCGCGGTTATTACGAAAAATCATGAAAAAGTCTAACACGGCCGTAATATATACAGTTGTTAATTTTACGGATAAAACACATTGCCGCATACGTAAGTTTACGCGCGTCTTGTGACGAAAAAAATAAATAAATAAAAATAAAAATAAAAATAAAAATAAAAGACGACATCAACAGCTGGTGAAGATGCGGGTGTTGCTTATTTTAAGCGATCGTTTGCAAAAAAAAAAAAAAAAAAAAAAAAACTGCGCGCCAAAATTCGTAAGATTACGTAACTGCTGTACACACTGTATTTGCGCGCTCACTTAATTTAACCGTTGTTTATGTATGAGTGCCATTTGTTTCATTTTTATTGCATGTACGAATATAGCTTATCTTTTTATAAGACCGAATTTCAATTGTTTTTATCGAATAATCGAACGAATTACTATTGTTACGTTTGAATGTTTGTTGAAAACTAAAAGTAATAATATGTTTAATTAAATTTAATAAAAATATTATTTCAAAGAATATTGTATATGCATTTAAAGAGAACAAATTGCAAATGATTTTGTCATTTGAATGAACTTTAATAATTGTTCACTTCCATGTTAAAACGTCGATCAACGAGATAGGTGTACAAAACAACACGAAAAACAAAAGATTTATAAAAACACAATCTTGTGTGTATTGTCGTGAAAAACGAAATCTTCAAATTAAATAGCAAACTCACTACAACTCTCGCGTCATCTTATTTCCTCTGTCCTAGATTAACGAGCTTCCGCTTGCTCATTTCCAATCGACTTGTATATCCCGCTCGTTCACATATTAAGTATCCATGAATAACCCAATTTCAATTAAAAACAAAAGGATTATTCGGAATTCTTGGTTTTTTTTTTTTTTTTTTTTTTTTTTGAACATTGAAATTAATTTAAAAACTGTACTTTTACTTGTTTATTTTATTTTACAAAGAAAATATTATCGGTTAAATAGACCTTGAATTTTTTTATAAAAATTTATTTCAGCTGTAATGAAATCAAGCGCTGAATCAACAAAATCTAAATTTGACGTTATTCATAAATTAACTTGAATTTAAATGTTACATGACATTTAAAAGTATAAATCGTTGCTCGGTAATTAGTTGCTTCAAAACTTGATGTTAGCACGCAAAATGCGTCTCTTAATTATATTATTAAAACATTATTTTTTTTTATTTTAAAACTAAACGAATAAATATAATACATTAATAAGTTTCACCGTGAATTTAAATTTTCATGAAATTATTTTGGTCAATAATGTCGAATATGATTTATAATATGATATCGTAAAAGTAGATATTCATAATTCATGAAAAAATAATGGATGGTATAATTATCATATTTTTTCAGTTTAACTGTTAAACGAATGAAAATTTATCTCGTTCCTTATTATTTATTGATACATAATAGAATTTTGATTTATATTAATGGGAAATTCGGCAAAGTTCGATTTCACTAATAATTCTTTTCGGGTAAAGAAATTACGCGCTGTATGAATAATGAAATTGTTTGGGTTGGGAAATTTGAACTACTGTAAACATAAATTTTAGGTTTGAAAGAATACAAATCACTTATGGTTTATTTTCTGAACCTTACAGAGTTAAAGATTTTTTTTGCATAATATGGAAAATGAAATACAGATTAAGTGGTTGGTAAAGAATGCAAATCTTTTCTTAGAATATGAAAATTTAATCACTTTTCATAGTATAAAAATCGTGGAAAACTTAAGCATCTTTAATAGTAAAAGATTTGTTTTGAAACAATCAGCGTATTTAACAATAAGTGATTATAGAAAATTGTTGTTCTCGGAATTAATCTAATCTAAAATTAGATAACTATATCCAATCGTGTTCGTTAAGGTATATTAGTATACAACCAGATCATTTACTCTATTCTAGATCACAAACGCGTACATATCAAATACACACACACACACACATATAACATAACAACATGAATGGAACATTAAACGCGCATATGTATGCACAAGCATTGTGACAACTGCTTTTATGCTTGCGAATGCGCTGGCGAGTTGATGAAAAAGAAAAAGAAAAAGTAACGAAAAGAAAAAAAAAAAAAAAATTATACGGAGAGAAGGTTTATGCAAGCATTGTAAGTACAGAGAGAATAGAAGGATGCGAGATAACACGCGAGTTAAGAGAGACTATATATTTTATAATGGAAAGAGTAAATAAGCAATCGCGCGAAAAATTATTTGCGTAAGCGAAGCTAAATTTTTACGAAATAATGCGAGTTGAGAAATTTATTTTGCGCGACCTTAAGTCTTGTTATTATATAGGTTTCAAATCATTTTTCGATTTATTTTGGCATGAAATAAATGTGGATTGTAAAAAATGTTTAATGTTTCGAATAATATAAAAGTTTTTGTTGAAAATTTTTTTCAATCAAAACGGTCACATAGTTTATATTACTCTCGTTACATTATATATTTTTTCTAAATTTATCAGCAACTGCATTACATTTATTATCTTTTTTCTCAACGAAAAATCATCTCGCGAAACATTCGAAAAGTATTTCATTCATTTGGTTAAAATGTCTCGTTGTGATAATTACAAAATAAACATTCCTCTCGTTATAAAAGATAACAAAACTAAAAGCAGCTAAACAAAAAAAAAAAAATAAATAAATAAATAAAACCACACGCGAACGAACGATAATCCTTTTTCCTCTCGTGCATTCAAATTCAACGAAAAAAGAGTAAAGTAAACGTAAAAAAACAAAAAAAAAACAAAACAAAAAAAGTTTAAACAAAAAAAAAAAAAAAAAAACGGCAAAGAACGAAACAAACTGCGCTCTCAGAAGCAGAATCGCGATATACACGCGCCAAGTATAATAGTCGTTGTTATATACCGCGACGGTAAACGCGCGCAGAACGTTACACAATCGCGCGCGGATGAATGATTTTATAATTGCCGCGCGCGCTCGTTATCGTACCGCGTACTGTGTGTCTTCTGTCCCTCTCTTTCTCTCTCTCTCTCTCTCTATCTCTCACTCTTTCGTACACATCCACACACGGGATTGTTAATTACGTAAAAAATGAAGTAGAAGCATTGTAGCTACACTTACGTCTACACGCGTACTTTTTCGTAAACTCGTGTCCCACTGTGTAATTCGTATATGTACTCGTCGCGTATTCGTTTCCTTTTTATTTGGTCTTCTTCCTCTTCTTTTTTCCTTCTTTTGTACACCGTGCGCGCGCGTCTTTTTTTTTTTTTTTTTTTTTTTTTTTTTGCCGGATTTATGGGTTGTTCGAAATTACCGTTCGCGCGCATACGTGTGTATTGTAACCTATTGTTCGCTAATCACACGTTATTATCTAATGCGCGCTTATTTTGTCGGCGATTTAATGAGGGGTGTTTAAAAGTTTTTCTCCTTTTTTTTTTTTTCTCGAAATGTTCGACTGTTGTACTACGAGATTTCATTGAGAAATGTTTTACGATTATATTCTATACAAGAATTCTCAACAAATTAAATTTTTTATCAACGGCTTATTTTTTATACAAAAATCAAAATTATTGACATAAATCTTATGTCGAAGGCATATTATTCAGCATCACAGTCAAAATTATTTGTAAGTCGAAGTTTAATGTATCGATAAACTGCGAAATTTTACAAATTATAATTTTAAATTATTTTTTGGTCCAAGGTTGCGACCTTTAGAAAAAAAAATTACAAACTTTTGAATGCACAAATACAAAGAAAATAAACTTGAGTTTTTATATCTCATTTTTCTCAAGTTTATATAAAAGTATCCTTTTCATCAAGAAAAAATTTTCTTTTCACTTTCTTTAACAGACTATGTTTTATGTATATATATATATGTGTTCTGCGAGAATATAGTAAACGCAATCTGGAAGATCTAGATTGCTGCGAGGGATTTCTACGCGAATTTTTTTTTCATCTTTCAGAAGAGAGGAAAACGCAATTTGGTGCTCGTGGACGACGACGTCGATTTACGCGAGCAGTCGGTTGCTTTTTCACATACATCAACAAACACACGCTCACACACACACACACACACACGCTTATAAAAGCTGAAACTTTGTACTGTTCTTTTCAAGCTTTTGCTACACAAAACTTTAAAAGTCTTGAAAGCTCAGCCATTAGATGTTATGTTCTCAATTTTTCTTTTTTTTTGAACGCGAAGTTTTCTTCCTTACCTATGGTTTTTTTTTTCTTTTTTTATCTAAGTGAAGTACGTATTCGTTGATTAATTTAAAGCATGCATAAATTATGAAATAAAATGTTTGTGATTTCTGAACAATATTAGCATCATTTTTAAAAACACATTTTTAAAACGCAAGAATTTATTCGTTCAATTTTTTATTTATGTGTAAGATTATATGTATATATATATATATACGAATTTTTAGATAATAGCTTAAGAAAAATTTTAAAAATCCAGTTTAAAAAGATATTAAAAATTCCGTTATTGATCGATTTAGCCAAAATATAGCATTCGTTTAGCCAAAATAAAGAATTACTGCCAAGAATATACCTTGGAGTTCTAGTGTGCTAAGAGTGGGCGTTTCTTCTCATTAGTGAAAATGTTCATAATTATCCAATATTTTTATTTCTGGTAATAATTTCTAATTTTATATCAATAAGAAGATAAAAGTAGATCTTTCAAAACCGTGCCATCTTAGGAAACTCACCCCAAAGAAATAATTTGAGAATCTCGTAAGTTCTGATAAAACCTGTCAGGCCGAGATATATCTACTGTGGAACACCTTTACCATAAATTTTCATACAATTTTGTATAAATAAATGAAAAAAATAATCAAAATTGAAATAAAACCAACCCAAAATAAATCACAATTTATCGATTGAAAAATTTTTATTTTATAGTACTTATAAACAATTATCGGCAAACATAAAATTTTTTTTATTTCACACATTAAATTTAAAACAATATTTAGAGTGATAAATATTTGTAGGTATTCGTAAAATTTTACCCTTTAAACTCTATTTTAAATTTTTATCATGGTCAATGTATTTTTATTATAATTATAAAATACATTTATTAATATTTCAATGAAAAATGTTGAAATGGCCAGGCTGTGACCTAAAATAATAAAATAAAAAGCAAATCTTATTTGGTGTAAATCAATACCTCGCTTTGATTTCTTTTTTACTTCATTTTTCGAGGTCTTCTGAAATAAATAATTTATTATTCCTTGCTCGTATAATCTATAATAAATCTCTAAAACACGCTTACGCAATGGGAAATCATCTTTAAAAATCAAAACATAATATTTTCGTAAGTAAATATCCGGTGAAATTTTAAGCGTGTAGCTTTTATTAATAAACTTTTGAATGAGAAAGCAATCAGCGGCGCAAGCTACTTTACCATCGTTTAACATTAATTTTGGACAATCATATAAATTATCGATCGAAATTATATTTTTGCGATGTGATTTTTTAAAATATTGTTTTGAATAATCTCGAGCGTAAACTTTATAATTTTGAGCGATTAAATCGCCGATAGATTTTATGCCATCTTGATGTACTGGCGAAGCTGTCAAAAAAGAACTCAATTGACTTTGGAAGTAAAAGCTTAAAATCATGAAAAATATTACAAATAGTAAAAAAATTATCCTTTCTATCAATAAATTTGGACTTTTTAACATTGAAACACCTACGATTGCTCGCAATACGTCGAGCGATGCCTGCAGAAAACTTGTCTTAAGAAAATAAGTCAGGCAAATTGTCGTCGCTACAATGTAACCAAATATTAATAAAAAAATATTAAGAGATATCATATTCTTGAAGTGTTCGACAATTGAAATAGGTTTCTTTCTGCTGGCATAACACATACCCGAGATTAAAAATGTATTAAGTTCGTTTTTCCACAAAATCCGCTGATAATCGACCACAGTATTCATGTCATATTTTCCGTTTAAAACGTCTGCTAAATTTTTATTAGGTATACCGCTTTCATCTATTTTTCCATTGTCGTTAATTATCTGCAAACTAATATTAGCATTTAATTTTTTCCAAATGATTTCCTGTAGTTCCCCAAAGAATCCATCCATTTTTAACAAATTTTTAGAATTTTTATTGTATTGTCCATAAATAACAGTAAGTTTTATTGGATATCTTGATAATGTGCGAGTTTTTTTTAAATTTAAACTATTACAAATTAATGATTTATCTACAGAAAAAAAATATATTGTCAATTATTTTTATTACAAAATTAACATATTTATCGTTAGAATAAAATAAACTGTTACATCATTTTTTGAAAATAAATATGTAACTTTTTTTAAAGGTAATTACCATAACTTGTATATATTGATGTAATTAATTAACAATCTAATTTTTTAAATAAATTAAAATGAAATTACTTTTTTCGTTATATTCCAGTTTAAAAACCGTTAGATGTCTATCAGACTGATTGTAATTATTAAGTCGTATCCAACCATCAGATGCATCAGAATTATAAGGATTAAAAGAATACATATATAATTTTGAGTTTTCATCTTGACATAAAAATATTGCGGATAAAATATTGAATTCCCAAACAAGGCGAAAATAATCAATTGCTTGTTTGCAAGTATCTCGAATCTGTGTACTTTCGATTAGAAAAAGTCCTTCAGAGTTCCACCATATTGAGGCTTTTAATTTACGCAGTTCTGATCTCGTCGAAATTACATTTAATCCATTGATAACAAATTTCCTTATACGAATTGGCTTAAACATTGGTCTATCGGGATCTATTGTGCGTTGTCTTTCATTTATTATCGTGTGATTTTGGAAATCATCAAATTTTTCAATGCCAGTTTGAATTACAATTCTAGACATAATACGACGATCAAATTTATAAAAATTAGAATCATTTCTGTTTCCAATTACAATCAGCGGTTCGCTTTTGTCCCAAAAGCATTCATCGACAATCTTTATCTATGTGAATTGTAAATTAGTTTTCAAGTATAAATATATGATGCAAACTGCAAACTCAAAATGTTAAATTACCCAAAAATTTTTATGATTTCGATGCATTTCCTTAAAGTACAATTTTCCGAGTGACGTGTTAACAATTAAGAGATTTATTAGACTTCGTAAAACAATCTTGATGCCTAATTTCATTGTTAATATAATTTTTTTATAGATAAATTCTTCACATATAAATAATCATTAAGATTTTGTATTTGTCTAAGTTATTAATTAATACAAATTTTCTATAAAATGTGAAATATTTCGATTTGCTTTTTCTCTACCTTAGTGTTTTTTGTTTTTAGATACTTATAATAATTGCGAACTATCTATCGATTACTTTGCTTTTTAAAAAGTTTTAATATTTTATAGTTCAGAAACATGTATGAATATCATAAAAATTAAAGATATTCTTAGTTTGATTGGTAATATATTAAAAAATCATTTCATTTTTAAATATGTAAATGCGAAAAAAGTGTCTCATTTATAATAAAAAAGCGATAAAAATCTGTAATATCAATTATATTTTATCCTTAAGTTATGAGGTTAAAAAGAACAAGTTATAATATTTAAATATTTCTTATCGAAGGTAAAATTTTGTTTAAAGTTTAATTTTATAAAATACTAAAATCACTTGAAAAGAAATTATAACCTATAGGAAACATTTAATATGCGAATCCTGAATCTTGATAAAATTACGTATCAAGTTCGAGTTTTTATAAGCGACAAATAGTTCAAAAGAAGTTATAAAAAGTTTAATAGTTCAATCATTAAAGTCGAGAAAATTTTATGAGAATATTTTGAAAAAATGCCAGTAGTAAAAAATTCTATTTGCGAAGAAAGTCAACCAATCTTTTTTTTATTAATCTAAAAAAAAAAGATAAGAGGAGAATTAACAAATATAATCAAAAATTTTATTTTCAACCAAATTTTTTTTTACAATATTGCCATGATAAAAGTGGGAATATAAATTTAAAATTCTCTTTAAAATTTTTTTAGATATAAAATTCTTTTATATTATATAGTTATTTAAAATATACATATAAACTAAATAATCTTAAAAAAAGTGGAATCTATTTTATACATTCAAATTTTTATTTTTAACGATCTGAGGCAACGTTTTATGATACAAATTGGAAAAACTACACATCGTTATGATAGAAAACCTCCCATTAAATCTTCAAAACACGAAAAGTATCCATACGGCAACCTGGCATATAACGTGCCTTCCGTGTTTCACACTACATCTATCTTTTTCTCCTTTTCTCGCTCGTAGTTTCCGCATCAAATGGAGAAGGATCGGTACATGAGTCACCGAGTAACTGCACGTATGGCAACGTTCGTTGCAGGATTAACGCGAGTAGAAAATCCCAGGCGTAGACAAGAATCTCGACTTTCTCTCTCTCTCTATATCTGTGAGTATATAAATATACACATATACTACTATATTCACATATATGAGCAAACCTTTTTGGAGAAATAATAGATCGACTTTCATTATCATGCGAAAGCCAGATGTATTCTCGTGTGGATCCTTTGACATACACATATGTATGTATATCGTCGAGCGAGAAAATTAAAAATCGACGACTTTTCAGTTCGCTTGTGAAAGAAATCTTTTTTTTACTTGTTTTTCTTGTATTCTTGTTTTACTTTGTTTCTTATTTATAAGTCGCGTGATTTTCGAGTAATTTTTCGGGATGAGGTTTCACGTCGGGGTTTAAAATTTTCGTTCACCAGATTTAATTTAACAGAATTTTATTTCAATTTAAATATTTACGTAGAGACATTTTAATTAACTTTAAAATATAGAAAATTTAATCAAATAAATATTTACGAATAATTTTTAAAAGCAATTTGAAACTTACTTGAAATTTAATTTTTCACTCTGCTATTCACTGAAAATTTTAACCTTTTCATAATCAAAAAAATGTAAAAAAAAAAAGGAAGAAAATGTTTGATTAAAAAAAATTTGTTTTCTTGAAAGCGTTATTAAAAATGAAAATAGCAGCCGTTCTTTTAAAAATCCATCAACTCGGAGAAGCCAAAATGCTCGCATCCGTGCATTTCCATTTTCATATCAGACTTTCGAGGCATGCAATTACAAATACACCGGTTCTCATATGTATATATAATATATATACATATATCGAAGAATACAACGCGCGAAGACTTTATCGCGTGAATTCATCATACGTGTATGTCCGAAATACGTACACCGGTTTAAGTTTGCACGTAAACGTATTATGTGTATATATGTATATATGTATATATGTATATATACATGTATAAATGTGCGCACGTTAGATCCGCAACAAGGTAATTCCGATAGTGCGACTGACGTCATTTCAACATCGTGACGCAGGACATGTATAATACACGCAACGCTTTTCCCAGAGATAAAACTTGTAGTGTTTTCAAATATATATATATATATATATATATATATATATATATATATATATATATATATATATATACGCGCGTTGTCTTTCACTTTTGAGAAAGGGCCAATAATAGTTTTTGAAATGCGGATTCGATTTCAAAAATTGAGAATTAAGAAAAATCGTTGGAAAATTTTCCGATGAGCTGAAAACGTTTCACTTATCGATGTTTTCAAGAAGCAGATTATAGAATTGAAAGAGCGACTTTCAATAGGATTACTAAACCTTTCAATTATTATACTTATATACAATTATTATATTTCTATTAAAAAAATATTAAATCTTTCTTTGAAACACAATAAAAACATTTATAACATAAATTGTGGATGCGATGGATCGTAAAATGATAAGAATATAGAGCCCTTTTATGAATACGAAAGATATAGATGTGACATTTTTATTATTTGTGACTAAACTTCCTCATCTTACGTGCTTTAGACAAGATAAAGTGTAGATCTAAGGTTTCAACATACAATTTACTGTCACATAATTTTATAAAGATATAAAAATTGGAATTAACAAAATAATCCTATTTTCTTTCTTGCATTAATTTTAAAAGATATTTTTCTTTTATCAAAATAAAATTATACATGATTGATAATAAATAAAGAAATAATGTTTTTTTTATTAAAGTACAATTTTATCATATAATACATTTAAAAATTCATTAAAAAAAACTTCAAACATAAAAAATGTATTTATTAGGCTAGATATGCGAGTTAACAATTCTAAACTTTAACAATTCTTTAACAATAACCGCATCAGAACAATACGTTCTAATATACATGTTTGCCAATTTCTTTGTTCTCATTTTCAAAAAAATCGAACGCGGCGCCACCATCGTTAACATTGTTTACTATACGTAACGAATTAGCGAGATCTGTCGGTATTGTCATTTCGTTGGATGTCGATCAAGCCGATGCTGCCGCCAAACACCTTAAACCGTAACCACAAATTGAGCAATAATTGTATTTCGGTCGGTAAATCAGGAGACGATAACGCCGCACTTACGCTCGATGTACGTCCGCAAATTCAAACGTACATCCGCACGAAAACAAAGAGAACGATGGTTATACGGGCGACACAGGGGCTCAGACATTCTAGATACGTGTGTGTATATGTATACAAGCTTTTCTCTCTCTCTCTCTCTCTCTCTCTCCCTCTTTCCTCGTGTTTACACGCGAAGAGGAGAGAGGCACATACATAGAGACACACGCGTTAACGCGAGAAGAGCACATGCACATAAGCGCACATACAGCCGAATGCTCACGGGCGCTGTAACAGGTGTTTGTTTCTCGGTACGGAGCGAGCGGGAAAAGAGAAAGAGAGAGAGAGAGTGAGAGAGGAAGAAAGAGATTCACAGGTGGTGGCACTCTCCGAGATATCCGTCGCTCATACATAGACACGCATACCGTCGTGTACTTGTACACACGGACGTACGTAACACTTATTGAGATAGGTTGCTGCTACTTGCTGCCGCAACGTTCGTTGTACTGCAGCGAGGAGAGTATATGTGCGTTCGTGTTGCTCTATCAACGTACGCGTATTTGTGTGTTACATGAATTCATACACGTATCAGAAGAGAAGAGCAGGAGATGAAGGAGTTAATCTTCTTCCCTTTTCACGTTTCATCCTTTAACGCTCGTTCGCGCGATTTTCACGTACGCTGACCTTTTGCTTCATTATTATTTTTTCGCGGTTTTTACGAGTTTACGAGATCCTTTTATTTATTATCGTTTTTATACTTTTTTTTACCGAAATGAACCGCTATGACAACGCGATGGCATTACTTGATTTATGTTTTCGAATTGGAAAGGGACGGAATTGTTTTGTTGTTTTCTGGATAGCTCTCCAGCGCTGGCTGCCTTCCTTTTTTTTCTCTCTTTCACGAATTAGAGTAGTTTACTTCGTTTTAAACTTTTGTGCGGATTATGAGAGGCACTTTGGTGTGCGTAAAGTGACGTTTGTTTGCGCTAATATTTACGATGAGATTTTTTGAACTTATGTATATTGAATGCGGAGTAACTCGAAAAAAAGCTTCGTTGATTATTTTTTTTATTTGAAAAAATTATCATCTTTAGTTAACCGCAGCTTGCTGATTCTAAATTATACTCTCGTTAATAAATATAAAAATAAATATTCTTATTTAAAATCACAAACAATCGTTCATTCATTTAGTCATATACAAACATCAAATTCAATTTTTTTCTTTTTTTATCGCCGCGTACAATTAGTTAATAACACAAAAAGGAGAAAAATATTCGATTCTCCATCTCTCTCGCGCGGAAAAAGATATTGAACTCAGCATCGGGACGTCGTGCGGTCGTTTCAAGCTCGTATTATTACCGATTACATAAACAAATTGTGAAGTTCAATAATACGCGCGACATAGCCGCAAGCCGTCGCTTATGCTCGATACACACACTCATACTTATACGTATACACACGGTCCCTCTTCAATTAGCTTCCAAAAATAGCAACTCGAGCGCACGATAATATAATACATACCGAGGCAAAAATAGCATTTCGTTTATCGTTTAAATGTATATACGCATATATGTATATATGGAGAGACGTATCGCGTCGTGGACGATTGCAGATATGTAGATGTACAAAACGTCGTCGACTGTTTTCGCGCTAGCGTATGTGCGCGACTCGCGTTCATAGCATTATCGTTATTATTATTATTATCATTATTATTATTATTATGTTTCGCATCGGTCAACACATGGCCGCATGTATTATGTAATAGTACTGTAGGTACTTCGACCTTTTGCTTTCTATAAGATCATTTTACGTATTAATGGAATTGAGAGAAAAAGCATTTATCTTTCTTTCTCTCTCTCTCTCGCGGGATCGATTTGTGTAAGGCTTTGCGGCTTTTTTTCTTCTTATGTATCTCTATATAGAGGAAAATAAATAGTTGTAATTTCCTTCGATACGAGCGTAAGCTCTACACGCGATGAAGCTCGTATAGTTTCAACTTGCAATATTAATGCAGCTGTTATAATAGCAACTTCATCTCTTGGGTATAGTTCAAGATTTTTTTTTTTTTTTTTTTTCATATCATTGACGCGGATTGTAAAGATATTATAAATATTATATTCTACAATATAGTTGAAATATTTGATTTTAAAAATTTAATTATTTGAGCACTTAATAATATATGTGAAAACGTTTGAATTATTAAAAGTCTAATGATATGAAGGTAAAATTGAATTAATATAGGGTTACACGTTTATGTATTATTCAAGCATATGAAATCTCGGTATTATTAAAATAATTAGATTAGATTAATGCAAAATGAAATATTACATTAATTTAATTTTAAAAGACGGTAACAAACCTTATCTACGTAAACACGCCGAATACCACATATAAACACTAATTTTTCAAAACTTGAACAGAATCCTTTTTCATAGCATGAAATAATCAAACAACGAAACATTTTATTAAATTTTGCGGCGCGAAAGATATCCAACGCGAATGTTCGTGCGATGAAAATAAAAAAAAAAAAAAAAAAAGACGAGCAAAAAGAAAAAAAGGAGGGGAGAAAAAAGCGCAACGTTTCTATGCGTCAGAGAAACGATCAAAGTCCCAAACAACAGGTGATAAATGACTCGTCATTGGCGTTTACGAGCCACGACAGTTGTGCAGTTCGAAAACAAGAGAAGAGTGCAAGTGGAAGAGAGAGAGAGAGAGAGAGAGAGAGATGTAAAAGACAAAGCGAACAAAAATTCTTTTTATCTTTTTTTCTCTTTCTACGTTGCCACTTTCAAAGTCATTTTTTATTCTCTGCTTTTTCCTGTAATACGTCAACCCTTTACAAAGAAGCCTGAAAATTTTCGTGGATAGATGTATCCCTCTTTTTAGCGGTGAGAGTTGATGGATTCGGTGTGGGTTTGTTATTGTTTTAAAAAAATTTTTCATTATTTTTCGACTGGTTAAATGTATAAAGTTATTGTAGATTGAAATGCAAATTTGGATAATGCTTTTGAAATGTTATATTTGTTTAAAGTTATGATAAAATATTTGTAATGTATAAGACTTTCATGAAAATACAATATAGAAACTTGCATTGGTCGTACAATATTACGAACTATAAGTATAATAAATTTTGTTGTTGTAGCTTCGAAGCTAAACTTTTTACGCAAATCGCACTTTATGCAAATATAAACAATTATCTTAACATTTTGTGTAGTTCTTTGTTACATAATCTGTATTTTTTTTTTTTTTTTTTTTTTTTTTTTTTTTTTTTTTTTTTTTTTTTTTTTTTTTTTTGTACAGAGTAACTCAATATTGAATATTCTTCAAGGTGTTTCTGCGATAAAATTTCAAAGAGGATAGAGGAAGTTAAAATTACTTTCCTTAATCTAATGTTACAAAAAGAAAAATCTTCTTGAATTTAATTTTAGATATTAAAAAAAAAAAAAAAAAAAAGAAAGAAAGATTTTATTTACATCAGTTTTTGAAATTTTTATAACTTACACCATGAAACATAAACGCTTATCTCGTTCTATTATCTGAATTTCTTATTTCAGCGCGAGTTACTCATCCTAATCTTCTTATCAGTTTTCATATTTAACTCGCAATTCTCTCACCAGTTTTTTTAAAATTTTTAGCAACTTTTTTCCAACCCATTTAGGTAAATTTTTATTTTTTATTTTAAACATCGATTAATAGCAAAAATTTATGCATAATAATCGCGATAACTCTTTCTTTTTTCTTGAATCCAATTAACATAAAAACTCACTTTTCTACTTCTACCAAAACATAATTAAAAATAGAAAGTCGATCTACAAAAACCGGCCTTTTACACATTGAAAAATAAAGAATACAAAAAGTCAAACGATATACATATTACAAGAAGCGTCCGCAGCACACGCACCTCTCGAAAGTCTCGCCAAGGTTGCGCGCACACAAACGCGCGCGCGCACACACACACACACACACACACACACACACACACACACACACACACACACACACACACACACACACACACACACACACACACACACACACACACACACACACACACACACACACACACACACACACACACACACACACACGCGCGCGCGCGGAGACACGGAGACACAAGCATAGTACCGATGATGTAAGAATATAAAAGCCACCATAAAAGTCGCTGCGCGCTCGGCTCATTAGCGCGAAAACCGCAGAGCACGGCGAAGAGGAGAGATAAAGAAGAGCCGAAAGAGAATCTATTCCTTTTTCTCTTTCTCTCTCTCTCTCTCTCTCTCTCTCTCTCACTCTTACGTGTAAGCATCGTACGCATACGATACGCAAGAAGAAAATGCTCCCGGCTCGCGATGTTACACACGCGGCGGCTACGACTGCCGGCGGTCACTTTACCGTACAAAGCTATGCGCGTATACGCTTTAACCCTTTCGGTTACTTACGTTATGAAAAGAAAAAATTTTCGCGCTCGACCGAGCTCCGTATGCATACGCCGAGTTGGTGCTCTTGCGCCGCTGCTGCTACTGCTGCTGCTGTAAGCCGAGAATATTGTAATGCGTTTTGCAAAAACGAATTTGCATGTATATGCTAAACAAGGTTTTTGAATTGACAAGAATAAAGTGGGATTGTATATATTCGATGGTGCAGTTATTAAGATGCCGATGCTACGAATTTCTCATTGACGAAAAAATTATTCTAATCATCTTTTAATTTTGTTTTGATTGCGTCGCAAGATTTACAAAATACAATATTGTGTATTTGTTTGTCTCGTGAAGTAATCGTAGAATTTTTCAAAGCTTATAATTTTATGGGAAATAAATTTTTTTTAATTTCACCTTAATCTTTATAATATATTTATTTTATAGTATTGTACCGTAAACGATTAAAATGTTTTAATTTATCGAGAAAATTAATTTTTGTATTCTTACTAAATTTTAAAACGCAATAAGAATTATTCATGACATTCATATTGTAATGTGAATTCATTCAATAATATTATGAACATATTGATTATTTATTATTTTAGTTCTATTGATATTTATTATTTAATATTAATTTTAGTTCGATTGATCTATTCTAACATATTGATTATTTTTTAGTTCAGTTCTATTTTAGTATTTTTTATTTTATTCAATTATTATTTTTAACTTTCAAAAAAATTTGTTCTTCTTTTAGTTCAGTTGTTAAGTAAAAAAATTTTCGCTTACGAAACTAAAACAATAGACTAACATTAAATTTAAAATAAACAATGTTTAATACTAAGGTTTCCACTTGTAACACTTTACGAAAAATTCACTAAAATAATAAAAAATCGCATCGATTGATAATAAATAAATGAAATTTGTACTGTGTACGGCACAAATCCACAATCAACTGGCTGTAATTGACATTATAATCTTAAAAATAACAATTTCTTATTAAAATAAGTACGACGAGCGCTTCTCTTGCACTTGTTGACCGTGAAATTGAGTACCTCTTCAAGAGGAACGACTTTCAAACGAAGCGGCTGTCTGCGGTCTCGTAAATAATCTTTTTAACTATTCACTGAAAAGTGTTCAAATTGTTTTCTATTTTAAAGTAGTCGTTAAAGGTTTAAAGTTTTGCAGATGGGTAAATTACAATTTTTTATCGATATTATTGTTTCAAATCACTCTTTTATAAACAATTTGAATTTCATTTATTGCAAATATAATAGTATGCTTCAACACCAAAGCTTATAGCATGTTTTAATAATGAAATCGTAACGGTATCGATATAAGCAAAAGTGAAATTTTAAGCTTATTACCGTATTAAATTTAAGCATTCAAATTATTAATAAGGCTGCAGTAATAAAAAAAAAAATGAATATGTAATAACATATTCGTTACAAAATATTCAATCTTAAACATTACGGTGAATGCAGCGAAAAAAAAAAAAAAAAAATTCGCTAAAATTTTCATATACAATTATTAGCATAAAATTTTTAAGCGCACCTATACGTTAAATTCCAAATCAAAAAAAAAAAAAAAAAAAAAAAAATGCAAAACAAAGCGCATCTGTACAATTCCAGTATTACATAAAAAATTCGCCGCTACGATACGTGTGCGAGATACTTGAAAAGCTCTTTTAACTCGGTATACACATACAAGCGATAAGTCGCGACTTTCTCGCGACGCGTGCACAAGCTGTTGCTGCCGGCGCTGCTGCTCCTGAGGTCAAAGAGATAAGACAAACGCGCATGAAAGACCACGACGACGACGACGACGACGACGATGACTACTACGAAGACGATATTTACCGACCGAGGCCAATTTTTCGCGATACGCGTTAACGCGTGAGTCTGTGATGAAATAATTGCGCGATCACTGCGTTACTTGCGCGAATAACGCGTCATGAAATTTTCTCCGTATTCGGTATACATAAGTGTATATGTATGTGAGCGCGAAATCGTTAAGTTTGTAAGTTAAGAATGAACGAGTGTTTTTTTTTTTTTATTTTTTTTTTATTTTGTCTGTTTTTCGTTATGATTCATACTTAAGAATGAAACTTTCTTTCTTTACCTATTTTTTTTTTCTTTTTTTAAAGACAAACTTTTAATTAGATATTTGTATCTAGCTTTTTAAATTTACAAAATATTAACTTTTTTAAGTAAGAGAAATTTTACGTAATTATGTAAAAGTAAAATTACTTTATCGCTTATCACAAACGAAATATTTTTCAATATTATACTAAAATTCAAAAAATTTAAACCAGCGATAGCTATTTCTGAAAGAAAACTAGATTAACTTATCGACTGGCACGGGGGACGAGACATCGCTGTTTAGTATCTACGTACATACGCGTATAAGTATGACGTTTACGCAGCAAAGCCAGACCGTCGAGTAATGGGATCAAAATTTAGCCGCTCATCCTCCCCTCTCCTCCTCCCCCCCCCCCCCTCCCTCAGAACGAACCGGATTTTAGATTTCGAATGACAATTAGCGCTAATGGCCTTTTCGATTTTCGACTTTATGGGTGTGCGTGTGCGCGTATGCGCGCACGAGGATACTATATATCTGTACTATATCGATATGTGACTCGTTGTTTTTGAAAATTGTTATTATTTTTTTGTATTCCCCTGTGATTTTTCTTTCTTTCTTTCTTTTTTTTTTTTTTTTTTTTTTTCATTGAAATTGATAGTATTTTTTCATCATGGAGTAAAATTCAAGAGAAAATTGAATGATAAATTTTCGATGATAAACGTAGGATTTAAATTAATTTCACCATTTAATTATGCAAACTCGATTTATCAAACAATTACGGATATCGAAGTATTTAACAGTAGTAATGATCGTCGGCATTAAAGAAAAGTTTTTTATATTGATTAAATCTGATCTGATAATTCTAATATTAATGTATATAAACAGCGATTATATAAATTTAAATAAACATAATTATTTTCGTACATGTTCTAAGTTAAAAAAAAAAAAAAAAAAAAAAAAAAAAAAAAAAATACGTTCGATGCTCGTTGGATAAAGAGTCAAATAAAATAAAATAAAATACCAGTCGAACGTAAAGTATCAGATATCGTTACAAAAGCGTGTGATCAAATTGTTGATTTTTTTTTTCTTTTATTTTACAAAATATACGACAACGAAAACTACGGTAAATGTTTTTACCCGCGTTCGCTTAAAAAAAATTAAAATTTCCGGGTATGTTTTTTTTTTACATTCTATTTTCTCCGCTATGCGTTTAATTTAGCGTAATTTTGGGGCGTTTTTATTTTCTGTACGTGTCATTGTATAACGAACATAAAAAAATCAATTTTTATATGTACACACATTATTTTATATGTCTGGTTAAATTTTGATGTACATTTTTTTAATAGAATTTTAATTTCATCTCTTTTTTCGTTATTTATTTATTATAATTTATTTATTTATTTATTTTTTTTTTATTCATAATATTTACATTTTTAATTAGTTGAACACTGATTTAAAAAATTTAAATCGCTTTTTTTCTAATCTCCAATGCTGCGTACATTTTTTAAACAAAAAATGTTTATTGTAAAAAGTATTTTTATATCGCGCCTTTTAATAAACGTTAATTGACATTTTACGACTTGTACAAATATTTTTATACATATAAAACGTTATTTTCACGTCTTTATATTAGGCAATATTTGGATATTAAATCAATATTTAAAGCGGTAAATCGAATGATTGATCAAAAATATTAAAGGTACTCGAAAAAAAAATAAATAAATAATTGCCCTGTATAGTGATATAGTTGAAAACAATTGAAAAAAAAAAAAAAATACAGAGAGAGAGAGAGAGAGAGAAAAAAAGAAACAACATTCGTGCCATTTTTCTCATTACATAATTTTTTGTTTTATTTTTTATAAACTCATCGTTTCAACGTAACTCGTCCTTACGATTCTTCATAAAACAATCACCATTTCCCAGGTAAATCGTCAATCGTTCAATTCAATTTAGTTTTATTCCCCCAAAAAAAAAAAAAATAAAAGAAACTCCTTCTATTTCTGTTTATTCTTTTTTTGCCACGCATGCAACGTTTTATCGTCGAAAATTTTATGCATTTATACACTCATGGACACGCATATCTGCGCACACATTTTAAAAAATGCGTTCGTTAAACACAGGCCGCTTTCGCATTATAAAGACGCGCAAAGCAACATTCCCCACACTTGCGCGCGCGCGCGCGTCTGTGTGTGTGTGCGTGTGTGCGTGCGTGTGTGTGTGTGCGCGAGCGTGTGCGTGTGCGTGTGCACACGGTTTTGTGTGTGCGTGTGTGTGTATGTGTGGAGCTCATCGACCGATGTTTTTCCACGTTTCTCTCTCGCTCTTTGTAGCGAGAGAGCCGTGTGCCCCCCGTCGACGAGCAAAACCCGGCTATAGAACGCTTCTATATCGATTCTCGCGTGGGACGCGCGGAATTTTCTCTCTCTTTCTCTCCCGTTTTCGCTCACACCCGCTTTGCTCTCCAGAGCCGAGCGAACGTTCGACGACTGTGTTTTTTCTTTCGTTAGAGTTTGCTGATTTTTTTCTTTTTACTTTTTTTTTTTTTTTTTTATTACTTTTTTTTCGTGCGTAAAAATCATGCGTAAAGTGTTCTTTTTAAATTTTTAAATTTGTGTTTCTATAAGAGGAAATTTTATCTTATTTGTTTTTTATATTGAGCTGAAATTAAAAGTATCGAGAATAATTATTGGTAAACGTTTAAAGATATATTTTAATTTTCTATTTGATAATAATTGACTACCTTTGAAAAAATATTCTTAGGGTAATTAAATTATTCTATAATTTTTTATATTCTTTTTTTTACAAATTTATAATAAATAAAATAATTTAAAAATATATTATATTTTGGTTGTTTACATATAAGTTTTTTATAAAAATTATAAAGTGTAACAATCTTCACATTTTTGTATATACAAACATAATAAAAACATTCTACTATTATATTTCAGCTGTTTGTAATGTTATAAAATTCAAGCATTTAAAATTTCTCGCAATTGAATTTTATAAGTAAAAGTCGGCCTTTAACGTTTAACTTTGATAATTTTTTTTTTTTTTTTTTTTTAATAAAACTGCTTTATGAATTACATAAATGACGTGAGTTTTTATGTACTTCTATAAGTGGATTAACTTAATGGTTTTATGTCCGATAAAATATTTGTCATTCGATTTTACTGTAATTTCACAGTGTGTAATTTTTATAAAGTTTATAAATATAATTTTTCTTTTAAACTGTAATAATGAGCAGATTTTTATTGTAATAATATTTTCATTTCAGTCACTTTCTTTGTGCATTTTATTTTAATTAAATTTTTAATACGTTGAAATCTTCTTTATTATTAACGCGAGTATAATTTTAAAAGCGAATTTCGTTTGACTTATTAATAATCGATAAATAAACCACGATTAGATTTATAAAAAAAAAATCAAACAAAAGTTATTATAATAAATCGGGCGAAATTTATCAACATAAGTCTTCGATAATGAGTAAAATAAAAATTTTAAACGCTGTAAAAAAAAAAAACCCGTAACTTTCATATCCCAAGCTGTTTAAAATAAGAGGTAGCTATAACGCTATCCTAAAGTACTATGAACACTGAAATGCTCGAGATACGAACAAATTGATAAGTCGTAAATTGCACACAAGTAATTTATCGTCGTATGCAAGTCTTTAACCAATTTTCATATTTTTATACCGTAAAAGATCGGAAATTTTTGCATTTAATATTAAATTATATTTTTCACTCTTATACGGTTACGCATTCTCGCACAAGCATCGAGAAAAGCAATCATATAATGTCGGAATTCCGCCTATGGATTATTCAATAAATAGGATTAAACTCGCATACGCGTATAAGCAGTTTGCGGCTAGGATTTTTGAGGATGAATTATTATCGAGAAGTGGGGTAATACTCGGTGAGTTTAATTTACGTCCCGTCTTACACGTAAAATAAAAATAAACGATAATTAGAGAGATTACGAGGTTTTGATGTAAAAGTCGGAAATAAAGCTTAACGTAGCTGCTATTCATTAATAAAATGATATACCCGAATTTGATACGTTTGTATCATTGATAAATAGTAGAAATCTACATTTTTAAAAGCCAAAAGTCTTACGTTATTATATTTATTATGTATTATTTAATTTGATCTTTTCTATTATTCGTTGTCGTTAATAATAAAATATTTCTTTATGAATAATTAAAAATCAATTAAATTTATTTAAATTATAATTACGTTAAAAACATACCTTTCAATTCACGAAATTTTTAATCAATTTAAACGAAGATAAATTAAAAATAAATCTCTATAGCTTGTCAATGAATAAAAAATGTATGAAAATTTTTTAAAAAATTTAATAAACATTAATATTTGAATAATCCAAAATTTTAAATTGAAAAAAAAAAAACAGTGTAAAAACAATTTTATTGTTAATTGTAAGAAAAAAAAAAAAAAAATTTACGACTCGCAATTTTCGTCAACTATGTAAACTAATTAACAACGTGTACAAATAATACCAGTAGCCTCTTTGTGCATATAAGCGTGCTTTCACTCAACAGCGGCGCAACGAGTCTTTTATTTTGTTATTACACCGAGAAAGCCATTAATTGACTATAAATAGCGATAATCGGCCCCGTCTTATTAGTGCACTAATACCCTACACACATAACGGCGGTTACACAGAGCTATGCGTTTACCACTACGAATATATATATATATATATATATATATATATATATATATATATACATCAGATCAGCCGGTTGAGCGGGCAGTCCGCTGAGTTATGTAATTAATTATGCTAATGAGATCGCAACCTCAAAAGATCCAAAGGATTTCGTGACTCTTCGGCAGCTCGAATCGCTTGTTGTGTGTATGCATTATGGGAAATTAATAATACCTATACTTTACGAATTATAAGTAAATGTAACGTCTACTGACATACCCGTCTCGTACATCCATAAAACGAAAGCCCGCATTGCAATTTTAATCTTGATGGTCGTTTAAAAAAAAAAAAAGAAAGAATATAAAAACAAAGATTCGAGCTCTCTGTGAGCGCGGTATACGGCGTGTTATCATCCTCGTTGCTCGTTGGATGCGAGCGTTAAAAAAAAAAAAAAAAAAAAAAAAAAAAAAATATAACCTCAAAAAGTCGATAATCCCGCGAGAGTTGAAACTTTGTGGGCGGATGTGCATCGAACTTTTGTAAAAAAAAAAAAAATATGCGCGTGTGCGTGCGGATATATATATATAAGCACGTGTGATGTAACAAGATTCTAGATTTTTATTTTATGTTATCTTTACGAGTGAATTTGTTAATTTTTGGGTATACGCGGAGATCGGAAAAATATGATTCCGACTCTCTTTGTAGACAATAAACGTGCTGTCTGTATATATACTGTTGTTATTTTTTCACGAAGAAACGCGTGACTGAAAAATGATATCACTGTTCCTTTTTTTTTTTGTTTTTTTTTTTAAATGAAAAGAAAAAAAAATGAAAAATTTTATCTATCCGGATATTTTTTATGGACACTGACAAGTTTCTTTTTTCATATTAATTCAGCCTATTATCTTTTAGATTTCGAAAAATTTAGAAATATTTTTAAATCGATATCGTCAGAATTTCATGTAATTAAAACGGTAGCATGAAGTTACGGTAGCGTTATTTAATCTATTTAGTAATATTTTTTTTCATCCAGAAAATTTAAAGATAAAATGCTAATTTACAAATATAATAATATATTTAAATTAAATTTTTTATAATTTAATAAAGAGATATAAGATATTTTTTATAATTACTTTAAAAAAAAAGGTCAAATGAAAGTAATTTGGAAAAAATATAACACAAATTTAATCGATTTTTCACCATAAGCCTTCAACCAGTAACTTTTTTAAAAATATCTTATCTCAAGCAAATAAGAACGAAAAAATATAAAAGGATAAAATTTTAGTTCTATATCTCGTAACTGACAGATTTTTGTTAAATTATTCTCCATTTGTTAAAAGCATTAAATTTGATTTTGTGTATGCTTTTAAATTTTCTATTAAATTTTTAAAAATATTAATTTTTTCTAAAAAATTTTTGTTATTTAAGAAAAATGTATAAAATATTGAAATAAAAAGTGATAAAGAAACTAAGAATTAATTATAATCGTTATTCGATCCAGTAAAAGTTTTTAAATTTTGCATATTTGCTATGAAAAATTCTTAAAATTTACGGAATGTATATTTTTAAATCCAACCAAGTTATAAAATATATTAAGCATGCAGGGAAGCATACCATTAAAACATTCGAGTATTAATATATATACAGTTTAAAACATTTAGGCGAATAAAATTCGAGCGAGTCGAAACTAAATTTTAAAGCTCGCTAAAAAAAGCATTTTAAATATATTAATCGAAAAGAATGACCATAGTAAAACTTTTTCCATTTCAAAACAATTTTTCATCCCCTCGGATCATACTTTGTTCATAAAATAAAAAATAAAGAAAAAGTATAAATTTCCACAATTTGTAAACATTAAATAATCATTCGCATTATCCGTTACACACATGCACACATTCACGCGCGCGCGCGCGCCGTTCATTCAAAATCGTTATTCCCTTGAAAAAAAAATTAATCCACGAGCGATGCATAAATAATATAAACGGAAAAGAGAGAAGACAGAGGCTCGCGAAAGTTTTTCCGGAGCGTCCGCTCGTCCGCTCGCGTATCCACGCACTCGTACATACAAACACAAACATATATAGACAGACACTTATACACATACACGTAGAAATAAGCGAGTACAGCAGAGGCAGCTACTCTCCCGCGGCAGTTTTCATTTATAGAATATCGATCACGTCCAATAAAGCATACGCGCGCGCGCGACTCGCTTATGTTTCGCTCTCTCTCTCTCTCTCTCTCGTTTTATAACTCGCGCGCGCTGTACACTCGTGAATTTTATCCATACATTGGGAGGTGTTCGTATACGCGCCCGTTATGTACATACATGTGCGTGTGTGACTGTGTATGACCGGTTATAATTAAACGTTGTTACGTATGCGTGTGTGTATATATATATATATATAAAATTGCACCCTCGAGCTGTTATTATATTTTTGATGCTGCCGAACTTTCTTGCTGTCTACCCTCTGTATTTTTTATTATTTGAATATGTATAATTGTCCTTTACTTTTTTTTTTATCACAAGATTTACGTGTCGAGTTGTCGTTGGTAGACTGACAGATTATTTTTATTTATGAAATTTGAAATGTTTATTGAATATAAAAATATAATATACGAAAATTTTCATTTAATTATATTAATTAAATTAGAATTTGCCCATTGAATAACATCAAAAAAAAATGTTTCGCGATTAATATTTTAATTAATACGTTTATAATGTAATTAAATACATAATAAATAGAAAAATGAGAAAAAATAATATAAAATATCTCGTTTATTTAGAAAATTAAAATCAAATTAGTCAATGAGGTAATTAAATTAAATTTTTATATAAACATTTGTTAATATTAATGTATAATATGAAATTGTATAAATATAAAAATAAAAATCTCATGGAAGGATCATAAAAATTCAAAAAGCTTTTCAAAAGCGATTGTTAAACAGGTCAATAGTTCATAAAAAGATTTTGCTCCGAATAACTAAAATAAACAAGAATTTAAATCTATAATAAGGATTAAAAATTGTATTCAAGTGATTCAATTATTCAATATATATATATATATATATATATATACTAAAATAACAAATTTAATACAAAGGTACTTAACATTGACACTAAAAAAAAAAAAAAAAATAAAAAAAAATAAAAATGATTAATCAGTCTCTTTTGAATGAAAATATTTTTAATAAATTTTTATTATTTGCAAAGTAAATTTCATTATCATTCATTGATTCTTGTTATAATTTTAATGTTAATATTGTAAATATAAAATCATATTTAAATGCGACAAATGGATATGCTCTTTATTCAATTCTGACGTTATCTCGCTTACATACAAAATAAGCGAGAATAAAACAGCCGTAAAGTTTTTAAATAAAATTAATATAAATTATTTAAATTCGATCAAATCTCTTTATGCGTCATTTATAAAAATATGAGTAATTTTATTTTTATTAACTTTGAAACTTCATTAAAATATACTCTGGGATAATTTTAGCTTATCGTAAGTTAAATAACAATTATCGAATGATAAATATCAGAGTATCATCGTATGCATTAAAATTATTTATCACAATAATCTTTAGATTGCATTTTCATTCGATATAAATTACAGTACATAATATTTTTAGTAACAATATGCGCCAGATTTTACTTTATTTAATATTTTAATTATTCGATTGATAAAAATAAATTTCCCTGTATCCGCATATTTATTTCCTACATTTTTGCAACGTATACTCGATAAAATTGAAGGAAAACAATAAAAATTTTCTCGACGAAATAGTAATTGTAATCGGGCGCTCGAAAAGCTTGGAGCTTTGCAAATTTGAACGTAAACATTTCGTTAAAATAACCAAAAGTTTGACATTAACGAGAGACTTGGGTTACAATTCTCGGGGCAGGAGTCTCTCGCGTATCGATAAAATAGTTAAACGTTTTGGTTGATTCTATAAACGAATTGTCATTGATTATGTAAAATATGGGTCATTCCGCGATGAAACGATGAAAAATGAACGATTTGAATATCGTCGGTCTATTGTATCCAAATTCTATTCTACCTTTTGTTACGTGCGAAGGAATTTTTTTTTTTTTTTCTATTTTTTGGATAATTGAAAAATTTAGATAAATCGATAAATTTAGAGTTCGTAAAAAGGAAAAAAAATGTTTTTTAATTTATCGGGAATGAAACGATAAGAGATTAATAGTTTGTTCTAGATAGAAGGTAGATTTATATTCGTCAGCTTCAAAAAGGAAATTTAATTTTGGATGTGATGGGATATTATTTTCATGAAGTTGCGAACGAAAAGTTATTTTGCGAAAATATTTTATTTCATATTCTTGTAAATTTGTTATTAAAATGAAAAACGTCGTATCTTTATTATTATAATTTTTAAAAAATTACTTAATTTACCTTCGTTCGTTTCAATTCTAAAGAAATATAACAAAAATATTTCTCACACTTTAATTTTCAAGAAAGTCAGTTGTAAAATTTATATGAATAAGAACATCTACGACTATAAATTCCAAGATACTGAAATATAACGTAGATTGTAATAAGAGATTTAAAAATGCTTCCATAGATTTGATTAATATAAAAATCAATTTGCAAAAATTTTAATTTGTTTAGATATTGCTTACATTTATTTATACAGCAGTACAACTTATTCCTTCTCTAAAATATTATCAAAAAAAGGATATATTTACGTAATAACAACCCAAACGTATAGACATACCCAAAAACTTATCGTAAATTCTTTATCCATCCATAGTTAATCCTTCGATAAGAAAATGAAAAATTAACAAAAAACAAAAAAAAACAAGAAAGAAAGAATATAATAAATAATATATAATATAATAATAAGAAAGAGCGAAACGTATAATTCACACACACGCACACACACACATTAAAAGTAACGCAGTGGAAGTAGAAGGGAGCAAAGGTGTGGGGGTCGGGAGGGCAAAAAAAGGGCTAAGAAGCGAAAACCGCTCGCGGACACGTCGCGCTACTCGACCTACATACTCTATATACACTCGGTGCACTTACGTAAAGAGTAACGCGCGCGCGGTTATAACGTATATATATTAGTTATTTATGTACCTTGTGCGAGCCTCGCGTCATTACAGCTTGAGGCAAAATATGTTGTGGATGGATAGTAGGGCCGCAGTCGCGAGCGCAGCGAGCGACTAAGGCGCCTCTATCCATCCACAAAATATGAGCCGAAAGCTTTAATGACGCGAGGTTCACTCATGGTGCTTAAAAAATTTTTCAGCCTTGTAACCCGTACGAAGACTCTTACTTAGTTAACAGAATAATTAATTTTATTTTGTTGCATATCAATTAAATGCAATTTCGAACCCGTACTGACAGTTCGTAAACTACAGATATCGTCTGCTAACGCATGCGCATTTTGTACACACACGCGTACATGTACATGTGTGTCAAAAAGTGACAGACAACATAATGTAAATATAAATATAAATTATGAAATTAAAAAAAATAGTAAATGGATTAATATTTAAAAATAAAATTAATTCTTGAACAATTATTATTTATTAAAAAATATAAATTTCTTGAGTATATTTATTAAATATTTATACAGAATAATATTTTTAACAAAAGTTTTTTTTATAAGATTTGAAGGCTTATTAATAATATTAATACTATTATAATTAATATAAATACTTTCTTATGTTATTTTTATCATAACAATACTATATTTGTTTAACACATTTTTTGTATAATCAATGAATTTTAGTCTCTTATTTAACATGAAAAAACAGTAACTTTTTTAAATATTTTAAATTTAATTTCTTCACACAAAAAACTTTTAAATCATTTATCTAAATCACAAACAAAATTATAAACTAAAAAATTATCACTTTAAAATCACTTATTATTAAATTTTTTAATTTTGCGAGATTATATTAGATTTTGCTTTTTCTATTAGTTTATTTAATTCACGTTTGCATTCTTCATCACTGTCACTATCACTCGTTTTTTTTTTTTATTATTTAATAAATTGTCCATTTTTATTCTTCTTCTCACATATTAAGAACGAATATTACCGACACACGATACACTATACTGAAAGAAAACCAAAGAAAAGCAGAGCCCCGTGGTCGCTTGAATGTACATACTGAGCGAAGGAGAGAGCGAGACAGAGATAGGGTGGTCACGTGGGAGCAATGGTGCGCGCGCTCTTATCGCTATCTCGTTCTCTCTCCTTCGCTCAACATACATAAGTCTTATTACGCGTTTCGAAAATATAAGTTTCGATGAAGACTCACATGCTAGGCTATATGAAGCGACAAATACATAGCAGTGGCGCTGTTAACTTTTTTTTCTCCTGGCACATATACAGCCTAAAAGGACGTATAGAATGTCTATACAGCCTAGAAGGACGTATAGAAAAATGTTAATACGATCGAGAAGGCGCTTGCGCGTATGGAAACCATTTACACGCTGACGATGCTCCGTAGGTAAGAGTCGCCGTACGGGTTAGTAGGCTGAAATAGTTATTTATGTACCTTGTGCGAGCCTCGCGTCATTACAGCTTGAGGCAAAATATGTTGTGGATGGATAGTAGGGCCGCAGTCGCGAGCGCAGCGAGCGACTAAGGCGCCTCTATCCATCCACAAAATATGAGCCGAAAGCTTTAATGACGCGAGGTTCACTCATGGTGCTTAAAAAATTTTTCAGCCTTGTAACCCGTACGAAGACTCTTACTTAGTTAACAGAATAATTAATTTTATTTTGTTGCATATCAATTAAATGCAATTTCGAACCCATACTGACAGTTCGTAAACTACAGATATCGTCTGCTAACGCATGCGCATTTTGTACACACACGCGTACATCTGGATGTAGTGTCAAAAAGTGACAGACAACATAATGTAAATATAAATATAAATTATGAAATTAAAAAAAATAGTAAATGGATTAATATTTAAAAATAAAATTAATTCTTGAACAATTATTATTTATTAAAAAATATAAATTTCTTGAGTATATTTATTAAATATTTATACAGAATAATATTTTTAACAAAAGTTTTTTTTATAAGATTTGAAGGCTTATTAATAATATTAATACTATTATAATTAATATAAATACTTTCTTATGTTATTTTTATCATAACAATACTATATTTGTTTAACACATTTTTTGTATAATCAATGAATTTTAGTCTCTTATTTAACATGAAAAAACAGTAACTTTTTTAAATATTTTAAATTTAATTTCTTCACACAAAAAACTTTTAAATCATTTATCTAAATCACAAACAAAATTATAAACTAAAAAATTATCACTTTAAAATCACTTATTATTAAATTTTTTAATTTTGCGGGATTATATTAGATTTTGCTTTTTCTATTAGTTTATTTAATTCACGTTTGCATTCTTCATCACTGTCACTATCACTCGTTTTTTTTTTTTATTATTTAATAAATTGTCCATTTTTATTCTTCTTCTCACATATTAAGAACGAATATTACCGACACAACGATACACTATACTGAAAGAAAACAAAAGAAAAGCAGAGCCCCGTGGTCGCTTGAATGTACATACTGAGCGAAGGAGAGAGCGAGACAGAGATAGGGTGGTCACGTGGGAGCAATGGTGCGCGCGCTCTTATCGCTATCTCGTTCTCTCTCCTTCGCTCAACATACATAAGTCTTATTACGCGTTTCGAAAATATAAGTTTCGATGAAGACTCACATGCTAGGCTATATGAAGCGACAAATACATAGCAGTGGCGCTGTTAACTTTTTTTTCTCCTGGCACATATACAGCCTAAAAGGACGTATAGAATGTCTATACAGCCTAGAAGGACGTATAGAAAAATGTTAATACGATCGAGAAGGCGCTTGCGCGTATGGAAACCATTTACACGCTGACGATGCTCCGTAGGTAAGAGTCGCCGTACGGGTTAGTAGGCTGAAAATATATATATATATATTAGTTATTTATGTACCTTGTGCGAGCCTCGCGTCATTACAGCTTGAGGCAAAATATGTTGTGGATGGATAGTAGGGCCGCAGTCGCGAGCGCAGCGAGCGACTAAGGCGCCTCTATCCATCCACAAAATATGAGCCGAAAGCTTTAATGACGCGAGGTTCACTCATGGTGCTTAAAAAATTTTTCAGCCTTGTAACCCGTACGAAGACTCTTACTTAGTTAACAGAATAATTAATTTTATTTTGTTGCATATCAATAAAATGCAATTTCGAACCCATACTGACAGTTCGTAAACTACAGATATCGTCTGCTAACGCATGCGCATTTTGTACACACACGCGTACATGCACATGTGTGTCAAAAAGTGACAGACAACATAATGTAAATATAAATATAAATTATGAAATTAAAAAAAATAGTAAATGGATTAATATTTAAAAATAAAATTAATTCTTGAACAATTATTATTTATTAAAAAATATAAATTTCTTGAGTATATTTATTAAATATTTATACAGAATAATATTTTTAACAAAAGTTTTTTTTATAAGATTTGAAGGCTTATTAATAATATTAATACTATTATAATTAATATAAATACTTTCTTATGTTATTTTTATTATAACAATACTATATTTGTTTAACACATTTTTTGTATAATCAATGAATTTTAGTCTCTTATTTAACATGAAAAAACAGTAACTTTTTTAAATATTTTAAATTTAATTTCTTCACACAAAAAACTTTTAAATCATTTATCTAAATCACAAACAAAATTATAAACTAAAAAATTATCACTTTAAAATCACTTATTATTAAATTTTTTAATTTTGCGAGATTATATTAGATTTTGCTTTTTCTATTAGTTTATTTAATTCACGTTTGCATTCTTCATCACTGTCACTATCACTCGTTTTTTTTTTTTATTATTTAATAAATTGTCCATTTTTATTCTTCTTCTCACATATTAAGAACGAATATTACCGACACACGATACACTATACTGAAAGAAAACCAAAGAAAAGCAGAGCCCCGTGGTCGCTTGAATGTACATACTGAGCGAAGGAGAGAGCGAGACAGAGATAGGGTGGTCACGTGGGAGCAATGGTGCGCGCGCTCTTATCGCTATCTCGTTCTCTCTCCTTCGCTCAACATACATAAGTCTTATTACGCGTTTCGAAAATATAAGTTTCGATGAAGACTCACATGCTAGGCTATATGAAGCGACAAATACATAGCAGTGGCGCTGTTAACTTTTTTTTCTCCTGGCACGTATACAGCCTAGATGGACGTATAGAATGACATACAGCCTAGGAGGACGTATAGAAAAATGTTAATACGATCGAGAAGGCGCTTGCGCGTATGGAAACCATTTACACGCTGACGATGCTCCGTAGGTAAGAGTCGCCGTACGGGTTAGTAGGCTGAAAATATATATACTCGCGCGCAACCGATATACGTTCCCTCTCGGCTCCCTCTCTCGGAATTTTTACTTTCTTATGTATACTTATAAGCTCTCGAGTATCTTTTATCGTTGTGTCTTCTTGCGCACCATAGGCATGTCCTGAGAATTATTTTCCATCGATTGATCGATAGCTTTGTGCGTGCATGTATATGTTTTCTTTATTTAATTAAGGAGTTTTTGATCTCATTGTTATATTGCATTATTTTATTGTGCCAAATATTAATTACACAATATTGCCGTGATTTCGGAAGCACGTCGTTGAATTTCATAAAGTAAACGATAATAAATAAAGGATTGCAATATTGTTTAACTTTGAATTAATTTTTTTTTTTTTTATCTTGCGATTGTTTTGGATAATTTTCAAATAAATAAATCCATCATTTTTTTTTCACTTCGTTTAATATTACATTTCGCGTTGTTTATATATATATATATATATATTTTTTTTTTTTTTTAACGAGGTATACAGAGAACTAGAGATCTTGGATAACCTGGTTTACTTGTGTGATGTAACTAAAATTACCTTAAATATATAAAATTAATGATAATATCGAAGTAAGCATTATTGTGAAAGAATTAGATATTGCATTCGTATCGTTAATTTATAATAACGTAAATATTACTTTCGCCGATATTTCGCAACGATTTTTTTTTTCCCTCCGACTTGATTAATATTTTCTTGCTGCATTTGGCGAAAGTAATAGCAATGATAAAAAACTTTTGTTTATCGCGATTTTAAAGTAGAAGTTGATAACTTAATCAATAATCAAGCCGCATATTTCAATGCTTATTATTATTATTATTATTATTATTTTATTTTTTTTTTTTTTACTTTATTGTAAAATGTTATAATTTTCATATCTCGTCATTAAAACTTTATATTCGTAGTTAATTAAAATAAACAGATCAATAATTTTTACATATAATAAGAAAGAAGTTAGCTCTTCAGAAGATCTTATTAAAGCAATTACCTTAGCCATAATAGTTTCCATTACTTTCTACATTCCCCTGTACATTAGTTACAAGGATAACAAATTTGGTTGAAATCAAGACTCGTTGCTATGAATTCTCACAGTTTTCCATGAGTATGTTGTCGAGCTTTGGCTTTTGGAAATAAATTAATCAATCCTAATAAATCGATTAAATAAATAATTATTTTAATAATCGATTTAAAATTGTACAAATTAAAGGATTTTTCAATTGTATTTTTCGTTTTTGAATTTACGTTTTATAAATTAAACGTTTTTTTTCTTTGACATTGAAAAATGCAGTCGTTAACACTGAATAATTTAACGTTTAACGAAAAAAAAAGTTCAACTCGATATTTGATTGAATAACGGGACCTTGAGAAAATTATTAGTAATTAATTCATATAGGAATGAAATTTATATATTCAAATTCAAATGAATTATTGGTATTAATTAATTACAAAGTTGTATAATTAGTAAAGTGGGCAATGCGAGTAAGAGACACAACTACTGCTCGCGGCGTACAGTTGTGCAACATCTTTGCCAATAATATTATTTAATTTACAAGCAAATAGGTTATTACTCCTTTCGAAATACTGCTTTTTTTTTATCAAATATTTTATGAAATATTTAACGCTTTGATAAGAACCGAGAAAATTTATGTCGATTTTTTTTTTTTTTTTTTTTTTTTGTTTATAATTATACGTTGTAAATTATTTCAATTAAAAAATTGTTTTATTTATTGAATTTAAACGTTTTGCATAAATTTAATGCATATCGAGGCATGGTAACTTTTCATAAGCTGAAGTAACAATTTTCTTTCGGAAGTACATACTAATCAGCCTTTTCGAAAACAGCCTCTCATTTAATTTATACAATTACCATCAGCAACACCTCAACTTTCATTAGCTTAATCATTTTTATGAATACCTCCCCGTTCACAAAAAAAAAAAAAAAAAAAACAAAAAAAATACACAACAATCTTCTTATCCTATCTCCATCGACGCTTTACTCGTCTACTATTAATATTACGCTCAATAACGCATACGCGCATACAATACACACAAGTGTAGTATTTTAACGCGCGGCTAACTTTACGTTTACACGCTATATGCATTATGTACATACGCGTATAGCAGCAGCAGCAGCAGCAGCAGCAGTAGCAGTAGCAGGAACACACAGCAACGCGGTAAGCGTAGTTGCGTTCGATTAACGAGCTGCAGTTGCACGAAAGCCTATGAATGGAGCAATAATTAGGTTCACGGCTGTCATCGCCGCGAGTGTTAAAGGCAAGTATTTCATTTTCTTGTGTACGTGTATATATCGCGCGTGTTTTTGCTTTTCGATCGGGGCTTTGAAGGTTAACGATGCACACTCGTTTGTCTTGTAAGTTATTCGCATGCTTTTTTATTAAGCTGTATACGCGTTTGATGTACTCGTTGCGTTTATGTACTTGTAACTGTCGGTTTTTATTATCCATTGTATTTCTAATTGGCTTAACTAAATAGCGTTATTATTTAGTAATTTAATTAATTTTTATTATAATAATAAATTAACGCTGTACAATTATATTTCAAGTTTAAAAGAAGTTCAAATTACCAGTTAGAGTTAGCAAGTGAGAAACGAAATAAATTAATTATTTTTTTTTTTTTTTTTTTTTATATACAACATGCATTCTGTAAAATTTAATATCTTAAGTGGGATTTTTATATCGCTGCGTTTTTTTAACAGCGACCGAAACATACATTATGCGATGAAAAATGGCACTAGTAATTCTCTTTTTATTCGGACATGTAAACTTGAAAATGAATTGTTGCTATTTTAGTAAAATGTGTTGTTGCTTTTTTTTTCAAAATTCATTAATTTAAGTTTTGTGCAAATCGTGTGATGTAGTAGTTTAACGTCAATTTAATAAATAATATTAGATTTAAAAAATTTTTTAAATCTAAATGTTGACATAGTCAAAACAATGGTTGCAGTTTTAAAAATAATCCTTTAGAATATTCAAAAAAAAATTATAATACTTTTTTAAATTATTGTTTTTAATAATAAAATGATTAAGTAATAAAAAGTGTAATAAATCGTCAATGCTTATAAGTGATTAGTTAATTGAAGTAAGTAATTAGAATAATGTTTCATGATTTTACGATATTTCAAATCGTTAATTATAAATGTATTTTTTTTTTTTACTTTCGTGCATTTCTGAATAAAAATGGAGCACGTGATTATATCTCCTTGACGGCATTTTTTAATGCAATATTAAAAATAATATACAAGAATTCTTTATTATAACAATAAATATTGGTAGTAAGAAGAGCGACACTTTTTATTGAAATATTTATTGCGAATTACCGTTATGATGCTCCTTAAACATCAATATTCTATACCGTTTAAAGATACTTAACTTATTTGTATGTATACAAATACAATATATCTAAGGAAGCATTAACCTCTTCCCAACCCTCCATTACTATACTCGCTATCGACCTAAAAAAGCAAACACGCGACAATTAATTATCAATTAATCGCTTGAATCAAACGCACGCGTTCGCTCGTGTACCTACAATCAAAGCGATTAATAATAACAACGAATTCAAGAAAATGCCAACGTCCGCTTGCTATATATATATATATATATATATATAGTGCGAGTTCATGCAACCGTATACGTCGTGCAATTATACGATTATCGCACATTTCAACTCCTCCCCCTCTCTTTGTATGCATATATATGCACATATACATATATGTATATCAGATGGGCATGCGAACGCACGAATACGTAATACGCACACACAGAAAATCGCATAGAGCAAATCGCTCGATCGCGTAATAGGTTAAGGTTCCGACCAAAGAGTGGGAGAGAGGCACCTCGTCGGCAAACGTCAGCTGATCCGTTATCGCCCCGCCTCTCGTCCTTTTGCGAATCCATGCATGCATGTGTGTGTGTGTGTGTGTGTGTATCTATATATATTCATTCCGATTTCCTTCGTGTGTGCATAAGCACGCATACATATGTGTATATTACATATGTACGCGTACCGTTTGTATAATGTATACATATACATATATACACGTGCTCGCGTGCTTACATACCGAAACAGAGATAAGGACATCTTTCTTTCTCCCCCCCCCCCCCTCTCTCTCTCTCTCCTTCTTTTTCACCGAGGGGGTCAAGGTCGCGATACACATACATTATATGCGCATATATATATACATATACGCACGGCACTGGTAGACAGCAGTAGTCCGCCGTCTCTCCTTCTTTCGACATGTGTAATTCAATTAAGATAGCGTTAGTAATTCGCAGAGCTCTCGTTAAATGCGCGCGCGACATTGTATACGAATGACTCACTACGCGTTTACGACTATAAACTTTATTCGACGAATAGAAGCGGGAAGTCCAGCTGACCGAGTGCTCGATATATATATATATATATGTATATAATTGACCGACGTACATTGTTTTTCCGGCTTACTGCATATACTGGTTTTTGCGTGGAATGGGGATTACGTGCTGGAAAAACCAGAGGGAGAGGTACGTTTAAAATAAGAGCGATCGCACATTTTCACATCGTTGAGAATTTTTTATTATTATTATTATTATTATTATTTTTTCGCTGTTTTTTAACACCGAGCGTAAACGTTGAGTGATTATGTTTACGCGAATAAGTTGATTAGCGTTTGGCATTGTACGCAAAAAAAAAAACGTTTACTTAGTAATACCGACGCGCAGGTACACTAAGAATTTGTTTGTTTTTTTTTTTTTTTTTTTCGTTTTTGTATTGTATCAGAAATTATAAAGATAAATGTAAATTTTTATTTATAACTTTGTTGGTTTACGTTTGTTAATAAGAATTATTTTTCATCTTAATTCGCGGCTTCTTTTAATGATGTTTGTTTTCCTTCTTTTTGTATTAAATTTGCATGTGGTAATGATTCTTCAAAGGAAAAAATCATTGCTTAAGCATTTTAAAACCTAATCGACTTGTTTAAAAGTTAATTTTTTTAACGATATATATTTTGAAAAAAAAACACAATCATACTACTTATCAAAAGTATAATAAAATGACGCAACAGATTTTACAGTTCCTACAAATTATTGATTTAAAAAGAATTGAAAGATATTTTTGTATTTGAAAAAATTTATTTTTATGCTTCGCAACAAAATAACAGGAAAGAAAGACGCGAACAAAAAAGCTTCAGAACGGAATAATTAAAAATATACAATTTCTAAATAAAAAACAGTATCTTTAAAATAATAAAAAAACGATTGCAAACAATTCAATTTGCATTGCATTTATTCACTAAACATACAAAGAACTCATTATAGATTACCGTAGCCTTAGTAAAACGATCTCGTTCGATCATTAGCATGCGATCGCAATTAGACATGTTCAAATTAACGTTAAAAGTTGAATCAATGCACGTACATGTATATATGCATATCCGTATACGTACGTCTACATATGCATAATCAGAACGCGTCATCTGCTATCCGCCCGTCCAATTTATGCATAATAATAATAATGCATAATAAAGTGTGTGTATATATACAACGAGAGACAGACAGTCAGGCAGACAGACAAACGAATCCACCTCTCGTTTTTCAATGAAGGAAAGAGAAACGAAGAGAGAGAAAGAGAGAAAGAGAGAGAGAGCAGAGATAGACAAAGATAGAACGAGAAGTTCCCTTCCTCGTGCTGTCTCCTCTCTCTCTCTCTCTTCGTTATTCTCTCTCTCTTCCCAACGTACGCTGATTCATCTCGAGATAGCCGGTGCACAAGTGCACACATGCGCACGTCACACATACAGAGAGAGAGAGAGAGAGAGAGAGAGAGTCTTACACACGTATGTATACGCGTTTAAAGGCGCGCACGTTCAAGCGCCTATACGAAAATGTAAACAAACGGGCGGGATATGTGTATAACGTACATGTGTAACGTCTCTGTATGTGAGTTTAAATGCGCGCGCGCGCGTGTGTGTGTGTGTATATGTATGTATGTATGTATGCTGATCCGTACCGTGGCGCGCACTTCGATGTCAATGATCGCGCGCGCCGGGTTGTGCACGTGTGTCTCGAAGAGCGAGCGTATAAGAGAGAGATAGAGAGAGAGAGAGAGAGAGTGAGAAACAGAGGTATTTATCGTACATGTATGTATATATGTATACACACACAACCGCCCGGCATTTTACTATTACTGCTACTCGCACTGCTACTATACCACCGCGGTTGTATTTACCTCTGTTCTGCTTCCTCAAATTTTACCGTCTCTTTTTATCCCTCTTTCTTTATCTCTAGCTCACGCATTCATTTTTCGTTCATTTTCTTTTGCTTTTGCATACCTATTCTTTCATTGATATATACGTTGCTATATATATATATCTCTTATTTTCATTCTTATTCTCGTGAATTTATGATTCTTTGATGTTACTTGTCTTTTTTTCTCTCTTTTTGTATCTCCGAGATAATGCGTTCGATTCTCTTGGGATGTGCGGTAGGTCAATTCTCTCTCTCTCTCTTTCTCTTTGTTTCTGTTCATATTAAAAGTTAATTCGTCTCGTCCGCTCGTTTTTTCTTTTGCACCTCGTTTCGTATGTTTTTTAATTACTCTTTTGTTTTCTCTTATTTGGAAATTTTTCGTATTTTTTTCTTTATTTTACGGCTCGTACTATTACGTACTCTTTACTGCTGTTTTGGTTCTCGTCCTTCTTTACGAGATTCGTTAAATGCTATTACAATTACAAAATAAAAAAATCTTCAAACGTTAACAAAAAATAATTCTTCGAACGTAATAATAAAATGACGTATTTTTTTTTCATAAAATAGCATTGTAAATAAAAATTTTTAATATAGCGTTGCAGCAAGGATTTCTAAGTTTGCCCGAGTAAAATATTTGGTTTGATTTTTCTTTAAGATTCCGCTGTTTATACACAGTTTTCGCAAAAGTTGTACGTTTTTGAAAGTTGCAAATAGAAATATTCAAAGGGCATACATATTTTATATTTCATTGAGCTTGTATATTCTATATGCATCGTCCAAGATTTAAAATCTGATGGTGTTACTTGTGAAATAAGACAATCTCGGTATTAGTTGGAAAAATTTATATTTGAATATATTCTGTTTTCGTTTTCGAAATGTTGTAACTGTATCTACGAAAGTAAATCAATATGTATATCATTTTGAAAGAGAAAGTAAAATTTAAATAGATGACTATTTTCATTTTACGTAAAAGATGCTATTGACAGCTAAAAATAAAGATTTTTGAAATTAATGCGATATTGACTAAGTAAGGAAAAATATGCACAGTTTATAAAAAGCAGTTATACTAATAATAGAATAATATTACAGCTATAAATGCGTATATGCTTACCTAAATCAGCATTATGTAAATTTTACAAAATTTGAATTTATTAGAAAATCTCAAAATAACTTTGAAACTTAAAACGTTAATTATATTCTTTGAAGCTGCACACGATACGATAAAAAAATTAACTTTAATTAATTTTAATTAATGCACTTGTTAATTAATTAAAATTAAATAAAAGGCGGCCGTACTAAAATTTAAAATTATCACTTATTAATTGTAATTCAAATTTATTATACATTTTTTTTCAACCAAAATTTTCAAATCGTTGCAAATTTCATAGATTTTTGTAAATTTCAATGAATATATTAATAAAACATCGTATAGTTACACATCAGTTCAATAAAATTCAATCCTTAAAAATGTCAAAAAGATGCGTTTTTTTTTTTTTTTTTTTTTTTTTTTTTTTTTTTTTTTTTTTATTAAAACGCAAATACAAACTTCAATTTCAATATAATCGTGTCCATTTAATCTTTGAACAAATTATATCCAAACCGATGCACCTGTGCGTTTATATCGCTCCGCCAAAATCCATCGAATTTCGTGAAATTTAATCCGGCAAACCATCGCACGCTTTTCCATTCCCATGCATAATACATGCACTTTAATGCTATCACCTTCAAAGTCAACGAATATCTTACGGTTTCTAGCTCCCACGTGAACTTACACATTCATTCACCGATTTCTCCTCCGTCCTTCTTCGGCATGCGATAAAAATGCGAACCTCCCACCTCTCCTCTTCTTCCTTTTCTCTCCAATCCACTTCATTCACAAATTCATTCTTGGTCATTTATGCGCAACGCATACGAGTCACTTATGCAGCTCTGTTACCACTGCTGTTACATGCGTGTATAAAACATCTTTTGTCCTTTCTTTCTCTCTTCCTTTCTCATGTGCGCGTGTAGAATGTGTCAGTGAGTGAGCGACCGTACGGCAGTTGTGTTTGTTGTAAGGCACGTGTTCGAGTTAATAGGCTAAAGGGGGGCGGGGGGAAGAAGAAGAATCGTCTTCTGTCTCGTTTTAACTAAATCTCGTATCTTTCTTCCACTATCTTGTTCACCTCATAGCCACGTGGAGAAATGGAAGGTATGTACACTTACACGCGAACGTTTACGTATATACAGACTTGAACTTCTTCGTCTTCTTTCTCTTCTTCACCTTTACCTCGCACATGAACACACATATACATTGACGCGTAGCCTCCTTCCTTCCTTTTTTCTTCTATATTCTTTTCCCTCTGCCTGTTCTTCCAGCGGAAGTAACTCGCCCATATATCTATATGTATGCATTTTATGTATACGTTTTCTCTCTCTCTCTCTCTCTCTCTCTCTCTATCTCTCTCTTTCTCTGTGCGCGCGAGAGCAAGCGAGGGGCAGAGAAAGAGACAGAGAGAGAGATAGAGAGAAAATGTACTACTCAACGGAGATTCGACGACCTGCAGTAGCAGCGGCAGCAGAAGTAGCGAACAGTAACTCGCGAGAAAGCAAGAGAGAGAGAGAGAGTGAGATAAAAAGAGTAAGAGAGATGGATAAGGACAGGCTTATACTTACTACTACGGCGCGTACTCTACTCCACTTTCATTCACAAGCAGGCAGTCAGCGGTGGCGGTAACGGCAGCTTGGCTCTGAAAATAAATCTTCCCCCCTTCTCCTTCTCTCTCCCCCCTTTGGTGTAACCTCCCCGGTTTACGCCCTTTCTCACACTACACGTATACACACACACACACACACACACTTATACTCACAGCTGTTCGGCGTGCGATTCACAATGCATGAATGTCAATCCTCCACCTCCACCTCCTCCTGTTCTCACTCTCACTTTTCGTACTTTTCTCTCTCTCTCTCTCTCTCTCTCTCTCCCTCACTCTTCCTCGCTCTTCCTCTTCATTCGGCGCCCCCTGCGTCGATGGCACGTGGCCTAGTGTAGTAATAGTAGTGGTACTGGTGCTGTTACACTCGCGTTTCGTTCGTGTTGTTGGGACACATCGCGATAGTCGCAAGGATGCATCACGCGCTTCTCTCTCTCTCTGTCTCTCTCTCTCTTTATTTTATCACGTTCAAGCACGCGTTCTCCTACAATCTCCCTTTGCGCGCTTTTGGTTATACGTGCTCTCGCATCTTTTTCTTCTTTTTTATACCGAATGATGAGAAAATTCAACGCGGAAGAAGATGTAAGTGCAAACCGACCATTTGTTAACTTTATTGTGGAAAGAGTGAGAGACTTTGATTTGTTTTGTTCGGTGCACTAATTTATCGTACTTAATTTCGATTTTTGTGGATTTGTTAATTATTGCTGATTAAGTTTACACGAATATCGTTGGGGTTACATCGATCAAATGTGCTCTTGATAAGTTTTTTTGCGTCAAATTTTTTATTATCTTAAATAAAAGTCAGTGGATGAAAAACTGAAAATAAAGCTTTTAAAACTTTATTGTATATTAGATGTTATTAAACGTTATAGATATTCCACAACTATCTTTTTGATTTTATAAACGTATAATTCTTGCACTAACATTTTTATTGTAAAAGTAAACGGTATTTTTATTTAAAAAAATCGTAGTTCTTATCGGAATAATAAATAATATAAACATTATACAATTATAAATACTTGAAAACTTTATTACATTCTATAATAAATTATTGTTTTATTGAACATAAAGCACGCTGTTTCATCAATCTTCAATTTTTTTTTCCGATATAACAAAAAGAAGAATAATGAGACACGAGTAATTAAAAAACCATTGTGACTTTTTAATTTATCTTTTATAAATACATTCTGATGTCGTTTTATTAAATCTACTTCGGCTATTCGTAAAGCAAACGCGACGAAAAGGAAAGCGATAAACAGAAAAAAAATAAAAAAAAAAAAAAAAACTTTCAAGGCGTACACACACGCAGACAACGTAAAATAAAAACTCGAACTTACAAAAGAAAAATTCACATTAAATTCGCGGACTAATTAGTTGTTATTCTTCCAATCTTCTTTCCTCCTCCTCGCATCCTCGTCGCGACATTGTCTTTTGCGTACGCGCCACACTCTATTCACGTACGTACATATATTCTCAAAAAGCGTTGTATGCACAGAGATCTCTTGTGTTGCTCGTCGCGCTCGTTGTTATTTTTTTTTGTTTTTTTTTTGTTGTTTTTTTATCGTTGCGCATTGTACGCGCGCGTCCGACGTCATGTTTTCGTTGAAAAGAAAAAAGCCTTTTTATAAGAGTAGTAGCTGGATGCAATTACGTTGTCGAAAGTAATTTTTTAAAGCCGTACAAAACGCGCGCACGCATTCAGGGCATTTTCGCGTTATTCTTCTCTATTATTGAAAGGTTTTATATACGTATGAAAGTTCATCAATTTGTGTGTTGTAAATTTTTGCACGAAACGAGAGTAGAGTAAATTCGTTGAGAAACTGAAATTTTTTACTTTACGTTAAGCGTTTAAAAATAAATAACGTTTTTTTTTCTGTTTTTAAATAATGAATGAGAATTAAACAATTCGCGTATTGATTTTTTTGATAATATATTTGCGATCATTGCAGCAAATTAATAGTTTATTATTTTACAACGTTTTTAATTTAAAACTGAATGATTTAGCCGACTTAAAACGCATAAAATTAATTTAATATGTGAAAAAAAAATGTGTTAGTAGATACACACAAAACGCGTAAATTAAAGTGGCGTCTTACCAAACTCGGTACAAAACTACTCTATATAAACTATAATAATATAATAAGTATAACTCTATACAACTACTTTGTATTCTATACAAAATATCTACTTATGTATGCAGATGCAAGGGAGGTTTACCTATTCAATATTAATCAAGTATTTATATATTTTTTAACATTTCTGTCAATAATTGATAATTTAATTATGATTTTAATGCTGATCGTCGTGTTTCGAAACGTCGTTCAAGTGTAAATTTTTATAGATGCATAAAAACTGAGATATTCGAAATATTTTTACGTATCGTACCAACTAAATTTTTACATTTTCCTTATCAACAGTTTTATTTTTGCTTCAATTATTTGCAAAAATTTATATAGAGATATACGAGTATTAATAAAACGATTAAATTTCACTTACTTAAATAAAAACGAAATAAAAATATGAAAATTTTTAACGCCATCGATCATAAGCATTCGTCTATTTGCATTTTTATCCAATGTTTCCCTTTTTATTCTCATCGAGAAAGTTTCGTAAATAAACATGCCAGAGAGGAACGACGAGTATTTTTTCTCTTCCGCCGCTAATTCTTACTTCCACCGACAATCTTTTCTCGCTCCCATGTGGATTTGATCCGAGCGATTTTTTTTTTTTTTTTTTTGCAGCCCTTCGTGCGCCTTTGGAAAAACTTTAAGCAAAGTAAATTTTGCGAGGTTTTGAACGAGAAATAATTAATCGAGCATGAAATTGAGGAATCACAAATTTTTTACCGCTGAAAATGTTATGTATGCTTGATAAATGTTTGTTGAAATTACTTTTCTTATTGAAAAGTTATAAGTTTATTTTACCATCAATTTGAATTAATATTAATTTAAATTTTTAAAAAATTTTTTTATTTTAATTTAAATTTTATTAATTTAAATTGAAATTTTTTTTCCATCGACAAAAAACGAATGAAGAACGATATTTATTTACCGAAGCATATTTTTATTAAAATTAATAAAATATTTCACCCTCATTCGTAATATAAAATAAAATCTTTCGATTAATTTTAAAAATAATTTTTAAAGAAAAACTTTTTTGGACATTGCTGAGATATTGAAATTTTTAATGTCCGAAATATTTGTAGCAAATGTCAAAATGAAATATTCATTTAAATTATGAATAATTTTAACATACTTATGAGTATAATAATTGCAATGAGTTTATTATATTTCTATCCAAAAAAAATTTATAACCTTTTTATATTTGAAAAATTATCATAATAATTTATGAGAGATGCGTAAATAATGAAAAATTTCAAATGTTTATTAAAAAGATTAGGCATTGAATTAAAATTTATGATTGCTACTTAACCGATCGATTTTATGTCACACATTTTATACGATAAAATATGTACCATAATTTGATTTTAAAATACTAAATACTACCCCATTCGTTTATTGAATTTATTAAGTAATCTTCGTGAAAAAAAAAATTATATTTTTTTAATTGCATTTTACACGTGTTACAACAAAAATTAATATTCTTTCATTCATTTTCGCGCAAAAGTTTTAGCATTTCATGCGACGTGGTTTATTCGTTATTATAATTTTTATTTTTTAAAAAAAAAATACTAATCAAAATCACTGAAAAATCAATATAATCTTTAAAAACCTTTTCCATACAAAGCGCAATCTTTCAAACTCACAATTCTTCTACAATTCATATATCTGAAAAAGTAAAAAGGTAAGATAAAAAGGAGAAATAAGAAAGGAGAAGATAAAATAAAAAAACGATATCTCTTTCCGGCATACTCTCGGGTAAGCTTCGCGCACGAGCTTACGTCGAACTTTCATATATACACATTCACATGCACACGCGTACGTAAACACATAGACACAACGTTGTCGAGAAAGCTATATACGTTCCGTCGCCGTCGTCGTCGTCGTCGTCGTCGTCGCGGCGCAGTCGAGATATCGATCTCGGGGTGTAGGTAAAGCTCTCTCTCTCTCTCTCTTTCAGTTCGTCCCTCTCTGAATATAACGAAAGCGGCCCGCTCTGGTGCCGTCGCCAAGCTTCTCCTTCTCCTCCTCCTCTCTTCGTTCGTTCGTTCGCTCCTCGCTCGTCGATTCCCTATACACGTCGAGAGAGCGCGCAAGCTCAAGTCTCTCTCGCGGGTGGGCAATATTGCAAATGAAATTTTCGTGCGGGAAATTGAAAAAAAAAAAAGAAAAGGAGAAAGAAGTAGAAGTAGAAATAAAATTTAAGGGAGGACAAAAAGAAAGAAAGAGAGAGAGAGAGAGAGAGAGAGCGGAGATAAAAGCGTTGTTTACTGCATGTATATACGAGGATAAGTACGTTTATTCAATTTGTTTTTTTCTTTATACGCTCGTGTTCACTTTTTGAAAAATTTTTATTTTTCTTTGTGGAATATTACGTACGACTAATTACGTTCGTGAAATTTAAAAATTAATATTCAATTAAAATTTAACTAACTATGAAAGGATGTTTAGAATGAGAATCATTTGAAAAGAATAAAAAATGATTTATAAAAAATGAATTTAATTTGAGCAATTTCAAAAAAAATTTTTTTATTTTTATCGAATCATGAATTATATTTTCACAGATTTTTTTTATATTTCCATATATTTCTACTTGATAAATTATATATTTAAACTTACGATTTGTCGATTTTCTATCTATTTTGTCTAGACTTGAATTTGAATACCCGATGATTTTAGGAAAACTTTTCTAAATTTTGAATATTAAATCATCAAAATTGCATAAAAATATAGATTATTTTTGTCGATATATTCGAACACAAAGTCGTTAAAAATTTATTTTTCTAAAGTCAAAAGGTTTATAAAATCCTAAAAATTTGTATAAAATCGATAAAATTATCAACGAGCGCGGTAACGTGAATAAACATCGATAACTTTTATTCTCCTTTCTAGTTACGTATCACAAATAACATTTAATTTATACCTAGTAATAAAACAAAAAATTCCTTCGCAAAAACTTTGAACGAAAAGCCCAATTAAGAAAACGTATACCGCGATAACCCTCTATATCTTCGCATATAAATAAAATAATTTCGATCCTTCGCGTCTCTCCAATCGATGTATATATACATGTATATATATACACACGCCATATGCGCCATAAATTTTTATTACGATCTCTCGACTATACATAACGCGACGAGTATTCTCGAGGATATTATACCCCGTTTGCGGGAGCCTATAGCGCGGAAGAGAACGAGAAAAGACACGGCGAGAGAAAGAGAGAAAGGAAAGAAAAAAAAAAAAAAAAAAAAAAAAAAAATTACTTCCGGGCTTCCCCTCCGTGTTGTACTTGTTTGCCACCGGTTGTCGTACTGTACTAACGCGCGCCCGCGCGTACTCGCGTGTGTGTGTGTGTGTGTGTGTTTTGTGCACACGCGTTGGTTTGAAACTCTTTAGTTTCTTTGCACGAGATTGCGTCGTTTATTATGGGGGAGTTTAAAAGAAGCGTTGTAGTGCCTGACGCTATGGGAATTTGGAAGCTATCATTTAATAATAAATGTAAGATTTTATTGATTTGCTGTGAAAAAATTATTTTCGATTTTTTTTTTTTTTTTTTTTTTTTTTTTTTTTGTTTTTAATGGAAATCGTTATTTATTTAAAGATAATTTATTCAAACTTTACGTTCAGACGTTACGAATGCGTAAAATATGCTTTTTATTAAAATTATTTGTGCAAATAAATAAATATTACGATAAAAAAGAAGCTGCCATTTTTTTTTACTATTTTATAAGTTTACGATATTTCACTGTAGGATACGACAATAAAATTTATAAACCGAGAAAAGGTAATCCCTTACGTCGATACGTTGAGTCATTGGCCTTTATCGACGTAAAATTGAACTACGCGTAGGCGGTACTTCCGCGTTTCGTTCTTTACAAATCTATCAACCTGTTTGCGTATAAGGATATGTCCAATAAGGAACTTCATTACGTTGCTTGGCCATTATTATTTCTATACGTGTACTAAGTAGTAAGGTAGTAGGTAATCTGTCGAATAAAATTAAAATCTTTAAATCCCGTAACTCGATGAAACTTTTGTTATTTCGCAAATATAAATGAAAAAATCATTATGTATTAAATAATTGAAATGTTAAATTATGAAAAAATAAACTTTTGAATATTCAACCTTTCCCCTTGTATTTTGTTTTACCACATTTCTTTGCGACTTTCAATGTCGCAGCCACGCCGTAACGAGTCCAATCCAATAAACAATAACAGCTCGTTGGGAAGATATAGGCCGCAACGAAACGCCAAGTGGAATAACGATGTAGCAGAGATAAATTCAATTTTGCGGTTACACTCAAGCGCGGTAAACTGTAGTATAGAGAATAAAGGAGGAGAGAGGAAGAGCTGAACGCAAGTGTACGCTTGTCGTTTGCAGGTGTCGAACGTATCATGTATACGCGCATGTAATTACGTCGATGATCGTTAAAAAATCCTGTATAAAAGTATACCTCGTTAATTTTTCTTCGTCGAGTTGCAAAGAATAAACGAAAAATTATCCAATAGCTTTATTTAAACATTGTGCTGTTTTATATTAAACGTCTATGCGAAAAGCAATACACGTGTATCTTATTGAAAATGGGAAAAGCAATCCTTATCAAAGGATGCATCCGAAAATTGAATAATTCCTCGATCAACGGCAAGGCACGTTTCTCGGTTTTCAACAATTAACTAATCCTCCCCCGCGATATATATATATATATATATATATATAATACAACAGCCGTTTTATCAATTCGTCCCACCCGCGCAAATACATATCTACACATACGCGCATACATGCAAACGAATATCCTTACCCGCAACCGTACATCGAATTCCATCCAATTTTGAGAACTTGGTTGAACTTCCATGCTGCAGAAACCGCAGACCTACTTTCTGCGGCTGCAAAACACTCGCTCGTACACTCATACGCGCGCTCACGTCTGTATACACGTACACACGTATGTTTAGCGTATAAACGTTTACGAAATCCGTATAGATACTGACGTCGTATAGCAGCGGAGAGCGAGCGCACTGAACTTTGATTGTTCGTTTCGTTTGGTCGACCGAGCGGTGCTTGCTAAGCGCAAATTCATTTGTCACTTTATAAATCTTTAAACGTAGAAATTTTCATTTATACGTTTTCATCTCTCGAAATATTTCGAAATGTAATGACATTGTTATGTATACTTGTCCTATTGAAGCATCAACGATTAATATTACTTAAAATAATATTCACAACAATATATATTTAAAATTTATCGTTAATTTTGACAAAAATAATACATCTATTATAAAATATATATCTATATACGCTGGCGAATGTCGGCGGAGTATCGTGAATTTTAAGGATTAACGAGCAAATATCTACTTCACCGGTAAACGACCGTCTGAAATTCAGTTTGAAGCCCACTCGTCCAAGCCGTGGTATATATAGCGCTTTAAATGCCAGATAACCTCGCATCAATTTCTTTCTGTCTGTCAACTCCTCGTATATAATATTTGTTTCACATTTGACACCAAATATGTATACGCTAAATAAAATGTTAATCGACAAATGTTAGAAATAAAGCAACATTTATGTTGCTGAGTTTATCCCACGTTTTTTTTTTTTTTTTTTTTTTTTTTTTTTTTTTTTTTTTTCGTGCGACAATTCATTGTTGACGAAATTTTAAAATAATAATACGCGAGTTGAATAAGTATATTTTCTATATTTGAATAGGTTATTTTTTAGTGAACAAAAAAAAAATTTTAAATAAATTAAATTTTAAATACGATTCGTGTAATCTTTATCAAGGACTAATTTACCTACGTTTTATCTATCTCATCCTACTTAATTGTAAGAAGCGGATGTAATTTTAGAAGGAAAACAACTTCATTTGCATTTTGTCTTTACATAGTTTGCATTAACTCTGTATGAAAACTTGGAATGACGAAGACATCGGCATAATTCATTCCAAGTTTCCTATAAAAAATTATCGATATAGACTTTTTGAAAAGTCAATCATAAATATTAAATTTGAAATTTTCTGTAATTGAAGTACACTTCGTTCGAAATATAAGGGGATAGCTTAATTAGCAAACATATTCCGATAATAATGATAATAGAATTAATAACGAATATAATTGTATATGAAATTTTTTTTTTAAACGAACTACTGGTTCCTTGTGCTGTTTGAGTTTTATAAAAAAAAATTTAATTTATGAGAATTAATCGATGATTTTTTTTTTTTTTACGTTAAAAATAACTTTTTGATTATACGGTAATTATTTTATACAACGTATTGTAAACTAATTTCACAGCAAAATTTTCATTAATTATTGTATTAAAAAGGTATTCATGCATTAATTAAATTTACGGTATATACCCTTAATTTTACCGAAAACTCTTTTTATCTAAAATTAATTTACGGATTTTTAACAAGAAGATTTTTCGTATTGATTAAAAATTTAATAAAAAATATATTAAGTAATAATTCTTTATTAAATAATTATTTACGTAATTTATGTAATTTAATATTAAAAATTATTATCTAAAATTTTTTAATTTAACATTATTCTATAAATGTTATTTTAACGTAAGCATAAATCACTTCCGAAATTTTTTTTATTAAAACTCCTTGTACAATATTAAATATCAATAAAATTCTATTTTATGTAAACTACTAAAAAATATTTTCAATTCTTGAACATATTAAAAACTACCTTAATTCATAATAAACATTTTTAATAAACTTTTTGTTACGTAGGCAGCAAAAAAAAATAAAAACCGATTCATCGATTACAATAGTTTTCAGACAATCGCACAATCTCGCATAAATTACTTCGATTGCAAAAAAACTCCAAAAGAGTAATAAAAAAAAAAAAAAAAAAAAAAAAAAAACAGTCTCGCGCCGGTGGCTTTAATATCGCAAAAATCACGTTCGCGATATCGTCCCTATATCGCCAAGCTTAATTAGCGAAAGAATCGTGCGATATGCGCAAGAAAGTGCAGAAACCAACGAGGAGCTATATAAGCAGCTTTTGGCGGAAATGACTTTTAAGGTGCTCGCGCAGCCGGAAGTTACCAGCGGTAATTTTCGGCATATTTGATTGCCGACCAACTGACCCTCGGCGCATCAAATGTACTTGTAATACTCGTCCCTTTTTTTCACAGAAACGACGCGACTGTAATCTAAAAAATTTTTTCGGTTCTTTATTTCTCTTTATATTCTTTTGTGATTTACCACTCGAACAAAATTTATTCTCATGTTTTTTTAAAATAAATAAATTTTCAGGTTTTTTGAATAATTTATTTTTATAAAACTTTGCGATAATAGATTTTTAGTAAATATTTAGATTATTATAGAATCGTTAAATTGAAAAGTTAAATGTTATCATCAATAACTAATTGGATTATGCGTTACTCTAAATAAGAATAAGATAACAAGTGCTGTAAGTCTTCATTATCGAATTACAATTTTTTTTAATAATTAAAAAAAAAAAAAAAAAAAAAAAAAAAACGAATATTGTACGTGCATAATTTAATTCTATTAATTTATTTTAATAAGCTATTTTATGAAATATGTGTGGATGAATATTTTAAAGATGTTTAAAGAATCAGTATGAATAATTTATGAAAAAGAAGTAATTCATGTTTTATCCGTACCGGTTTCTCAATTACATTTTTTTTTTTTTTTTATTGGTTTTGTATACAAGGAAAAGCCAATCAAGTGCATATAATTAAAAAAACGAAATAATCAGAGGTTATGTTTATTTTCTGGATTCTCGATATCATATTTCTCATTGTATATAAAAATCATGCAGTAAATTGACTTTTGTTAGAGATTCCGATATCATTAATTGCTTCATTGAAACTTCACAAGACGTATCACGTAATGATAAAAAAAAAGGTATTAAAAAAATACAAATGATAAGAAAGGAATCTACTTCGATATCCAATATTTCGCTAATAATTCATATTTTTAAAAATCGTTTAACGAACCGAATTTGTATTTTTTAACGTTTCTAAATTATTAATAATTTTCCATTCTCGCTATTTTTAGAAATAAACGTTGTTCTTCAATGTGTTAATATAAAATCAAAGATATTTCAATGACGTTGTTACAACGTTACAAAAGATATTTTGGCCTCATCATTGTCATAAGTGTCGCAACGCATCAGCAATTTTAATCTCATTTACTATTAATGTAACGTTGTAGCAACATTAAACCAACAATATTTACAAAATTTTTTTCATTTCAAATATTAAATAATTTTTTGTAAAACTCGAACTTACTATTCAAAATTGCATCTACTTTATTTTATCTTCAACGTCAGAAACATTATTGTAACAAGAAAACTTGTCGATTTAAAATCTTGTAATCATATTCTTTTTTTAAGTTTAACCAATCATTCATTTTATTCAATGAATATCCAGGTTTTTATTTATTTTTTTTTTTTCTGAAAAACGTCACGATAGTATCATCGAAAGTTCATATCGAATCCGCTTTCATACCCAAAAATTCAACCCACATTTATCACTCTCCCACATCTCCAAAATTCTACTCCTCCCAAAAAGCAAAGAGAAAGAGAAAGAAAAAAAAAATAAAAGAGAGAGAGAGAGAGAGAGTCAGTCACCCTACATAGCAAAAAAAAAAAGTTGACCATCGGGAGCGAAAAAATTCTGCAAAGCCCCAAAAAAAATCCGGTCTCAGTATCTCAACGGCAAACGTCCGATTTCCGCGTTTTCCCCTTCGCTACATCGTCGTAATATCGGGCTGCTCGGCTGGCTCTCTCTCTCTCTCGGGCTCTCGCTTATACAGCGAGGGACTCTCCGGCTTCGCGCTCACCGGCTAAATATATCTCTCTCTTATACTCGCTCGCACGTACGTGGGTACACGCTAACGCTCGACACACACACACACACACACACACACACACACACGCGCGCCAACGTACACGTAAAGACGCGCTTATACCAAGGTCAGCAGCGGCCCCGGCGCGCCGCCGCCACCGCCACTGTGCCGTCGTCGCGATAAAAGAGCTCCGCTGGGCGCGTGTTATGTAGTAGTAGCGAGAGAGCGGGCTCGAGAAACCTGCCTACGAGCGTATATTGCTTGCCTGCTTCTATACAGTATACGTCTATACGCGTATACATACACGGATACACACGCGGACTCGACGCTTGCGGGCAAAGAGAGAAGGAGAAAAACGCTTTTCGACCCGTGTGCCGGCGCGGCGCGGCGCGGCTCGGCTCGTGTAAGAGTAAGCCTGCTGTTGCTCTTGCAGCCGTTCTTATAACTTGGCCGTATATATACGGACTTTTTTCCACGAGCTCTTCTTCCCGAGTTTATTCGCGTTTTCGGTTTTTATCTTTGAGCTTCTTTTTTCTTTTTCTTCAATAAAAATTAATGTTTCTTCTTTACCTTTTTTTTTTTTTTTTTTTTTTTTTTATGTCAAAACGTTGTAATTGCGTTGAGGACGTTTATACGTTGAGAAAGTATATTTGAGCAACCGATGAATAAATTAATTTTTTTTTTATTTTTTGTTTAGGAAAAAATAATCTAAATTTTAAATTTTAATGATTTATTATAGTAATTAAATATTAGGAATTTAATACAATGAATCAAATATTTTTTTATTAAATTGATTTTTTTTGTTTTTTTTGTTTTTTTGTTTTTTTGTTTTTTTTTTTAAGTATAAATAAATTAAAAGTTTATAATAATCAAGATAAAATGTGTAATTAAATCATTCTCTTGTTTGAAAAATTTATCTTCATTCAAGATTTAATTATTTATGGAAAAAAAAAAATATTAATCTTATGAAGATATGTAGATTATTAAACATATGATACAGACTTTACGTTTTTAAAATATTTTGCAATTTTTTAAATTATTATTAACGTTTTTATAATAAAATATAAAATAGAAATTTATTTGTAATGTAAAATATAATTCTTTATCGAATTGCTGACGCATAGAATTTCGTTTAATCTTTTTCTGCTGCGGATCAAATGATTATAGTGGTGCTGTAGTAATATACCGCCTTAAATTAAAAATTTAAATATAATAAATTGTAGCATTAAAACTTTTTCTTAGTCCAAAAATGTATTATTATTTATTAAATTTTTTGAAACTACGGCTAATATAATAAACAAAACATTTTTTTAATATTTCATATTTCAAAATTAATCTCCGGTTGATATTAAATTTCGAATATTAATGTTTTTTTTTACCGATAGAAGAATAAATTAGATGAATTTTTAATTTTAATATTGAAATATTTATATTTAAACTTTATTAATAGGTGAACATAAAAAATTTTAATATTATTTTATATAATTTTCTTAAACTATTAAAAAATGCATGAACAAATTTGATTACATTTTTTACACTTTTATAGTTTTAAACGTTTTAATATTTATCAAATCTCAATAACAATTAATAATCAATGGTTTATTTAAAGTGATAATTGAACAAACAAATAAATAGAGTACAAAATTTTCTTTGACAAATTTAATACTACAAAGTCAATAATAATTATCAATTACATTAGTTAACAAAAATTTTCGTTTACTTATTGCACCATTTACTAATTATCATTAATGTTTTATTTTCATGACTTTCTTTGATTAGTATTTTTGCGCTTGCATGCAAAAATACTTTTTGAGGAACGACAACTGAAATTTTCTCTCGTGGCGCCAAACGCATTTTGCAACGATAACACGTGCGTATACCATATATGCATGTATACTCGCTTCACGTGACGCTCCGATGAGTTATTCTTCTTTTTACGCTAATTTGCCAAATAAGCTAATAGTGCGTTTATGCGAATTTTTTTTTGTTTCGATAATTCTTTTTCTTTTTTTTTTTTTCTTATTTTTTCGCTGCTTTTTAAACTTATCGAAATAATTATTTTATTTATTATGAAAAACACTTGATTTTCTTTTTTTTTTTATTTTTTTTTTTTTTATTTGTTGTTTAATTGATCGTTAATAGCTGTAACTATAGACTGATTTGTGATCGTTATTTACAATCGGGGTGATTTAAAATTATTATCTTCCTACAATCGATGTATCATAGATATATTAAATACATAAAGCTGTTTCTCCATTAATCTTATCATACATTTGTGTGTTTTATTATTTTATAAATAGATAAATTAACAATACTAATCTAGGAATTCTTTATTTTGTTTTTCAATCTTTTCTTCGTAGTTTTTGAGAATAAAAAAATTAACCTAAAATTTAAATAACCTTTGTGTACATTAATAAGTACAATTGTTAGTAATAATTAAGCCGTAAAAAATCTTACGGCCTTAGTCACTATAAGAAATAAAATGTAAGCGATGCTATTGTGTCTTTCGTCAACGCGAATATTGTATGATTGCTGTTGTAAGAACATGTTTGTTTACTTCACGATCAAGAATAGACTATGCTATTAATTTTTTTTTTTTTTTTTGAACGATCATGATTTGTATATTCATGCTTGTTGGCATTCGTTGCTTTGCTGATATTTAATCTTATAAACCATACGAGAATGTTATCAATGAAATTGTTATATTTTTTTATATGTTGAGAAATAATCTTCGTATCCGAGAATGTGTTTACCTTCCGGTAATTAATTATAGAATTTCGAATGAATTATATCTTGATAAAAATTGAATAATTGTTTTTTTTTTAATTTTAATTTCACACGCCTAATTTAATTTTCAAGTAGAAAATCGATTAATTTTCAAAAAAAAAAAAAAAAGCTTTTTAAATTGCTTTTCTGTTTCTCTTTTTACACGAAAAGTTTCTCGTTAAAACTACAGTTACTACTCGTTAAAAGCTCCTTACTATTTAGTTATTTAGTTGATTTTGCGACGATTTCTCATTTTTTTATTTAATAATAATCTAACATGTTTAATCTATAAATTTAATTCCTACTCCTGTTGTACTTATTTATACGAGGGTGAATGTAATATAAACGGTAATTTTTTTTTTTTTATACATTTATTGAATAATATTACACACAAACCATGTCATCAATATTTCTCAATATAGTTTTTTGCGTTGTCTACACACTTTTGCCACCGTTTTGGAAGCTTGAATATTGCTTGTACATAAAAAGTTTTAGGACGAGTTGTCAGCCAATTGCGCACGTGCTCCTCGACTTCTTCATTGCTTTTGAATCGTTTTTCTCCAAGTGATTCTTTCAGGGGCGCGACCGAAAAGTAGTCAAAGGAGGACAAGTCTGGACTATAAGGAGGGTGTTCGAGTGTTTTCTAGCCCATTTCTTCCAGTTTATCCCTTGTCAAAGCCACGGTGTGCGGCTTAGCGTTGTCATGGGGAAGGATGACCTCTCTAATGGGCATACCTCGTCCTTTGTTTCGGTAGGAGGTTCTCGCTGTCTGTAACAACTGGCAATAGTAGGCCGCATTCACCGTTTGTTGATCGTGAAGAAAATCAATGAGTAAAACTCTCTTTGAGTCAAAAAAAATCGTTGCAAGCACTTTTCCGGCTGAGAGGCGAGTTTTGGCCTTCATTGGGCAGCCTTCATCCTTCCTTCGCCACTTCTTACTCGCCATTTTCGATTCGGGGGTATAATGGTGGACCCACGTCTCATCACATGTGACGATGCGCCTCAAAAAATCCTCCCCTTCTTGTAGAAATCGATTCAGAAGTCTCTCAGTGATCTCCGATCTGACCTGTTTTTGATTCCCAGTTAACAACCTCAGAACCCATCGAGTACTAATTTTTCTTAAGTCAAGATGATCAGTGATAATGGGTTGAGCATTTCCATAGCTGATACCCACTCTTGACGAGATTTCTGAAACAGTTAACCGCCGATCACATTTAATAAGCTCTCGAACGGCATGGATGTTGTCATCTGTAAGATTTGTCCTTGGACGTCGATCATGACTTTCGTTTTCAACACGTTCTCGCCCACCCTTAAATTCCCTGGCCCACGTATACACGCGATTCTGAGACAATGTAGTGTCCCCAAAATGCGCCTTTAAACGAGTAAAAATTTCCGACGGTTTAACGCCTTCATTGGTTAAAAACTTTATGATGACGCGTTATGCAACAGACGGATGTACCTCTTGCTCAGTCATGGCTGTACTGAGGATAGGACCGAGCGTGGCCGCTAACTAAGTTGGTTCCCCCACTCCTTATAAACGAGCCAGCAACCGCCATACTATATCATTTAGTTCAGAGGTGCGTGCTAAGCAGAATAGCTAAATTACCGTTTATATTTGATTCCCCTCGTATGTAAACATGAAATTTTATAAAATATTTGCCCTACCTGCGGTATGGATTTTTAAAATTTAAAATATTTTATTATCAAGTCGGACCGATTAATATTTATTACTAAACTATTTTACTTATTTTATAGCTTTATAAAAGAGTCAACTTATGTATTTTATTATTTTATTTACAATATTTCATGCACGTGAAACTAGTAAAAATATATCGTTTACTACTGCACGGGAATACTAATCAACTCTACGGCATTCTACGAAACAGATATGGTATACTTAAACACTTAAATTTAATATTAAAAAATGATGTATGCGTTTAATAAATAATTGATTATGTGTAAAATGAACCACATTATTCAAGAATATCATTTTTTTTTACTCAAAATGTTTATACAATATGTTATTTTGCGTTTTTTTTTTTAAATGATTATACTGAACAACATATTCATAAGAAAATAAACATTAAACGGCTGTTTAAATTACCTAATTATTAAAAAATTAATTAAATTATATTATTTTAATTTAAAAATTAAAAATATCTTTAACTATTATTTGCAAAAGTATACCAAATAATGTTAAAATATATTTAAAATTAATATTAATAGCTGGAATTTTTTAATAATATAAGATTTATAAAATTATCCAATAAATTTAACGAAAATTGAAAAAGAAAAAAAGAGTACAAGCTTACATTCCACAAAATTCGCTACCCTTCTTATCTTATACGTACAAGGAAATAAACAGCCGACACACGCACAAGTTTATTCGACTCACGTCAAGAAACACCCATATTCATATACATACGTATAGTATATATATATGTGGGTTGTGTGTGTGTGTGTATAACGCGCGTGTCACCGAGCAAAAAAGCAAGGGAAAAAGAAAAAGAGAAAGAAAAGCAGCATGACACTCCTCCCTTCTCCCACGCAAACTTATACACATATATATGAGCTTATGTATGCATATGTATTGTATACAAGAGTATACGCCATTCCGTCAAACTCGCAGTCGGTTGCAATCACGCGACCGACTCTCCACCTCCACTTCCTCCTTCTCCTCTGACACACGAGGCAACCTGGAAAGTAAACAAAACAGCCGACTCGACGCAATTTTTTCTCTCTCACTCTCTCTCTCATCTCTTTTTCTCACTCGCTCTCTCATACAGTATAGTAGGTGTAGAAAGCACGTGGCCAAGCGCGCCAACGGTGAGAAAAAGCATCGGGAAGATTATATATACATTACACACACCGAACTAACGCTGCCGCCGCCGGCCGGCAATATTACGAACGTAGAACAAGTGCGAGAGAGAGAGAGAGAGAGAGAGAAAGAGAAGCGTACGTGCGTGTAAGAGCGAAAGAACTACTCGGTGCCGGTCCACACCACCCACTTTACTTCCGGATACCCCTGGAGGCCTGTGACCTGTTGCTGCTGCTACTCCTTCTCTTCCCCTTCCTACTTTGCTTCTCACTCTCTCACTTTATCTCTATCTCTCTCTCTCTCTCTCTCTCTCTCTCTCTCTCTCTCTCTCTCTGTCTCTCCCTCTCTCTGTCTATTCTATTTTATACCGCGAGAGAGCTCTTGTCCGTCTTTGTCTGCGGTGATACACACAGAGAGACCACGTGGATCCGTTGTACACAAGTGAGGATAGAGGAAGCCTCCCTTTCGGTTATCGAACATAGAGGGACGCGTGATTTCGATGCGCGTGCAGCACTCGGTACTCACTCAATCCCAATGCGTTAAAATGCATTGTATGTTATTAAACAAAAACACATCGATGCTTGAAAGATAATTAAATTGTTTGTCAATATTATTTGAAAAAAAAAAAAAAAAAAAAAAAATTAAACTCCATGTGGTATACGAACCTCGCGAACTTTTCAAGTTGCTAAGTACATCGTATTTCGTTTCATCGTATTTAAGTTAAACGGACATTCTCGATGAATGGTTGATGTTTTTCTTGTGTAACCGAAACAGTGACTGACTCTTTCGTTTTTTCGCTCCCTTGCGCTGCGATTGATCACCGTTTAAATTGAAAAATCGCAATAACAGGTGCGATAAGTTGCATTGCTATTATATTTTGAAATAAGTTGCACTTAATGATAGAAGTGTAATAAAGATTTTGTACCGATTGTTATTCTATCATTATCTTATACTTGATAATAGATAATTCTTTCAATTCTAAATACGATAAAATATTTCTATTAAAATTATTGGATAAACTGGAAAAAACCGCAAATCAATTAAACAGTTTTTAATTGATTTAAAAGGTTTTAAAATTTAAAACAAGTCTGTCAAGACAATCTCTTTGGAGCAACAGGTTTTGAAAATAATCTTGATTAATTTACTGCAATTATAAAATTAAAATTCATTTATTTATTTATTTATTTATTTATTTATTTATTTTTTTTAATAAAATTTAATATTGATATTTCAAAATAAGTCAATTTATATTTTAAGTTGATAAAGTATTATTAAAAGCTTCAAATTTCTACTTGTAGAAATAATCAATAGTTTTATATCCTATAATCTACATTCGTTAAGGTTAACGCGATGTAGATAAAATGTTGATTTTTTCTTTTTGTAAGAAATGAAATAATTAAAAAAATTAATTATCGATCGAACGTTTTTCGACAAATTTTTAACCATCAAGTATATATTTTTGCACAAAATCAAATAAAGTAAAAATTTAAATTTATTTTGTATTATATTTTTATATAAAAGATAAATTTCTAACCATCGATGGATTCAATTTATAGTTTATTTGCAGCAGTAACTAACGGAATTTTCCCTCGAAGATAATAAAATTGTGTTTTCCGATTGAATCGTGTGTACGCGCAAGGAAATTTAATATTGCCAAGCTTGATGTTTCAAAGTGGATTTTCAAAGCGAATAAAATGTATATACCCCGTTGATAATTCTTAACTTTGCTTTTTCTAATATTTTATCGCAATACATTAACGATACTTTAACATTTATTTAATTTAATAATTAACCAATTTTGAATTTTAAGTTATTCATTTGTTGTCGAAATTGAATTATTGAATATTAAAAGTATAATTTGATGTTATAATGAATATATATTTTTAAAATATCGTCAGATAACATCGTAAATATTAGCATCAATGCCTTTTAAATATTTTCAAATTTTCATTGTATAAGTGTCTAGTGATTTCAACGCAATTGAATCATATAATTAGAAATACTCCTTGTTACTTGAGATTTGACTTAAGGTTTATGCCTGATGTATACAAAAATTAATTGGCTACCTGATTACAATTTTGACTAACATTTTAATTCTGTTCATTTTCTGTTTTACTACATCATATAATATGTTATATATATATTACAATAGTTAATTATTGTAATCAAAATATAAATTACCTATATTTACTTCAATCTTTGTATTAAAAGTAAAAATAAACGTAAAGTTGTAATAGAGAGTCAATAAATAAAATTAGATTTAAAAAAAAAACTACCTTCTAAGTTTTGATAAAAAACATAAATAGTGGAAATTATAAAAATTCTGAAATTCATTAAAAGAGAAGTAAAATTTACGAATTTCGTATTAAAATAAAACAATCAAAATAAAACTAAATTTTTAATTTTTAATAGCCAAAATATAATCGATAAAAAGGTATATTTCTCATTTAACAAAACTTAAAAGTATATCTCCACCGATTTCCGAGCTCCCGCAGACATTGCATAGTTTTGCAATACGCAAATGAAAAAAGTAGAATATACACCCGTAGTCATCGTTCCGCTGGTATACGTCTCAGGAATTCACGAGGCCGTTCGAAAATTCTCTTTCTCACAGCTATACATCCTCGCGCTCGCACGAGCATATATACACGTATATTCGCGTACTCAAAACTCTCCCTCACGCGAGAGCTTTTTCCAAGTTTTCGAGTTTTTGAGGTTAGCTCGCCGCATCTTTGTTATTTTTTCTTTCTTCGAAAGAAAAAATTTTCGCTCGCATGCGTGCGAGTTCGCCCAAGTGTATCCTCGAGGAGAAACGAGGGTATAAGATATATACGCACACACCACAGCCAACGGGTATCGGATCGGTGCCGATGCGAGTATTTCAGTGCCGGCTGGCAAGACCAGACGTTGTGCCGTCGGTTTCGGTCCAACTTTGATGACTTCGCTCTCTGGGTAGTAACGATGTCGATTAAACTCGAATTAATTTACACGCGCGTTTGATAGAAATTCGTTTGTAATCAATTTTAAAAATTATTGTTTATACATTTTTTGTCGTTGCGATGTTGGTTTTCTATCTTTAATTAAGGAAAAAAAAAAATCGATGTTATGAATAAAGAAGTAAACATATTTCAGCACCAAGTATAAACGTGAAATGAATCAAAATATACATATGGTCACAATATAAAATGATCGATAGCTCTGAATGGTGAAAGAAAAAGAAAAAGAAGAAGAAGAAGAAGAAGAAGAAGAAGAAGTTGTTATAATATAGCATTGGATTATTTGAAATGATTAAGGGGTTAGGCCACTCTAGAGGCCGAAAAAATAGGCTTTTTTAGGATTTTTTTTCAGAAATACTATAAAATAAATCGAGATTCCAATAAAGAGTATTTGTTATACATATCAGTGACTGTATACAAAAATTTTTTTGAAGCGATTAATTTCAAAATGGCGGCTATGCAGCGTTTTCGATGATGTCTCCGTTTTTTCAGGGCCCACGGTCGGACAAACAGCTCCTGTAATTTTTGAATTATAATAAGCCAATTTTTTTTTTTTTTTGATTTTATATAATAACTGCTATAGACGTAGGTTTTTTTCAATATATTAATTTTAAGATAATTGTTAATAACAAATGAACTATGCAATATAAAAAAAATCCTACGTACTTCCATAGACAATGCATTTTTCAAGATATATTCAATATTTCAAGTAAATCGGTTGAAAATTGTCTGAGTTATGTTTCCGGCCAACTTAAAATGCAGTTTTGAGATACACGCGTTTGAAGTTTTGAGTAGTAGAAAATCATGAATAATTTTGCAATACCTTTAAACTGCGATGCCTGCACCATACAATTGGCCTTCCAGATTATCGTCCTGCTCTTGCTTTTCTTTTCTGCTTGATCTTAAAGCGATCCTTGCCTCTTTTACCCGTTCAGACAGCGATCTCTCTGCATGCTTCATGCACTGTTTGTCGATTTCCAGGCACATTTCGTAGCTGTTCGGGCCGATTTCCATTGCCTCCATTATGTGCAAAATTGAAGAAAACCCGTCCTTGTACACACAAACTGTAATATCCACAGTAGTAGCCACATCCAAAACTGTTTTACTAATCGAAATGGATTTCGAGGCCAATGCCCATACAGTCGAGTTGAAACTTTCGTTACTATTTTGTGTGTAACCGCCGATGCATCGAGTTAGAAGATTTTTACTGGTCAGTTTTTCATAGACTGGTTTTATAGCTTCATAGACTTCAATTGGAAGAGCTGACTTATGTTGATACTTAGCCAAAGTATTTGTAGCTTTAGCCCGTTGCCATTAGCACCATGAATCCTCTCCAATAGGACATTTCTCATGCTGCGGTTTGGCATCAGTAGATAATTCATGATCCAGTGTAGCCCATATACTGCTTCTCATGTTCTCAACTGAATCACTCTTCCTACGAATTGCTAATCCATAATAAATAGATAGCTCGTCTATAAGTTTTCCAGTCAATTTGCCCCTTCCACCGAGACCTTCTATCTTCTTTTTCAAATTACGAAGTCGGGTGCCCATTCGTTTTTGCACGTGATCTATACACTCTTTCTTCAGTACTGTGAAATCATCATACGGCTTAGCATCTGTAATGCCTTTAAAAGTCTTAGAATCACTGTTACCAATATAGTGAGTGTATTTTACCTGGTGCAAAGTTTCAGAGCGCCGAAACATCTCAACAACTGCGTCGGCTTCCATTTTTCCTGCCGATCCATCATGATTCACAGCGCATTCTTCTTTATGATTTTCTGTCCACTCCGCATATTCTTCGGTATCTTTTTTTTGAGCCCAATACTCACACTCCTTACAGCATTTTCATTTCACTACACAATCAACGATTTTTCCACTGATACTGCCAATAAGAGTCACTAACCCATACAAAGACGTAAACCCACGTTTTCTCCACGAACCAACGTCTGATATTATAATTTCATTTTCAATAGAAATGGTTTTCTCTTCTTCTGCAGCTCTCATCATACTGTTCTTGGAAACTAGATTGGTTGCAGTAGACATTCTTTTGACAACCTTATCATAGAATGAGTGAAAGGTACACCGAGGTAATTCCATGAATGCACAGAATTTTCTCATTTCGTGCCAACCAACTCCAAGCAATCGCATGGCAAGTACGATTCTACGGTTTATTTCATAGCCTTTGTCAACAAATGAACAACTCGGTATCTCAGTCTTTCCACAATTCTCACACGACACTACTAATTTAAATCTTAAACCGCGCTTGCCACTTTCAGTAAATTTCACTTCCGATTGGCATACCTTACAAACGACAACGCTTGAAATAGCCGAAAATACTGCAATAAAGTTTATTATACGATAACCAAACGCTGAATTCACTTCGATATCATACAGATCTTCCGATTGTTTCAATTTTTTCGTCGATTCAATGGTCTTCTTCGAGACGCTTTTGGTCTCTTGCTGTTGCCAAATGCCGTTTTCCTTCTTTCTTCCCACTGTACACCACTTCATCACTCATTCTAAAAATAAATTAATAATTACACAGGGAAAAAAAATGAAATTTCACAGAAGTATCGATAAAAATGAGCGTTTGTCGACTAACGTCGTTCTCAAATGCTTGGCTGTGCCTAATTGACTGAAAGAGACGTTCGAAGTCTAAACTTGTCTAGACTAGTCAAAAAACAAATAATTTCAATAAAATTTGCCATATACCTGCTCCAATCCAACGTATCTTCCCTCGAGCGCTTACAAAAGGAGACCACGGGGCCTTGTACTAAAATTCGAAAACCGAGTACTTAGAGATTTTTCCCGATCATAATCTTTTGGGACATCATTTTTGAGGTCTTAGGGGACAATTTAAAAAAAAAAACGATTTTTCGTAAATTCTAGACTGGCCTAATCCCTTAACGGGTTACCCCCACTTGCGACTTTGAAAAAATCGATTTTTTGTTAATTGCATTTTTTTGAAGTATAAGTATCTGAGAATATGATCTGGAAATTTCAAGTCGATCTGAACAAAATTGACTGAGATATGAGCGTTGAAAGAGAAGAATCCGTTGTGTAAACAACCGGCAATTAAAACTTTAAACGCGTTTTTCTCGAAATGGCATTTCTGAAGTCGGTGACCAAGATTACTCGAACACTAATAAACCAATCTTCTTGAAATTTTGCAGGCTTATTTAATACATAAAAATGTAGTCTTTAATCGTTCGATTTTTTGTTTAAAAAAAAAATGGCCGTTTTATAGCCAAAAAACGGCCGTTTTTTTTCGTTAAAATCAAACCATTAACTTTGACTGTCCGCCATTTTGTGAAAAATGAATATTTTTTTAAATCCTTCGATTAAAGACTAGTTTATACTTATATTTAACTAAATCTATCCACATTTTTTGTTTCAAATGATCCGCAATGTTGGTCACCGCAAACCGTATAAATAAAAACACTATTTCATTGGCGGCCATTTGCCACTTAACAATGTAATATTTTGCAATAAAAAAATTACTGAAAGTTCTTCAAGATGTATTCTTTAAGATGATATAATAATCGTTTAAAAAAGTTTTGTAGTTTTCTTTAAAAAAATTCATGAAAAAGGCCTTTTTTGTTGAGCTACAACTGGGGGTAACCCCTTAATGCCGCTAGAAAATATTGCATTATTTTCTATATAATAATCAAACGATCAATAAAAAAAATAAAAAAATAAAAAAAAAAAAAAAAAAAAAAAAATAAATAAAAAAAATGAATTTGATTTTATTTTCGCATCCTCACTTTCTTGTATCAAGGTGAACTACTTTCATGCCGGTCTTTACTTTGCCAATTTATTCCTATATCGTAATCGAAAATCTAAATTTTATGCCTATAACGATCGCATTGTTAGAAATTCATTCTTATCGGCGGAATTAAGATTTAAATATACAATTTTGCGTTCATCGGTTTATTGTAATAATTTCTAAGAAAGTATTATACTTTCGCATCCTTAAAATTTTCAACTAAAATTTATTGAATTGTTAAACTAGTCAAATTCCACTTCCTAGCATTTTAATGCCAAACGACGATCATCCTTAATCCTTTACAATTGTACCAATTTTTCATTTTTAAATCACGTCTAAAGAGGTTAATTTTCAATTGTTATTTATATTTTCTTCTTGGAAAGTTTTTAATTATCTATTTTTGCAGTCTTTGATAACTAATAGAGATTTCTATGAAGAAATATCAGCCTTGCTATTTATCTGTTCAATCTCATCCATTTATTGCTGATGAAATATGATGAGTAATATATATAGTCCACGAAATATTTTTAACTAAACATGTTGATAAATAAAAAGGAGATTTATATATAAAAATTAAATTTTGCTAAAATAACAAAAATATTAAACATTAAAAAAATAAATAACGAATGAAACGATTGCTCTCGCGTTTATACGTAGCTTTCACAAAATTCGACGCATCCGTTCCCAGCACTAAAAACCCAGCGGGTACAATACAACGTACACAGAACGCGCGCGTGCACGCACTTGTGTACATATATATACACGCAGCTGAATCTTTCCGATCGCAAGAAGAGTAGCCTCGACGCACACGCGGGCAGGCAAGCTATGGCATCGGGCTTAGGGGCCCCGGCTTCTCTTTTCTCGACAGGCATATAAACCGGGGTTGAATTTCAAGCGTATACTCTCCTCTCTCATATATATATATACACAAAGTCGGAGGAAGAGAGAGAGAAGGGGCCTGGCAGCCCGGCAGGCAAGCACATCCTTTGTGTTTAAGGGGCACGGGGCTTCTCGATCCTATCTGCCCCCCTCTCTCTCTCTTTCCCTTTCGCCGTACACAGCTGCGGCCCCGAGACTAAAACTTCTCTCTCTCCCGGCTCTCCTTGGAACCTAACGGTGAGTCGTCCGCACGGCTACGTTCCGCTCGAGAAACGCCTCGTTTTCGGCTGTACGTAAGCGCACCCGAGAAATATGTACGCTCTTCCCGCCTTCGTTGCTTAAATTCGACTGATGATCGTTGGAGAGACTATACGTTGGGCTAGCGATTATTTTTTGAAAGTCGATTGCTGCCAGATTTCACGACCGAACGTTTAAGGGGACTTCGTTAAATTTTCAAAAAATCGATTTTTTCTTTTTTACATAAAACTGTTCCTTAGCATTATTAAAATACTCTCTCAATATTTTATTAAGAAATTCGTGATAGAAAGAAAGTTATAGCTACATATGTAACGACCCTTTAAGGTAAATAAAAACCGCCCCTAAAACAAAGTATTGTGCTTGTAATACATTTATGTATAGTAGAGAGCTTAACAGTTGCTGTTTATTATTTGTGACTTAAGCACGAGCTGCGTTTTTTGGAAAAATTCCTTAAAAGTAAAGTGTAAAAAGTTTTTAGAAATGCCTCAATCTGGTGGTTATTTTAAAGGCAGTCGAAGTAATCGTCATAATAAAAGATCTATTAAAAGGAAATTCAAAGGTAATCAGTTTACTAATCAAAGTAATCCTGAATTACCTAGTTGGTCTGCAAAAAAAACTAAAAACAAGTGACGAACTTCAACCTCCTACAGATACTTCTATCAAGTATGTTATATTGTGCTTTAATTTAGTGTTCTCGACTCTCGCTAAATATATTAAGTGTAAGGAGTGCGATGGTAAGATTTTGTTTTCCAAGCAAAAGAATAGTGATCTTGGATTTAGCATTTATGTTGAGTGTAGCTGTGGAAGAAAGTTTATTGATTTTTCTCCACTAATATCAAAAAATATTTTCGAAATAAATCAAAGATTAATATTTGTAATGAGAATTCTCGGTTTAGGATATAATGGAGTGAAAACATTTTTGTCCTTAATGGATATCTCTTCTAATTTCTCGCTCGCTCTTTATTATGCTACAATTAACAAAATACCCACAACCTCTAAAAACGTTTTTGATTTTGTTACACAAAATCAGTCAAGGACGAAATCGAACTGAACGAAAAAGCTGGTAACGAGGCTAACCAATTGATTGTGTCTGGAGATGGTACATGGATGAAGAGAGTTCACGATGGGTGTGTTTACAATCATAGCAAAATATACTGGCAAAATATTTCATTGATGAGTGTGTTTTCAATCATAGCAAAATATACTGGCAAAGTTATAGATTTAGAGGTCAAATCGTCATTCTGTACTGTTTGTAGTGTTCAAAAATCACAGCTAAGTGAGGTACAATTTTCTATGTGGTACAAAGAACATAAGAATGATTGTTCAGCTAATCACGAAGGATCCGCTGGAAAAATGGAGAACTGACTCAGCTGTTAACATTTTCAAAAGATCACAGGAATTGTATAATGTTTTTTTACAAAAATTACATTGGTGATGGAGACAGCAAGACGTATACTAATGTAATGGATGCAAAACCCTATGGAGATAAATTTAGAATAAATAAATTGAAGTGCGTTCTTCATGTGGGCAAGCGCATGTATCGCTGATTAGTAGAAGTGAAAAAAATTTCACACTTTTGGAAAAAGAGAAAAAAAAAAGAACAGGAAAGAAATACCAAAAAAGCGAGGTCAAAGATCAAAAGCAGAGATCGATAATGCCAAATCTTTAAGAGCTGCCGCCCCCAAAACGGCTAAACTAACTCTGAAAATGATTCGAGAAATATCTGTTTTTTATAGTCTTGCAATACAGAGATATCCAAATTCCATTGACAAAATGAAGAAAGAAATTCTTGCTGGTTATTACCACAAAATTTATACTGATGCAGAACCTCGCTATGAGTATTGTAATTCGGAGTGGTGCAAATACTTACAATGTAAAGAAAATAATGAAGCATTTTCTCATAAACCAACACTTGATCCAAGCATACAAAGCTATGTTCTACCTGCATTCGAGTCACTTTGTGAAGATGAGTTATTACGACGATGTCTTGGTCGAAACATCCAAAATTGTAATGAAAGTTACAACAATTTGATTTGGAAAATCACTCCAAAAACCAAATTTTCTGGCAAAGAAGTCGTCGAAATAGCATCTTGGGTAGCAGCATGTGCTTTTAATGAAGGATCCAAAACATATTTGACTATAATGGACCTATTAGGTATAAAAATAGGCGAAATTGCAACATCTTGGTTAGAAACAGTCGACGAATGTCGCATTAAACAGTCTAACAGAAGGAGCATGGAAGAGTCAAAAGAGGGTCGAATTCAACAAAAAAAGACACAGGCAGATCATTTACAGTTCTTAGCTGAGAATGAGGACCTCCAGTATACTCCAGGAATGGCAGATTAGAGCTAAAAAGAAAATTATTAACGTTTTACACAGTGAATTTGTAGTATTAACACTTTAAACGCGTTTTTCTGCAAATCATGTTTTTCAAACTGATGCGACGTTTTTCTCAAAATATACTAAACCGATTTTTACAAATCAAAATTTTTTAGAATCGTTATGAAAAATACTAGACATTAAACCTTTAAAAAGTTATAAAAACTTCTCCCTCCCTTTGTAAAAATGGGTTAACTACCCCAAAAACAGAGATTTTTTTTAATTTTTTCGGAAAAACGTTTATAAAATAAGCAAAATATTCAAAATAAAATATTTTAAAGGTTTATTGTCTAGTTTTAAGTCTCAGGAATAGAATCGTGGTAGAATTTTTACTCTATCTGTTACAGGAAGCCTAGAAAGTGTCGCGCCAGTTAAAACGAGCCTTTTACAAAACGCCCTCTACAGCAGTGGTGGTGAACTAAAAGTGCTGATAAACTTTTTTTTTATATTTTTCAAAGTGCACATAATAATATACAATGGAAATTATTTGTCTAAATAAAGTAGTCTTTTATAAAAAAATATTTAAAATTGGGATTGAATCTCATTTGAGTAAAAGAAAGTCCCCTTAAGCGCATATACGTATACGAGTATATACATCTGCGTGGGTATACGCGTTTGCTATTGTCGATGGAACGGCCTTCGAGTCTATTGTTCATGTATTGTTGTTGGATGCATATATTTAAGGTGTGAGACAATAAAATTTTACGAATTTTGGAGCGATTGTTACGAACGACTGTGTTAAACGCTGGAAATGTGCTTTGACTCTTGAGTTCGGGCCGCTGTCACATTGCTTGGAAGTTATCATATATGATAGTATCATACCTTTAATAATGAGATACTATTGTAAAAAAAAAGAAAAAAACGAATAATTGCATGCGTGCAAAAAGATTTGAATGAAAATATTATGTTTTTTTTTTTTTTTTAAATGATCGCAACGATGTTTTAAAGTAAATCTCATCAGCGACAACAAAAAATATTATCCAATACTAAATATTTAAAAAAATTAAGTTAACCTGTATAAATGAAAGCGAATTAAGGGGGGAAATCACAGTAAAATTTTCAATTTTTCGAAAAAAATTTTTTTTGCCTAAAAGGTGCTTTAGGGTCTTAAAAATAATATACCAAATGATGGAACACGGCAAAAGTGTCCGAGTGCCCAAATTTTTCATAGAGGTATATGAAATTTTCATATGGTTTCTCAGTACTTAAAACTTTAAACGCGTTTTTCTTGAAACCACTTTTTTTGAGCTCGCCGAAGACATAACTCGAGCAAATCTTTACCGATCGACTTGAAATTTTGACAGTAGCTTCGAAATATCTTTCTCCATAGAGCTACGTAGGATTTTTTATTTAATATGGCTTAGTTTTTTTTATCGAAGATTTGATGGCGTTTTTTTTTGTTAAAAATTTAACTTTATTTTCAAACATGCACCATTTTGTGAAAAATCAATACATCGAAAAAATCCTACGTAGCTCGCTAGCTGTTGTTATATGAAAACTAAAAAATTTTGGTTTTTTCTTCCAGGTCAAAAATTAAGGAGTCTATGTCTTCGGCCATCGACACGCTTTCAAAAATAGGCGCCTTGGGGCATATGCTGCGCAGCCGCCATTTTTAAATATCTTTTATTGAAAAAATTACATTTTGTACTTTTTTAGTATTGCTATAAAACCTACTTTACAGATTTTCGATTGATACTTTTATTCAACCAAAATTAATTCCCGAAAATATGCCTATTTTTTTGTGTGCTACTGTGATTTCCCCCCTTAATAAAAATTTTTAAAAAAATCATCTACTAATTGCAACAATAATTCTACTTCCTATCGACAGACGCGCGGACGATAAAAACTCGTCGCGCACATGACAATCATCGTCCGTATGGGACACGTTAAATTTTCTGAAGGATTCGCGCAATCGGTCTGCACACTTACCCGCGCACACACAAAAAAAAAGCATAAAAAGAAACGAAGAGCTAAACGAGAGAGGCGGAACAGAACGGTGTTGGGAAACCGAGAGCTCCCTTTTCGTTGTATGCGTACGTTTTGTCAACCTCGTGACTACTCGTACTTGCATTCTATCACGTGCGTATATTGTATACACGAATAATAATCATTTTCGAATTCATCTCGCCCTCTTTTTGTTCCTCGATAAAATCGTGATAGCTTTGTGTTTAGTTTATGTACAATTTTATTAAGAAATTTCTTACGCGTGGATGTTACAAGTTTTTCTTAATTAGTGTAAATATACTTAAAAATAATATTTTTTTCTGTTTAATTATGAGTAATTTTTTTTTTTTTTTTTTCCAAGTTATCTAGTATATCTTGTTATTATAGTCGTTGTATACAGAATGAAAATTCATTCTTAAAAATTTTTTATGAAACATTATACTTTTACGTTACATAATAAGTTATTTTTTTGCTTTACATGTAGAGCAGTGGCCAGACTTTTAATTCTCTGCTGCCAACACATATAACGAGCTTTTTGATAATCATCGCAACCAAAACGTTTTTTTTTTTTTTTCAACCTAAATTAAAATTTGATTTATAAAGAAAAACACAATTTTTATTATTTCATTATTTTATTCGTATTAAAATTAAATTTAAAAATTATTTTCTATTACGTATACTTAAACCATTAAAATGCTTATTTTGCATAATGTACAATTCCGTTTAATTACGTCCTACGTCAATTTACACAACACGTACGAGGCAAACTTGTTAAACGTGGACGTATATATTCTCTCTCCCATAAAAATTAAAAAATTGTTTGATAATAAATATTACGGGTACGTTGAGCGTCCGTATGTGTTTGTACGCATTTCCCATCTAACAACTATACGCGGTATACGCGTTACCTTTTTCTCCCTGCGTACGTATATACATACACGTATATTTATGTGTATATATATATATATATATATATATATATATATAAAAGAACGTTCGCTCGCGCATTTACCGCGCGAGCTGCTGCTGCTGCTGCACGAAACTACAGTCATTTTTCAACCCCCGCGCGCTCTCGCATTGTTCGCCGCTGCGTGCTGCGTTTGAAAAATACCGGGGGCTTTCCTGTTCCCTTTCCTCCTCTTTTTCTCTCTCCCGTGTGTCTACTTTCGCTAGCTCCTTTTTCATATGCATGCACGTTGTAATAGTTTAGAGAAAAAAAAAGAGAGAGAGAGAGAGAGAGAGAGAGAGAAAGAATGTAGGAAAAATAATTTATGGATTTTGTAAATAAAGAAAAAAAAACGCAGGTTCTTCGCTTTATTTATTTATTTGCTTGGATTATACGAGTGTTGACTTCGAACTTTTAAAAAGATAAATTAAATTTAACCAGATAAATTAAAATTTTTATTATTTATGTTGAAATACGGTTAGCATTTTTATATATTACGTAAAAGCATCCTCGATTGCAATGATACTTTAATTAATATTTAAAGTTACGTTTAAAATTTAATTGTGCTGCTAGAAATGTAGAATTTTTTAATGAATTTTGGAGCTACTATAAATTTTACTTAATTAAGCAATAAATATTAAAACGAATAAATTGATAAATATCCTTAGGTAAATACTTCTTTGTTTTATTCCACTCTTTTTCTTCTAACCATGTTTCAGTTAGCCCAATTATGTCGAACTTGCCTAAAAATTCCCATACTTCATTACATTTGTTTTTCACTCCAGCAATGTTCCAATAACATACTTTAAGCTCATTCTGTACACCTTCATTTAATCCGACCTTAGCCGAAAATCCTCTTCACTAGCTCCCTCTCTCTCTTGCATTTCTTGTAAACCGTTATTTTGCTCACGCCATTTTAACCACCTATTATTTAATTGTAATTTCATATATCCTACTTTAACTATGCACCCTTCTTGCCTTTTTCTCTTCGCTATTTCCCTTATTTTTCTTTGTATCTCTCTTTCATTCCATGTCATATCGTCTTCTATGTAAATTTTTTCCATACCTAACCTCCTTTTATTTATCATTACTTCTTTTTTCTTGTTAACACTTTCAACTTCAGCTATTGTTATTTTCTTATTTTCGCTAATTTTGATGTTATGTGCTTTTACGATCTTTGTAGCCACATTTACTTTTTCTTTCAAGAATTCACTCACTGTTTTTTCTAAATCTTCATTTCCAAAGTTCGTTCCTTTTATCACTATGTTTTTTCTTTTATCTTCTCTTTCCTTTCTTTCTTTCTCCTTTTCTAGCCTGCTTATTCTAGAACATAATTCTTCTCTTTCCTTTTTCCATTCCCTTCTTTCCGTTTCATGTTTTTCTCTCAATAATCTTATTTCAGTCATCATCTCCGTCCATCTTTCTTCATTTCTTTTGTCACTTCTTTCTACTGCTTTTTTAATTTCATTTATCACATATTCTGTACTTTCAATCTGTTTTACGTTTTTATCACTCTTCGGTGACTGTTTCGGTTGCGTCGCCTTCTGTGTCTGTGACGACGTTCCCACCGTCACGCCTTTCGGTCTTTCCGCCGGCATATTCTAACCTCAAACCTTATATATTTAATTTCTCTTTTTCTTTACCTCTATTTATTTATATTTCTGAGCTTTTTATTATTTAAATGTCTATTATTGCCCTTTTAACCATCCAACACTTACTTTTTACTTTTTACTCTCTATTACTTTGATTTCATCGCTATTTCGTGCCGCGAATTCCGTGTACGTCTTACCCGTCTCGTTGCACTTCACCTTCTAAATTGATAAATATCAGAAACCTATTGATTTGAAAAAAAGATTTGTTTTTAATAAATATTACCGTAAAAATACTTAAAAAAAAAAAAACATTTTGAACTGTACTTTTAATATTTCTTATAAAATATTGCTTCAATATTTATGTTACAAAAAAATCGTATAAATTTTAAATTTCATCAAACGACGAAAATGCTTTAAACGCATAAATCATACTTTATATATGTATACATTAATAACAAACACGAAAAGTGTAAATATTTTATTTTTTAAGTAAAAAAGCAAAAAAAAAAAAACAAATAAACACAACTCCATTAAGGCCGTTATTTCCGTTCTGTTCTGTTCGACACTACGCTAGTGCTTTGTGAAGTAAAACTATTGTTTTCCAGTTTCCTGATTCTAAAAAATTCAAATGCCGATATAAAAATATAGTAACTGCATTTCTTTGCCTTCTCTCTCTCTCTCTCTCTCTCTCTCTCTCTCTCTCTCTCTCTCTCTCTCTCTCTCTACCAATTTAATTTGGTTTTTAAAAAACTTGTACAATTCGCGTTTAAAATTTTTTATTATGTTGGTTTCCTTTTATTTTATTTTATCACACAAATAATAATTTTTATGATATCTAGTAAGTTAAGCTTTTAACCGCAAATAAATATTTATTATATTTTATTGATTTAATCAGAAATGAAAAATAAAATAAATTTTAACAATAAATTAAATATAATATAAATATTTCTCATAAAATTTACATTGGCATAGATTCATTTCCAAAAATCCATTGATAAAAATAATAAAAAAATAAAAACCAAACTACTGGCATATTTGAACTGTTATGTGGTACATTTTTACTATTAATCAGAAATTAAATCATTGCATAATTTAGAAAGAGAAAGAGGCTTTTTTTAAGTTTAGAAAATAAATATTCGATCCAAAGCTTTGCCGTATTTCGTGTGAAATTTTGAAAAAAAAAGATCTACCTGAAACATGAAGTTCGAAGAAAAAGGTAAATTTTGGTATATCTGATTTTCGAAGAGAGTAAAGAAAATACTTAGAAAAAGTATATTTCCTCTACCTGCACGTCGGCACGACTTGGTACGAAAAGGATGGAAGAGAATAAAAGGAATTTACCTAGCACTGCACTACCTGATTTTCGGTATAATAAAAATTGTTTAAGCATATTTATAAGATGTTCTTATACATTATAATTTTCTTGTAATTTACATTTAATGATGTAAATTTTTATTCTAAATTTTGTTAAAATTTTAATATACATAATTATGCATACACGTGTGATTTTTTTTTTTTTTTTTTTTTTTTAATGTTTAATATAAATGTTATTGAATATTAGAAATATAACTGTAACATTATCAAATAATTAAAAACAAAATACGTATACATTAATCGTTCATTCCTAAAAAATGTTTATGGTTATTTATTTACTCTATACGAACTTTAACTGCAAAAAAAAATAGAGCATAATAAAATACACAGATCGATTTATCGTCCCTTGTATATCCTTATCTCTGAAAGAGACCCTTAGAAATGAAGCAACTCTAAACCCTTGAATTTCCTGCCATTGTTTTTCTCAAATTCCTATACCTATTTCTACACTTAATGCATATTGATTCTAGGTATATACAATTAGGAAAAATCCACTTCAAAAGCAGAATTACAATCACTATCTAGCAATTTTTCAAGAATTGGTATTTGTTTAAAAAAATTATTTCACGCGTTATTATTTATTTTTAATTACTACAATTGCACCTTTAAGTTTTTTGAAAATTATTAAATTTATGTAATTAAAGATTATTCATTAAATAAATTATTTACAAACAAATAAATAAATTTAAAAAAAAAATGTTATCGCTCAATTGCACACAAATACGTGCGCATTTATAGAAAAGCTATGTTAAGAATTTAAAAACATAGAGTATTATTTAACGCAGTTTTATGAAAACATATGGAAAGTAAAAGACCAAGATACGAAAAAACTTACTAATAAAATTTTAATCGTTAATGTATTTGTGGTTAATCAGAGTAAATTTAAAAAACCCTTACGTTATAATCACTTATTCGAACGTATAAAATTCCTCCTACGAAATTCTATTCTACGGCATTTAAAAAAAAAAATAATTTTATAATCTGTTCGAGCCTTCAATAGAAAATGAAAATTAGCATTAAAAAAATAATATTTCAAACGTTACCCAAATAAGCAATAAAAAGCAAAAAAAAAAAAAAAAGAAAAGAAAATATAAAAATAAAAACGAAAATATTTCATCGAAATATAAATAATGTATATATTTCGAGGCGCGCGTATATAATACGTTCGCCGCGTTCTCCGGCGGAAGGCGCGTGCACGCAAGCAAGCAAGCAAGCGAGCGAGCACAAGCGGCAGCAACGGCGGCGGCGGCGGCGCGGAAATTTACCGCGCCTCGGCACTTTCCATTCGACCGAGCGAGCGTACGAGGAGGAGAGAAGGCGCGCTCGCTCGCTGGCATATAACGCTGCCGCTGCTGCTGACTGTAATGCCGCCTCGCTAGTAGTCACGTTCTTTCTCGCTCGCTCTCGGCTTAACCCCCTTTTTATGTAAGCGCGAGAGAGAGAGAGAGAAAGAAAGAAAAAGAGAGAGAAAGCGAGCAAGGCTGCGATAGAGCGTTGCTGACTGTAGCAGCAGCAGCAGAGCTTTCCAATTAGTACAATGGGGTTGAAGAGATGGAGAGACAGATGGCTTTTAGGGGGCCCACGACGGAACTTCTCGCAAGTTTTTCGAATGTTTAATAATTGTCCGTTTAAACGGCGAACATTTTTTAATAATTATTGACGATGAAGTTTCTGTACGAAATAATTCTTTAAATAGTCGATAAAATAAAGAATTTATCGTTTAAAAAATAATAAACTTGCGTAATTTTATTCTTCATTGCGAGCTGTAAAATTAAAATTTTTAAATTTGCTGATTACTACAAATTATGTAATGGCAATAAAAATTGTTTAAATAAACATATGTTTTTACTTTTGTTTGATCGTTACTTATGAATTTAATTTAAACAATCGTTGAATAGTTTTCACCAAGTTTTTAAATCATATTATAATAATCAATATGTTATATAAGGTTACTTTTCAATCCGAAGGTCATTATTTCTAAAAATCGTTTTTCGAAAAAGTATTAGAAATATAATGTATAGATTATTCCATAAGCGCTAAAACAATAAAAATAAAAGATAAAAAATTTGAAAATAAATCAGATTTTTTAAAAATATTTAAATTAATATTTAATATAAATATTTTAATTGTATCTTTAATATAAAATGAATATGGCTAAACAAGGAGAAAATTTTTCATCATTTCGAGCGTCAGAAATTTAAGCTCAGCAATTGCGATATTATTCATCACCTCGACCCTAAAAACCGCAAGTTATCGCTCGAAGCACTGTTAGTGTAAAAACGGCATAAAGCCACGAGAAAGCCTCGACGAGGATCTCTCACGAGGCCTGCCACACAGCAATACCCGCACACATTCACACACGGACGCGAAACTCTACGCTTGTAAGCTCTCCCTCTCTTCCCCTCTCCTCAAATGTTCTCCTTCGACCCCCCCTTCCCTACCATCAGCTACACACATACACACACAGCTTAAGCGCGTTATCTCATGAAAATCCCGTTTATCTCGGCATAATAATCATCAATCTTCGTCGTTAAATGCATAAAGAGTACGCGAGTTTCGACGCATTGAACGAACTTAACCTCAAAATCGTCCGATTTCGCGTTGTCTTATAACCTCTTTCTCCCGAATATCGCAATGCAAAACGATCGAAATTAGCTTACGTGACGATCGTTGCTCGACAGCAGAAAGAGAAGGCTGCGCGCGCATACGTCCTAACCTCTGTCGCTTATATATATATATATATATATATATATATATATATATATATATATATATATATATATACACACACACACACACACTCTCGCGCGCTGGCTGCATGTGTGGCGCGTGATGTCGAAGAGGTTAGGGGATCATCAGTGGGAGGGTGAGAGGGAGGATGGCGGCAGATTGTCGAGGGTTTGAATGTACATGTGCGACGCCGTCCGCTTGCTGCCTGTTACGAAGCACGTAACATACAGCTGAAATGACACAGCCCGCATTGGCAAACCAACCGAGACTCGACTGTAGATAAACCGCTCACAAGCGATGGCATCAACGTTCTTTCCCAACTCGTCTATGTGCGAGCAAATACTGTATATAAAAGCTTATACTACATTTATGGATATACATATGAAATTATATGTGTGTGCGTACACGTGCCATATATGTACGTTATAGGTTATGTGTGTAGCAACATAACCTATACGTGAGCGCCGCTGGCGTGCTCGCTCCCAGGCTTCAACATCGATTTCCAGTCGGACGACCTAGTGCGCACAGCAGCAGTACATAGCGATCGAGCGGCCAAGAGATAGAGCAGGGAGAGAGAAAGAGATGGAATGACCGGCAGAAACAGGAGCTCGAGGGAGAGGGAGAGGGAGATAGAATTCTAGAGAAAAGAAAATCGCGCGCTACTGCTATCTTCTCTCAAGGCTTGGTTCCCCTCTGTCAGCAAGAGGTGCGCCGTACAGCCTCCAGAGAGTTGTAAAAGTAAGGGCGCGCTTTTGCAAAAAAAACAGGGACAGCGAAGGAGGCTCCCTGCGCGCCGGAATTCCAATGTACGAATATGAATTCGCGTGTGCTATATAAAAGGCACAATCGGCACCGTCGCCGTCGGTTCAAAGGAAGGCAAAGAGGAGGAGGTGGGAGCGGCTGCTATTGCCGCTACGAGGATGCGCAGAAGGGGGCCCTAACCTCAAAACGTCTCTTTCTTTCCCCACCGCTCTCGTCCCCGTCGTTTTCTTCCCTTCACCCTGCACCGCGCCGACATAACCTATAAGCGTGCAGTAGGGGGAATGCCAAGACAGAGAAAGAAATAGAATTGTCGTCACTTGACGATGCATTACCGTCATAAAACATTCCTTTCAATCGTTGAATAAGAAAATTGCACGAGTTTTAAGAAACAAAGCTCGAGATAGCGCTTTGCGACATTGCCGCGGCGGCAAGTATTGAGTCGACGAACGAAGCAGCTTATACTTAGAAATTCAATGTTTCTAGAATATACCAGGAATTCAGTTTATTATTAGAAACCGACCATTTCTACGTTATATAGTTTAAAATATCGACTGAAAAATTTACAATTTATCAAGCTGTAATATTTTATAATCCGAATCCCTAGACAGGGCCCACCGTAAATCGAAGCCAATCCTATAAAACATTCGAAAATTTACATTGGTCGTGTTACCGTCACTCGGCCGAGTCCCGTGACGCCCTCGCTCGACCGACCCGTACACGCACACAGCTCAAACGATCGCGCGTAGGTGTGTACACGTGCACACAGGCAGGCGCGCCGCAGAGCCGGGCAAATCGACTTTCCGCTGCTGGCACAGCGCATAACGCGCAGACCTCGGTTGGCGTTCCCGTTTTCGCTCGGCTTCTCTCCCTCTCTCTCGCGCTCCACTCTCTTTCTCGCTTTAAGCTTCGTCATCCTCGGCAAGCGAGCGAACGAACGAACGAACGAACGCGTTCTTGAGCAGCTATAGAGACAAAACGAGAGCCGAATATACTTAGATAAATTTAGAAAAACTGTACAACTTTTTCCTTATTCGAAATTTTAATGGATATGTAATTTTTAAATTGTTTTTAAAAATGAAATTTTAAACAAAACTTTTGACGTTTTGCAAATTTAGCTCGATATAAAACTCGTTGAGCGAACAAAGAGAAAATATAGAAACGCTGTTGAAACGATCTAAAAATTCCAAGTTAACAAAGAGAAGCAAAGATAAACGAGCTTTTGCGCGATCGCTCATAACCTAAAAGCGCGCGAAACGAGATGCAGCCTGCTTCTCTTTCTCTTTCTCACTCACTTGAGAAAAGAGTTGCGTGCATGCGCGCCAAAGACAGAGAGTCAAAGTGACAGCTCAACGGTCGAATTTTTGTACATAATGCAAAGCCGTCGCCGTCGCGGCAGTCGAGAGAGAGAGAGAGAGAGAGAGCGAGACAAAGATGGAGAGCAGCGCGCATGGCAGCACATCAACGGATCTCGAGAGAGAGAGAGAGAGAGCATGCCAACGGCGTTAAGTCGTACCTCCACTATATTTATTGTACAATCGGAGCGGCGGCGAGCTTACACCAGCCAATACCACTTTTTTTATGAACGCGCAAATGACTCTTGGCGCTTTTGTAAACGTAAACAAGATATCCGGCGCACATGTCGCCGCGATCTCACCCTCATGACAGATCCATCACCGATCTAACCTTAAATATAAATATATTTGTTGTTATATAAATGGTGGATATAAGTATATTTAAAATGAATGATATAATAAATGTTATAATTTATAAAAGAATCATTAAAATATTTACATTGCCACTATTGGTATATTTTATTACAATAATCATTTTATGCTATAAATTTTTTTTGAGATAAATTATTGTCGATTAAAAATAATTGTTTAACAAAATATTAAAAAAAAAAAAAATGTATATATATATATGTATATAATTGCGAATGATAATAAATTAATTGCTGATGAAAGATAAAATTTTGAAGCTTAAATTCAAAATTATTTCAAATATATACATGATTGGGTCGTAACCAATGTTTTGTAAACGTATTTTGCGTTAACTCTAAACATATTTTATACATTTAAATAACGCCCTTTCGCTGCAAACGCAAATTTAAAGCCTTTAGAAACAAGTTTCCGATAGTCGGTAACCGTCCAGCCTCATCTGAAATTCAATCAAAATTTCAAAAGCGTTTAAAAAATTTTTATCAAAAAACGCGTTCCTCGCGACGAGTCTCGATAGTGGAAAAGCAGCCAAACGAACTCGTACAGTACGTACACAAGAGAGAAAGAGAGAGAACGAACGAACGAAGAGAGCGAGAGCTCGCACAAGCGGAAGGAGGAGCAAAGGGGGGGATTGCGCAGGGTGATGCGGTCGGTGGGGGAAGTAGCAGAGGCAGCAGCTCGAGAGGCCAGCGCGTTCCTCATACATACGTGTGTGTGCGCGCGCTTACTCGCTCAAGCAGAGAAAGAGAGACGGAGAGTATTCGAATCGACGCCGCCAATGCATAGGTCGTGTGCGAGCGGGAGAGAGATGAAGATAGAGAGTGCGAGCGAGAGACATGAAATATCGGTGGCGTCACCTAGCGGCCCGATCCCCACCCGGCGGCCCCGTGGTTCTTGGCCGTAACGCTGGCACACAGCAGCAGTCCGACCAAGTCCGTCCGTGCTGTGCGTGGCGTTGTGTCTATCTGGCTACACAAGAGCAATCCATTTTTCGCTTAACTATATAGATAGATAGAGAGCAAGAGGGAGGGAAAAAGGCCGTATTTTTTTGTCATACCCTCAGCAAGGAGTGACTCGGTGGCGATTTATTTTTCTTTTCCGTTTGCTTTTTTCTCTGCGACACGGTGAAGAACTTTGAACAGTTAAAGAAAAATTAACGTAAATTAAAAAAAATAAACCAACAGTGTTGTCTCATTGCCACTAATCTCGATAAAAAGAAACAAAAACGAGAACGTAAAGTTTATCTTACCACCTCGCTGCTGGTGCCCGAAGAAAAGCGAAAAAGAAAGACAGATAGCCGCGCGCTTTTTGCCCGTAATCGCGGTAAGGGATTTAAACGCGGCTGCGTTTTGTGTGCTCCGTGCGTGTGTGCGTCTGTCCTCTCGCGTTGTCGCCTCGCACGCGTGTGTGTCCACGGAGAAAGAGAGCCGATACATATACAATCGCATACTTTACTCGAGGATTCGATAGTGAGAGAGAGAGAGAGAAAAAGAGAGAGATAAAACGATACGCCGCTGACTAGGCAACGAAGAGAGAGAAAGACAGAGACAAGGAATTTCTCGCGTGGTCGGTTGCGCACACACACTTACACATCCACGTATACTTATTCATTCAAATACACAAGTATACACATCGTCGGAGCGCAGCTGCTGAAGAGGGACAAGACTATCGAAAGAGAGAGAGAGAGGGAGAAAGACGTATACAAGTATACGGCGACGGGACAAGCCCGTAGAAGGCTGAGCGGTGGGGGAAGCTCGGCAGAAGCAAGAGAAGACGAGAGGAATATAGTGGTAACGCGAGTGCGAGGCCATCTGCTGGTGTGTGAGTAGTACCAATCGCCGCGCCACACAGCAAGTCCGAGAGCAGAGCGCAAGTTATATACCGCTCGGTGCCTTGGTATTCCTCTCTGGCCCGAACTGGTCTGTCTTTCTCTGCGTCTCTCTATACCGCAACCGTGTGTACGTGACCGCGCGCGTGTGTGCGTGCGCGTGCATTCGTATAGAGCCGCGGACATACATCCCGCGAGAGTGGAAAGAGAAACGACGAGTCTTTCTCTGGAATAGCGGAGACACACGGTACACACATTATAAATATAGTATATACGCGTTGTACCGAGAGGCGCAATGGCTTCCGTGAGAGACACGGCGACTTTCTTCGCCGAGGGCACGGCCACCCAGTTCGAGCACGTACTCAAGCTTTATCCGCAGGCGCTTAGGCTCAAGGCCGAAAATCACAAGTCCAAGAAACCCGAGGAGCTCATCAAGCTCGACAATTGGTGAGTTTTTCTTTCTTTTTCTTTTTACTTTTTATATATACATAGATGTATACATGTTCGTTGTGTATCGGGAGAAGTTTTAATCGTACGGAGATAAACTCACAGAGTCGCGTACGCACACATATACGCGAAAGAGTGAGCTAAAAGAGAGGACGCGCGAACGAGCGAGAAAGCGCCGCGGCGCGCAATGGCGAGGAAGCGAGACTGAAAGAGAGATAAATACGTGCGAAATGCGGCATCGGTGAGAGAGCGTTATAGTACGACGCCGCCGACGTCGCGCTCGGCTTTTTCGAAATTTCGCGGGCCCCCGCGGCTTTTCCAATTTCGATCGCGCACATATATATATATACATATATATTTATGTATATGTATATACGTGTACAACGCGTCCGACGCACGCATAGTTCTTTCTCTTTCTCTCTTACATACAGGGGAAAGAGAAGGGGCGGCTCTCGGATAGCGTAGAGCCCGACGACGACGACGAGGCGCGCTCCAACGGACAATGAACTCGCAGGAGGCACTGCGACGACGTCGACGATGAGCTTAACGTTTCTCTTTCTCTTTCGTTCGTTCTCTCTCTCTCTCTCTCTCTCTCTCTCTCTCTCTCTCTCTCTCTCTCTCTCTCTCTCTGATCCGCTTGCTCACGTTCCTCGTATATGCATGCGAAGCTCCGATTTTTTCTTGTTTTTCGCGGTTTTTCCCGAGGGTTGCAAAAAGGTATATATTATCGAGAGAAAGAGAGAGAGAGAGAGAGAGAGAGAGAGAGAGAGAGAGAGAGAGAGAGGAAGTGCAGAGGGGAAAGGTTTAGTAGTAAGAGAGAGCGAGCGAGGGCTTCTTCCACAAATATCTCGGAGCATGGTGGGGGCTTCCCGCTTGCTTGCGCGCTGCCTTCGATCGCGAGAGAGAAAGGAAGAGACGCGCGAGACTGGCGACGGTTTTTTTTTTCTTTTCTTTTATATTTTTTTTCCGCATTTAGTTTTTTTTCGGCTGGTTTTTTTAAAAATGGATTTTTCGAATATTGCATTTTCGAGAGTTTGGATTAGGAAACTTGTAAAATTGGAGCGTAAGTGAGGGAAATCGTTCGAAATAAATCGAATTGTAATGTTTGAATTCAATTGTGTCAAACTACGAATGTTTTAAATAATACGAGTTTATAAATGTAATTTCTTTGTTCAATTATTAAACTTATGTATGATAAATTAAGAATAATTATGATGGGTAGCGTTCATTTTGTTAAAATTAAAATTAATAAATTTTTTAATAGTTTATTAAATTAACAAAAAAATTGGAAATTTTTGACATCTACCTTAAATTTTTAATATAAAATGTTTAACATTGTCTAATCAAAGAAAAATTTTAACTTAATTAAAAAAAAAAAAAAAAAAAAAAAATTACGATGTTAAGATAGGTTGATAATTTACAATTTTATTACTTAAATGTTAGTTTGTACGGCATCTCGATGAGATTTTGCTTAGACGAGCGCCGCTTGGAATTTTTTGCCATGTAAACAAACCACCTTACAGATTTTACTCTAAAATTGTAAATTCTAAAATATTACTTTATAAACTAATATTTATTTCAATGTATTTATGTAATTATTGTTTCATTATATGATATCGATAATGTTTTTATGCACGTATGATAATTTTTTTTTTTTTAACAAATGCATAACATTTTTTTTTTTTCATTAGTAAAAATCATGTATTAATTTATCTTTCATTAGCTTTTGAAATATTTTAGATATTATAAGAATCATACACTTACTTAATGTATGATATAATTGTTTTAATACATGTAGAAGAAATTTTTTTTTATACTCTTTTTATAATGAAAGTTAAACGGTCAATTTTAATTTCCATGACAACATAATTAGAATAATTCCAAGTAAAAAAAAACGGGCACTATAAAGTGTAATTTTAAAGAAAATATCATCTTATAAAAAGAATTTTGTATCTTAATTAAAAAAAAAAAAAAGAGAAGAAAGAAAAAAAAAAGGATCGCAACGCGCGTACGAAGAAAAATTTGTTTGTCATCTCTTTTCGACAAATTCCTTCTTATAATTAAAGGCACTTCCGTGTAAAAGCTCCGGAAAGTTCGTTTTCAATACCAATTTATTTTTCTTTTTTCGTTCGCCCGATGAGTATTTGTTTTACCGCGCAAGCATAATTTTTGAGAAAAAAAATCCCGGTATTAAAAATTCCTCAACTTTAATCGATAAGAACGTCGAAAGAAATATATATATATTTTTTTATGATGTATAAAAAGATTGGAGCGGAAATTGAATTTTTTCATGGAATGCATCTAATTTGGATGCTTTATATCTTCCAATATTTTCATATTTATTACCAAGGGTGGATATAGATTGTAAATTTTTCAAGTTCTTGATAGTTTTATTTAATTGCATTTGTTTTTTCTTTGAATAAGAAATTTTTATGAAAAAAGTTGTTGTAGTTTTATGTCTTGATAATTATACAAAGTAACTTTCGTTATTAAAATTAAAAAATAAATATTAATATTGCAGCTAAAAACGAAAAAAAAAAAATTAAATTTTTTATTAATTGCAAATATAAGTTTTTTGATATCATTTTATAAAATGACTATAAAATAAATGGGTGTACTTCCGAAAACCCCCCACCCCCGATTGGGCTGAAATTTTGCACAGAGCTTCCCTTTTATATTCTAAGAGAATATGTAAAAGGATTTTTGGCGATCGCCAATAGTTTTCGAGATATTGACACTTCCGAAAATCCCCCACCCCCGATTTGGCTGAAATTTTGCACAGACCTTCTCTATCATATTGTAAGAGAATATGTAAAAGGATTTTTTGCGACTGCTAATAGTTTTCGACATATCGATTGTCAAAGTTGCGAAAAATCACGCGCCGCCTAGCTTAAACGAGTGTTCTCTGTGATAACACATGTATAAATTGTATCGTCTTCAGTAACTTTGGGTTATTGAGCTTAGGGATTGGGTTATTGGGTTTGGGGATTGGGTTATTGTGTTTAAATTTAAAATATTATTTTAAATTAAAATATGAAATTACATATGATAATTTTTTGAAAAATCAATATTTGTAAGGATATTGGCGAATGAAAATTTTTTTTCACAAATATATATAATATATTAATAGATATAATATATATATAATAGATACACAAATATATATAATATATTTATTTAGATTGTATATTTATATAAATTGTCTTGAGTAGGTTTGGGTTATTAGGTTATTGGGTTATTTACTTCAAATTTAGAATATTTTATTAATTTTAAATAAGAAATTTTCTTTGATAATTTTTCGAAAAACCAGTATTTTCAAAGGTATTCGTGAATAAAAAATTTTTTTTCGCAACTTTGACAATCGATATCTTGAAAACTATTGGCAGTCGCCAAAAATCCTTTTACACATTCTCTTACAATATGAAAGAGATGGTCTGTGCAAAATTTTAGCCAAATCGGGGGTGGGGGATTTTCGGAAGTTTATCCAAATAAATTTTTGTACATCGTCAAATTATATCAATTCTGATGAATTGATACGTGAATGAACTTTTATTTATATAAATATAACTTCAATAAATAAAAGAACATTTATTGGCCGTCAAAAGATATATATATATATATATATATTTTAATATAATTACGAGATTTTTAATAAGGTTTAATTAATTGTACGATATAATCAAATCGCAAAATTGAAAAATAATCAGCGCGCACTTTAAAAAACATCTCATCAAAACGTGAGTCGACCCACACCGTGCGGAGAAAGAGGCGAGAATGACAGAATAGGTGGCCGGCGTCGTCTTTCTCTCTCTCTTTCTCTCTTTCTTTCGGTGTGTGTATACACATACACACACACACACACGCGTAGAGCATTTCGCGCAATATTAATCGCCGGCGCTCTTTTCTCCTTCCGCGTGCGCGCGCGTGTACGTGTCACCTCGTGCATAGAGCAGCGGCGGCTACGGCGGCTTGGCTACTACCGGCGGTGCGCACACACAACATGCACCGCGAGAGACAGAGAGAGCCGTTGCGTATCGTTCTCTCTCTCTCTCTCTCTCTCTCTCTTCTCTGTGTGTACCGTTGTTTTCATTCCCTATTCCAGCGACTTGTGTGTCAAGGTTGCTTAGAGATTTCTCTCTCTTTCTCTCTCTCGTTCGCTCGTTCACTCGCACCTGTGTGTATATGTACACATGTGAGTGAAAGAGAGGAGTCGTGCTCGCGCGCGCTCGTTTTCATCTCGATTACGTCGTCGCCTCTGTTACCACTGCGCTTGCTGTTTTGCTCTCTCTTTCTCTCTCCCCCTTTCTATTTTTTTCTTCGCTTTTTTTTCTTCCGGTTCCCACTATTTCTCTCTAACATTGTGAAGAGAAAGATGGAAAGACTTTTTTTCCTACTCGCGGTCATCGCTCGTTTTCGCTTTTATGAACTAGTTTCTCTTTACTCCGCAATCGACATTGTTTGTTTATATAATTATTTTGTTTACCTTTTTTTTCATCGTTCGTATTCACTGTTTTTCCGTCTTTTCGCCGCTTTATATTACAGCGTCTCATTATAAAATATATTTTCAATAATGTAGATGCTTGTATTTTAATCTTACATTTATATTATTTTTTTTTAAAAATATTTAATTTAAATAAATTTAACCGTTTTTTTTTTTTCGAAATTCGTGTTTCAGGTATCAAAATGAGCTTCCGAAAAAGATCAAGTCACGTGGTAAAGATGCTCACTTAAACCACGAGGAGTTGGTGCAGACAATGAAATGGAAACAAATAGTGAGTTACTTTTTCATTTTAATATATTTATTTAAAAATTTTGCAATTCTTTTGAGTATTATATATTTCAAGAAAGAAAAAAACTACTTCTCTTATAGTCATGTAATCAAAATTTTCATGACAATTAATTATTTTAAGTAAATAATTGAAAAGTGAAATGCAAACAAGAGATTTTATAAATATTTATTTAATAAACAATCTATTGTAAAAAGTTATTAAAAGATTCATTGTCTAATAGTAGTTATTATATTTGAAAAACGTTTTCATTGATCAACAATCATCCAACAATTGTGATTGCACAAAAGCTTCATTTATTGAGCATAAAATTTGTTGCACATTTTGATATCTTTTTTGAACTGAATAATATCAAATTAAGTTCAATAATTAGAGTTTAAATCAAATAAAACAATTTTTAAATTATGATTGTAACACAAATTTCATATTATAACGTTCAAATTAAAAAAATCATCGAAAATTTTCTTGTAACATTAAATGCAATTTTATTAAATTATTGTTAATACAACTTTTAACAAAACCTTAACTAAAAAACAATGTTTAAACCGAGCAAATTTTTTTATTTCTTTGTCCACAGCGCGGTAAGTTCTATCCGCAACTATCGTATTTGGTTAAGGTGAATACACCAAGGGCAGTAATGGCCGAGACGAAGAAAGCTTTTAAAAAACTGCCCAACCTGGAACAAGCGATAACCGCACTGTCGAATCTCAAGGGCGTCGGTACAACGATGGCTTCAGCCCTTCTTGCTGCCGCCTCGCCTGAGAACGCACCTTTCATGGCTGATGAATGCCTCATGGCCATACCTGAAATCGAAGGCATCGATTACACGACCAAGGAATATCTCAACTTTGTACAGCACATCCAAACCACCGTGGAGAGGCTCAATAAACAAAGTAAGCATCGAGATGGTTAACGTTGAAATTAATGAAGCATTCTTGTCTTCAAAAATAAAAAAAATTTTTTTTTTTTCTGTCAAGTCAAATTTTATGAATTTTATTTAAATAAAATATTCTTTTTATTTTACTTGCAGACACAAATGGTACCACCTGGAGTCCACATCGAGTTGAGCTAGCGTTATGGACCCACTATGTAGCATCCGAGTTGAAACCCGATCTCCTCGAAGGTATCCCTGATAACAACGCTACCACAGAGAATGGTAATTCACATCCAACCACCAACGGTGAAGCTGGCCAAACATCCGACGACAGCAATCAGGAGATAACAACAGCCACGACAACGGTCACAACGACGGACAAAGTGTCGAACGGAAAGAGCGCCGTGCCAGCAGCGGCCCTCGACGAGAACAGTACCACAACCTCGTTCACCGAGGACTCGATGGACAAACCGGCGACACCGATAACCGCCAGCGTCGGCGCGACCAACGCCGTCGCAAGCGAGGACACCAACGACTCGATCGCCACGAACGAGGACAGCAGCAACAACGCGACGCCGAGGCCGACGGATGAGAGCGAGGAAGGCACCGAGGAGGACTCATCCCAGGACTCGGTACAGGAGCCACCCACAAAAAAGAGCAAGAAGTGACCTGGTGTAGGAGATATCATCACAGCGAAGACAGTAGTAGCGGCAAACGCCGCTGCCACCGCCATCCCCACCACTACAGCCGCCGATAATGACAACGACGACGATATCATGCTCTAATCGCAAGGCCACCAACGACAAGCTTCAATTCATTATCATTAACAAAAAACAACAAAAAACAAAAAAAAAAACAAAACAAAACAAAAAAAAAAAACAAAAAAAAGAAAGAAAGAAAGAAATAAACAAAATAAACGAGGACTCTTTTTTAGCCTGTCTGATACAAGTTTTTTGACGAGATGGTTATATATAGATTATATATAAATATATATGTATGTGTACATGTCAAAATGAAAACCTGCACATGGTTACGCATTTTGGATATACGATGCGTACATTTTTTTTTTTTTTTTTTTGATGACCGGAATATATCACTCGAACTTCCGGATAATCAATAATGAAGACAACAACAATGCCGACAATGATGATTACGAGTGACAAACGATTAATTAGATATCAGCACTGTTGACAGTGCTCAACTCCTCCTGTCTTTTGTTTCTTCGAAGCCGTTAAAAAAAAAAAAGAAAAAAAAAAAAAAAAACTGCATTACGCTAGACACGTAAACAATTTTACGAAGATGAACAAGACTACATATTAGTGGAAGAAAGGATGCATACACACCAACAACACACACGCTGTAGTCCATCGACAACGGGATTCGTAACCGTGTGAATTTCAAAATGTACCTTAATAATCGTCGATTTGTCTTCGCTGTTTCTTTTCTTTTTTTTTTTTTTTTTTTTCTTTCTTTTTTTTCTTTCAATTTTTCCTTTTATAAATTATATTGTTTAAAGTAGATAAAATATACAAGCTTATAAATAATTTACTTTATCACGGTAATCCCTTGGCTCAAAGCAGCGGAGGTAACTGCTGTTTTATTTTTTTATTCAGTCTTTAATTAGAGCATCGATAGATTTAGATTAAGTTTGATTCTAAAAAACTGAATGCCGGACTCCAATATTTTGCGATAAAATTGAGAAAGTTTCAATATTTATGGAACTTTGTCGAATACGTCTTTTTTTTTTTCAACAGTAAATAACAGTAGACTTCGAAGCCTCCGGTGTTGTGCGAGCGAAGGGTACGCAGAAACACTCGCTTTTCCAATCCCCCCACCCTTCCCAAAGGAGACAAAGAGAAAAAAAAAAGAGTAAGAGCGTATGAGACGAAAAAAAGAGTGTGAAAGATTGGTTACGATCGCATTGTAAAGAATTTGAATATTGTACGAGGACGCGCGGCGGTGAAGGCGGTGGCGCTGATTATTACGATAATATTAAAGTAATTAAAAATAACGATAATCTTAAATACTACCGAATCATTACCATAATTTATATACCTAAATGATGGAAGAGAGAAAGAGTGAGATAGAGAAAGCGAGAGATAGAGAGAAAGATAAGCGATAATGGAATATATATAAAAAAAAAGTGAAAAAACGATAAAAAAAAAAAAAAAAATATACGTTGCACGTCGGAGTGTGTTGCATAAAAGCAAACCAAATACTTTATAAGTAAACATTTAGAAAACAAGTAAATATGGGTTATTATTAAAAAAATAAATAAATAAATAAAAAGACGAGAGGTTAGGTAGTTCGACAAAACATTATCGTATATAAAAACAATAAGAAACTGAGAGAATGAGAGATGAAGAGAGAATAAGATAGGGAAGATTGAATGACAAAAAAAAAAAAAAACATCCATCGGACAGGACAAAAGAGAGAAGAAGCAGAGACGATGGATCTGCGTAATATTTAACTCTCTCTCACACACACACACACGCGCGCGTGCGCGCGCGCGAACACAAACACGAACACTGTCGAAGGTTCTGTACAGGGATTCAACTAGTATTTTTGCATAATATCTAAATGAAGATAGAATTGAGAGAAAGAGAGAGAAAGAGAGAGAGAGAGAGAGAGGGAGTGAGAGGATAAAATTAGAGTGGATGTCAATATAAATTAATAAATGAGAAAACGATTTAAATAAACAAAAAAGCAGACGTAGTACGTAATAACAATTAAAAGTATATAGACAAAAAAGTAAACGAGTGCTGTAGTAAGTTTGTGTGCATATGTCTGAACCGACGAGCGAATGATGAGGTCAAGCATTGACCAAGAGCGTTCATTCAAATTTTATAAATATATATGCTAAACATTATATATATATTTGTAATTTAGTGAAAACTTAAGACACAGAAATTCACATACACATACTTATACACTTAAATACTGATAAATAAAAAAAAAAAAAAAAAGACGAAGATAAAAAGTTTAAGACCAATTATGTCGGCTGCACAAGCTATACAAATGGTCACGAATCGCGCACACACACACACACACACACACATACACATTGATTATTGTTAAAACGACGATATGAAAATAAAGGATAATGAAGTAAGAGAAAGAAAAAACGACAAATGAATAATATTAATCAAGAGATTAAATAATGAACTTTATACAGAAATCGTGTGTTCGAAGATCCACAAAAAGCTAATTCTGGTCTTATCCTTCCCAGCCGAAGGCACGAGCCAGCGAATATATTGTCAAATTATGAGGGACAACAAATGAAAAAAAAAAATAATTGAGACGCGTTTTTTTGTAGCTCAAAAATAAAAAAAAAAAAAAAGAAAACAAGAAAAAAAAGCACCGTGTATGTGTAGCTAAACGATGAACTCTCTCTCTTATTACCATACAAAAACAAAAATATATACTGACACTGTAATTATTATTATTATTATTATTAATTGTATTTATTTAGAGCCTTATTTATTTTAAGCTAATCGAGCCTGATCGCCTCCCTCTCTCGTTTAAAAGTAATACGACTATATTAAAAAAAAAAAATGAACTTCCAACGTTGAAAGATTAAAAGAAAAAAACATAACAAAATGTCGCTTCGATCGTGCTTCGGAGATAATAATGATAAAAAAAAATAAAAAAAAAAAAAAAATAAATAAAAAAAAATAAAAAAAATTAAAAAAATTAAAAAACGCCATGTGTTTGTTCACACAAGATCACTCATCTTTTTTTTTTTTGTTTTTTTTATTTTTTTTTAAAGACAAAAACAACAAAATCGAATTAGTTATTAATTTTTGTCCTCTATTATATATGTATGCATATACATAATATACATTTATATGTATACATATACATAATATACATTTATATGTATACATATATACATAGATAAAATATGTAACGTCTTACTTATACAAGGCATTGTTATCCTTTTTTTTTACCCCGTTTACTCCCCTGCCCTCCGCCTCTCATTAATTAATTAATTAATTTCGTTCTCGTGCGTGCGTGCGTGCAAAACATTCCAAGTCTCTCGTCTTTTTTTCTGTAATTTTTCTCCTTTTTTATTACTATTATTACTATAATAATTAATATTATAATTATTATCAATATTATTATAATAATGCTTATATATATATGCATATATATATAAAAATATTCTCATCATTTCTCCCACCTGCAGAGACATGTGTAAAATGTGCGCTTGAAAAAGGGACGCAAAATGAAAAAGATTTACGTAACCGTCGAATGCGTACAGAAAAAGAATGGCAGGACGATGACGCCTGACTTTTTTTTTTTTTTTTTTTTTTTTTTTTTTTTTTTTTTTTTTTTTTTTTCAATATTGTAATAGCTCGTTTTTATTCGATTACTATTCTTTTCTTTTCTCGTTTTTTTTTTTTAATTGCGTTGCGACGAATATTACATAGCAAAGAAAGAAAGACAGCGAGTCTTTTTTCCCCTCCCTCGTTTTTTTTTTGTTCGCCGATTCGCTTCAATTTTTGTAAGTCGTTCGTTCGAGAAAGGAAACGACAAAGTATATACATAATGCCGGAAAGAGTTTTTAAGTAAAACGAAAAAAAAAATAAAAAAGAACGCCGCCTCGACCCGCTTCTAAGATTCGCTTGTTCTCCAAGTGACTTTTTGCACGGATGCTCCGACGATTGAAATAAATAAATGCAAAATAAATGTATGGACAAAAAAAAAAAAAAAAAAAAAAAAAAAAAAAAAAAAAATCGTTTTGTTTATTTTCTTTTCTTCATTTTATTCTCTTTATTTTAGGCTTTTTCTTTCATTGCTTTTTATTGCAAAAAAGAAACGTTTTGAAAACATTTTAATTTACTTTTTTTTGTCTCTCTTTTTTAAATAATCTCAAATGAAAAAAAGTTTAATCGATACATTTAAAACTCATGACAAATTTATGAACCAATCAATGTACTTTTTTTTTTCTTTGGCTTTAATACACTAATTTTTATTTATTAAATTTATAAAAAATAGAATACATTTTTTAAATCATTTGCAATAATATAATTTTTAAAATGTCGCAATAAAATAAAATAAAAAAAAAAAAAAAAAAAAAAATGGTAAAGTTCAAGTCTAACAAACTAACCATTTTCGTAATTTAATAATTACTGCGAATAAACAGAGAATTTGTACTGGATGGTAAAGAATTATTGTATGTTTATTGTATACAGCATAAGAAGCAATGATATTAAGTAAATTTATAAGTAATTAATTACTTTAACAAAGAATTTTTTTTTGTGATCCATGATTTTTAATTATACTTTCTTGTATTCATCAGTTTATTTTGTCAAACTGTGTTACGGTTTATTTAAAAAAAAAAAATTTTTTTTAATTATTATTTTATTATAAATTTTTATTAAATTTGAAGTAATCTCTGTCAATGTCAAAATCATAATTTTAAATCAATAAATTGAAATGCAACCTATAAAATTTTACGTTAGAAAAAATACGAAATATTTACATTAAAATTTCATTTCGCCCACAAAATAATTCTTGACCAACTTGTACAATAATCGAAACGAGAGTAAAAAAAATCCAAGTCACGATGCCGACGTTGCCAAGCGTTTATACAAACTTTAATGAATCTATTAAACTAGCGAATCGTGCCGGAGCACTGCCACGGAGTGAAGAAAAAAATAAATAACGATGAATTAAGATTAAAAAAAAAAAGAAATTAAAAAAAAAAAAAAAAAAAAAAAAATATGAAAGGAAGAGCTCGAATGAAATGTATCCATAGAATCGCGCGGAGAGAAACTCGAGAACGATGATAACGATGATATTCGAAGGAAAGCATGAAGGAATAATTATATTATATTGTTGCGCAATCGGATTACGCATATATTTTTTATTTAGCTTTGATTATCAAATGTGTAAAAATTCTATTTCTATTACTTAATTTATTATTTAGCTTCGATTAGATTACATTTTTTAATGATTTATATGAATTTTGTAAAAGCAATTAAAAAATAATAAAAAATCCAATGGTAGCTATTCAAACTTTTTAAATACTTATGATTTTAACGAATTTGAAAAACTTTTTTTATAAATTTCTTTTTTTTTTTTTTTTTTTTTATATTATAATTTACGCAAATGCATGTAAATGTCTAGTCGGTTGTTTTTTATCCTTCGGAGAAAATCAACTCAAAACAAAACCGTTAGTTAAAAAAGACTTTTGCGTAATACTGTACCTTAAACAATAGTATCCTAAAGGATAAAGATAAAAAAATACAAAAAAATGAAAAAAAAAAATAATAATTTATATACATACACTTACCTAGCGCTGAATATTATAAATTAAGGTATTTCACTTATGGCCTTACAGAGATAAACAAAATAAAAAGTGAAAACAAGGAGATTAATAAAAAAAAACAAAAAGTGAGAAATAAAATAATGAAAAAATTTTGATTTTTCACTTTTCACATAAAACATATAGTCGGTCCAATTTTATTTCCATGATATATTTCCGGATGCACGGAGAATAAGAAATCAATAAATAAGTAAATACACGCAAATAATAAATTATAAAATGAATACCGACTTTCGACGTAAAAAAAAAAAGAGAAAAAAAATTCATAAGTAAAAACTTATACACTTCACCGATCGCCAGACGGATGTACACTAATTGTTAATTAAATAAATTCACTTTAATGAGAGGTGAACGAGTGCAAAAATAAAAGATAAAAGAGAGAGAGAGAAAGAGAGAGCCAAATAGTGCTAACGTGAAAAATAAAAAAATAAAAAAAAAAAAAAAAAGTGACACATTGCGATGTGCACAGTGAAACGAGAAAAAAAAAACGAAAGGTCAAAAAAAAGGCGATTATAAAATGATCATTATTCCGCGATATACGACGATACGTAGACGATAATAATGACGATGATAATGTTGAAGTGAATGCGTGTGGAAATGATGACGATGGTGGGGTGAGAGGAAGAGGATAGAAAATTGAAAAAAAAAAAACAAAAGAAAAAAAATAAATACAAAAAAAATATATAATAATAATAATATAAAGAGGAGAAAGAGACTTCGATCGTCGCCTGGATCATCGCGCGTTGACGAGGGACGATTGTAATTATGAGAGTGAATATTACTGTAGTGGACGATTATTTAAAAATAAATAAGAATAATATAAAAAAAAAAAAAAAAAATTGCAATTTGTTATGTATAACTTATTTCATTTTCATTTTTAATGTTTTGGACAATTTCTCTCTTTTTTTTTTGTTTTTTTTTTATTTTAATCATTAAGTTTAAATGTCACCCTATAAGATCGTTTTTTTTTTCTTTGTTAACATTGCATTCATTAATCTTTAAATTTATCATTTTTCGACCAATAATCCTATCGTCAACAAAGTGAAATTAATTTCACAACGATTAATACCTCTTAACCGACCTACTAAAAATGTTACAAATACCAAAAAGTCTTAATTTATCCTGACACACACACACACTTTCGAAGCACCGATGAACGAAACTTCGGTTACGCGCGTTTTCTATCTTCGATGCTCGCTCTCGTCGAGAACGGGAGTGAAAGTTTTTGCGTGCGCGGGCGCGCTTTCTCTCTCCCGGATCAATTTCGTCTCGGATGAGACGGCTATATACGAGCGAGAGCCTGCAAGTTTCGCAATCTCCTGAGACCCGACGCGTGGGAGTTACCCTCGCGAGTAAGATGATACTTGCCTTTTTTTGTACGATGATTTACCAATATTGTTTTTTTCTTTCTTTCTTTTTTTCTTTTTTTTTTTTTTTTTTTTTTTTTTTTTGTTTTTTTATTGGGTTTTATCGTTCTTGGTCAGAGCCAGGATCCGTTATTACTCGATGAAAAGAATTTATTCCTCTTTAAACTTTTTTTTTTTTTTTTTTTTTTTTTTTTTAATTTTTTAAAAATCGCGCTATTTATTTTTTACGTAAAATAAAATAAAATCGCAGATTGCATTTACTTTATATCTTTATATCGAGAAATTAATTTATTCACATTTTTATACGCACACTTTTGTTTCATTATTTTAATTGGCAATTTTTTTTTTTTTTTTTTTTTTTTTTTTTTTTTTTTTTTTTTTTTATCGCGATAAAGTCCACGAAATAAAAAATTAATTTACGACATGATTACAAACGCGAGTATAAGCTTTTACGATGGAAAATAATGCGGGACAAAGCTACAATGTATATCATTATGCAATAATCTCTAAAGCCTGCCACGGCCTCTTAAAACCACAATATCGGTTATTCAAAATTACATATTATTAGAGAAGCAACATTGTAGGGTAAAAATGACGAAGGGAAACGATCTGTGCTATTATTTCGTTAGAAGCGCCGTAATAACTGACACGTGACAGTATCCGGTTACACGTAACATGATAATTATTTTGCAGGGATGATAATGAAGAAAAATTGAACATCTCATAAACATATTTGTGATTTTATATTAAAAATGCTTTTGATACTACTTTTTGTTCTTTTTTTTTATTAATTATGTAATATTTTAATTTTTAGATACAGACGATATCTGTATGATATAAAATTAACGCCGTTCCGATAAACTTTCATTAAATTAATTAAAATTCATGCGGAAAAAATAACATTAATTCCCGCGCCAAAGTTTTAAAATACATGCATGACCTATAATTTTCAGTTCATCAAGTTTATCAGAACTACAATGTAAGTCAACGATCTGTTTTTGTTCTCTCTCTTTCTCTCTTTCTCTCTCTCTCTCTCTCTGTCATAATCAAATACGCATACTTACGCATGTACGCACACGCACACACACACGTTCACACGAACGTAAACAGATCATGCATACAATATTTGCAATTGTATACGCAAAATACACCGACACAATGCATTAATGCGCCAGTCAAAGAAAAGAGAAGGGTGCGACGATACAAAAAGTAGGAAGACGAAGGAAGGCGCCAGAAACTCTAACGAAACCAGGTCACACGCACGTCAGTACGTCTGTCTGCGTGGGCACACACACACATATATATATATATATATATATACGGACACAAGCGTATATACAAAGTAGCATGCTCTTGTGACCCAGTAACATCTAGAAAGAGAAAGAGTGAGAGAGAGGGAGGTAGGAGAAGCACGACCTTCGGAAACGCGATGTAAACCCAAACACGAGAAAGCCACCCGTGTCCCATATACTCTCTCTCCCTCTCTTGCGGTACATACACAGAGACTCGCACATGCACGCCCGCGTTTCTAAAGTGCCTATATACTTCGCGTGTGTAACGCACAACCACGCACACCTATACACATATGTACGTACGCACGTACGCGCGTATACAGTCGCACACGAAGCACACTTGATGCTGGCGAAACATTGACGAGAGCGAGATAGAGAAAGAGAGAAGTGAGTAAGAGAGAAAGAAAGAGAGAGTGAGATAGATAAAGGTCGGCCAGCTGGCTCGATAGCTCTGGGGGTATTCCCGCGACGAAGGGAGAAAAGGGGAAAGGAGGCGAAGGAGGAGGGCAGGTGAAATATAGACAACAGGCAGAATCCTCGCTATATCTTTCTTGCTTACTCTTTCGCCGACCGAGGGAGAAGGAGTTTGAGAACACGTGCTCGTACGCAAGAGAGAGAGAGAGAGATGGAATAAGCGATAGTAAACGTTAAACGTTTGTATGTGTGTATACCAAAGAGAAAGAGACAGAGAGAGAGAGAGAGAGCGAGGAAGGATGAAGGGAGAGGAGATTGAAAGAGCAACGACGATTTACCGTGCGACTGACTGAGTGCATGCTAAAGAGAGAAAGAGAGAGAGAGAGAGAGACTCGTCCGAAAGGGTGAATGGACTAACGTACTTGTGTCGATGTGCATACGTGTGCGTGAATGTGTTTGCGTCGATGTGTGCGTATAAGGAAGACTTTTTCCCTGTAATAAATGGAGCGTGTCATACATTCAGAGTATAGTATACACGTGTAGGAGGAGGTGGAGATGGACTTATTTTGGAAGAACTTTTGTTTTTTGAAAAGCGAAGGCTTTTCAGCTCTGCTGAAATATAATTTATGAATAATCATGAGAAATTATAGCAACAATCGTTTCAATGATTATCGAATTAAACATATTATGTATGTATTTTATTGTATTTTAAAAATCATCATTGATTCAAATAAAAATAATAAACGAGAAATTAAATTAAGATCGTATAAGAAACATATTTTCAAAAGTTTATATTAAATTCTATTTATTTTCTGTACGCGTACTTTCGTTTATGAGTCATACCAAACTTAATGAAGTACAGTGTAAACTTGAGATAAGAAAACCGTCACAGTTGGAAAGCATTGAATCGTTCTTAATTTGTTTGTCAACACGAGTTAATTTCGTAATCTTGAATTTATTTGAAAGACAATTTAT